>CM053601.1:29554677-29568584 GCA_028646575.1 Pseudocheirus occidentalis | reverse complement strand
TAACACAAGACCTAGCAGCTTCTACATTAAGGGATCAAAGGGCTTGGAATATAATATTCTGGAAGTCAAAGGAGCTAGGACTAAAACCAAGAATCACCTACCCAGCAAAATCGAGTATACTGCTACAGGGAAAATATGGTCATTCAATGAAATAGAGGATTTTCAAGCATTCTTGATGAAAAAACCAGAGCTGAACAGAAACATTGACTTTCAAATACAAGAAGCAAGAGAAGCATGAGAAGATAAACAGGAAAAAGAAATTACAAGGGACTTATTAAAGTTGAACTATTTACATTCCTACATGGAAAAATGATAATTGTAACTCAGAAGACTTTTCTCAGTATGATGATAGTTGAAGGGAATATATATGTGTGTACATATATATATATATGTACATACATATATATGTGTGACTAGGAGGGTGTATGTGTATATACATATATATATATATATGTAAATATATATATATATGAGTGTGGGCATATGTATGTTCATGTATACATAGAGGGCACAGGATGAGTTGAATATGAAGGGATGCTATCTAAAAATAAAATTAAGAGATGAGAGAGGAATTTATTGGGAGGAAGAGAAAGGGAGAGAGAGACTAGGGTAATATATCTCATATAAAAGAGGCAAGAGAACTATTACAATGGAGGGGAAGAACAGGAAGGTGAAAGGGAATGGGAATGGGAAAACCTTATTCTCATTGAATTTGGCTTAGGGAGGGAATAACACACACACACACACACACTCAAGTTGGTATCTTACTCTACAGGAAAATAGGGGGGTAGGGTATATGAGGGGGGATGATGGAAGGGAGAGAAGATTGGGGGAGAGGGTAGTTAGAAGCAAATGTTTTTGAAAAGGAACAGGATCAAAGGAAAAAAAACAGAATAAGTGCGGGTGGAATAGGATGTAGGGAAATAAAATTAGTCTTTCACAATATAACTACTATGGAAATGATTTGGGTAACTACACATGTACAACCTATATTGAATTGGTTATCTTCCCAGTGGGGGTGGGTGAGGAGGGAAGAAAGGAAAAAAAATCTGGAACTCAACGTTTTAAAAACAAATTTAAAAAATTTTTTTTATATGCAACTGGGAAATAAGATATACAGCCACTGGGATACAGCCACCTTGCCCTACTAGAAAGTTAGGAGGGTGATGGGGGAGGATATAAGAGAACAGATTGGGGGAAGGGGTATTCGGTAGGCTTGCTATTTTGGGATGGGGGTAGGGGAAAGATGGGGAGAAAAAATTATAATTCAAAATCTTGTGGAAATGAATGTTGAAAACTAAAAATGAATAAAATTTATTAAAAAGAAGAAAAGAGAGAAAACAATTCTAAAAATAAATTTAGTTAAGGGTGCTGTGGTGTCTGTGTTCTTGAAGTATCTTCAGGGTGTTTCTCTGTCCATGTGATACTTTTCCTGGGATTGAATACTTATCTACCTAGGAACTGAGGGAAAAAAACATGTCATGGGTCAGCAACAGTATTTCCCTAACACAGACTAGTTGTTTACACTGATAAAAAGTCACTTCACTAGTACAAGATGAAATTGGAATAGTTGGATAGGAGTTCATCTAAAAGAAGATTCAGGGGTTCTTGTACACCACTATAAGTAAGATCTGTTTAAGTCAGTCTTATGATAGAGAGGGTGAAAAAGCTCATGAAATCTCAAGCTTCATTGAGAGATATTATTTCCAGGAATTAAAAGGTGATAGTCCTGCCACACGATGCCTGGTCATTCCATAATCCAGTTGTGGGTGCCACATTGATAACCTGGATAGCATCAAGGCAAGGGAAATCAGAATGGTGAAAGGTCTCCAGTTTATGCCATATGAGGACTGGTTGAACTGCCCTATGTTTTGTCTATAATAAACAAGACTTAGGAGAACCATGATAGACATCTAAAAATACTTGAAGAGCATTTGTGTAGAAGGATTATGCCTTATTTTTCCTAGTCCCAGAGGGCAGAACTTGGAGGTGGAAGTTGCAATGAAGCAAATTTAAACTTGAAAAAAATTATTTCTAACAATTAGAAATATCCAAAATTACTTTAAGAAGTTCTAGGTCTTGCCTTATCAGGTATCTTTAAGCAAAGATTAGATAACCGCTTCTCAGGTATAGTGTAGAGAGGCCTTGCTGGATAGAATGCTGGGACAGGAGTCAGGAATACTTAAGTTCAAATCTAGACATTAGCACTTAATATCTGTGGGACTGAGCAAGTCATAGGAATGCTAATTTAGAAGAACCCTTAGAGGCCACCAAGTTCAACCCCACATTATAAAGAGGGGGAAATTGCAGTTAAAACAGGTAAAGTGATTTGTCACCTTGCAAGTAGTCATACAAGTAGGAAGTGGTTGAGTCAGGACTGGGTGCCAGACCTCTGCCTCCAATTTCAGGGTTCCTGGCCACTTAGCTGTGCTGTCTAGCATATGTCACTTAACTTCTCTTGGCACAAATTTCTTTACCTGTAAACTGGGGATATTAAAACCAATGACCATATAGAATTATTCTGTGACTAGGTTAATTGCTCAATATCTACTTGACCAAGCTTATTCATGTATACAAATAAAATTTTTAAATGACTGAATTATGTCTACCATTTGGTTTTTATTGACTAAGAAGTGCCATAATTTAAACATCCTGGGTTGATTTCTAGCAACAAAATTGGAATATTGAATTTTTCCCCCCATTTTTTCAAACTTTTCTCATGTGTGAAGTCTAGCTTAATTAAAAGGAGAATGTGGTACTAGTTCTCAGTATAGTTTCATTCTGGGTTTCAGACTATTTTTCAGATAAACTAAAGGACTCTAGAACTAACTCTAGAACACACACACACACATACACACACATACACACACATGCATGCATATACACACCCACATACCGACACAACGCACAGAACAAGTCATTGTAAATTAATTTTGGTCCCCCTAATACGTATATGTAAATATGTGTATATATACACACACATGTACTTACATACATATACACACACATATCATAAACATGCATATCTAAACATGCTCATATAATTAAATTATTAAGGCATTCAAGAAGTTGGCCGGGAGTTCTGATGGATTTCTGGGTAACTGAGTCTTCCATCACTACTATATTATGCCTCTCTGCCAAACTTGAAGCCTGTTTCCCACGCTACTTACCTATTTCTCCTTTCTGTTTGTTACTTGCAATATACTCTAATGACAAAATAATTTATTTTTTCTTCCACCAATTTTCACCCAAGTATGCTCCAATATACCTGCTTACTCTTGTTCTTAGATTTTCTCAAATGATTATACCTTTTTAATATTCAATACGGCCATCTTTCTCTCTTTCTCTGTCTCTGTACCTCTGTCTTTCTGTCTATGTCTCTCTCACCTTCCTTCCCTACTCTCCCTTTCACAGTTCACAATTTATTTGTTTTTTGAATACAGTATATCTACTCAGAGTTATATTTTAGTCATGAGTTTTATTCCATGAACTCTCATTGATTTTCATGAAGTCAAATTTGCCTCCTTATATTAAATGCCCATTTTAGTTCATCTGCTCTTCTGAGCACTGTTGTATGGACATTTGTAGCCATGGGCTTTACTACTGGCATTTTCCTTATTTTTTTGTTAGCTGTCTTTGTTGAATCTATTGGGTATCTAACTGTTATTTTTCTTCTACTCTCTGTGTAGGTATATGTAGGTATCTAACTTAATTTTCTTTCTCTCATATCCCCTTTAGTTTAAATCCTTTTGGATTAGATTTGTAAGACAGCAGGGAAATAATTTTTACCAGTCTTTGTTAGGCACACTCCATTCTTGACCAGGAGGCTAGCCTTTATTTCCCCTTATTTTAAACCATGCCTCAGAAATCCAAATTTTGTTCTTGGGAACTGTCTTCTTATTCATCTGTTCATTCCTCAAATTATTATTATTTTTTCATTAAAGTCATTGCCATCAGTAGAAAGCTGTGACAAAAACATTCTTGTGCCCATGTGGCACAGTATTTTTGCCCAATAGTATACAATCTTCAGTAATACTTTCTAGATTCTATATTCCTCCTGTAAATAACATCTGTTGCCTTGTAAGTCACCAGAAGTGGGTAGTAGGCATCTATTTTGACAGACCTGCTATGCCTTGGCTACATCGTCAGGAAAGACAAAAGATAAGATTGACTACTAGCTGCTTTGGTGCTAACCAGTGAGTCTACTTTTTTTTTTCACATGAGAGCTTCAGTGATTCTACTGTATCATAGCTTGGAGGATAAGCAGCTGCTTCCTCTTCAGAGAGTCCAGATCTTGCATCTATCTTCAGGAAGAACTTTGGATTTGTTTTGTGAGTCCAAGTAGACAACTGTCCTTTTTCTTCTGTGTGACATTCTTCTACTCATTGACATCCTAATAATGGTCAAAAATCCTCTGTGATTCTACCCCCATCCCCACTGAAGACCTGCTTTCCTTTACTGTAAAGAAAATTTCATTGCACCTGATATCCTGAAATATAAAGTTCTTTGAGCCTTCCTTCCTCTTCCCTCCCATCCCCTCCACTTCTGTCCCTTCCTCTCCACTCCTCTTCCCTCCTCTCCTCTCTTCCCCCTTTTTTTTTCTGGGGAAAATCAGCCAGGCAGAAAGGCTGATTCAAAGATACATAGATAGTAATCACTTGGCTGTGACAGAAATAAAAGAATGCACACATTCCAAGTTGCTGTAAATTATCCTTGCTCTCCCTACTAAGAGAGATTCTTGATCTTGGCTTAAAAAAATTCTTGTAGATATGTGTACACATCACCTCCTAAATGCCTTGTTAAGACTGTTCAGGCTTCTTATCCTTTCTTAACAACATGATAGGTCAGCTTCCTTACCTTCCTCCCAGCAAGTTGACGGTTACTCTTGGCTTCCTTTCTTTTCTCTTGAAAACCTCTTGTTTCAACAATGTATTTTACCAATTTGTTTCACTTGGTTCTACTTACTTTTTCTTTCCTTTTTCTTTTTGCTTGAGTCTTTCCCTTCAGATCCTTATTCCTCAATCATTTTTTTTCCTTTAGATTGGATATTTTAATTCTTTCAGCTAAAATTGTTCCTTATGAACAAATTCTCAAGACCTGAATTTCTCTTCCCTAAATTCAATCTTGGTGTCTTCTTCACGAATCCAAATGCCTCAACATGACCTTCCCATTTTTTTTTCTCTTACTCAGCCCAGGGTCATAGAGATAAGATCTTATTCTGGAAATAGACTTCCTTCAACTTTGCCTCAATTTCTTCTCCCCAAATTCAAACAAACTTCCAAACTACTTTTTTGTCTTTCAATTCAACTCCTTATCTTCTTTTCATTCCCTTTCTCCCAGTCTGCTTGGAGAGAAATAGGAAATAAGATCAATAGAATCCATTTTACAAATAAGAACACTCAGGGCCAGAAAGGATCAATTATTTTTTCAGGATCATATAATTAATGACACATCCAGGAATGGAAACCAGGTCTTTTGAATCCCATCTCAGCATTTCTTCCATTTTTCTGTTCTGACTCTCTACAGAAGAAATAGGGATATTAGAAACACAAATGGATTGGACACAAATGATAAGCTCTGATAGTAAAATTCTAATTTCACATGAGAAATTGGAATTATTAGACTGTTTTAAGCTCATTGTCTTGCTTCCTTTCTAAGAGTATTTTAAATCATCTTAAAAAGATTTTAAAATTTTAAAAGAGCATTTGTTTATTAGTTAACTCAGTTTGTTAGAGTATTGTACTAATAAGGCCCAGGTCACAAATTTACTATCCACATGTACCAGTTAATTCTTCTCCGGTCTCTGATCACAGATTGTACAATTATTAATCACCTGGGAATTAAGCTAGAGTGTGAATAAATACTTATTATTCATCACTGCTAATGAATCTAATAATCTAAAACACATGCCATACATTGGTGGGTAAGTAGCATTATCTTTATATATAAAGGGTGGTACATTATTTTTAGCTCCGTTTCTCTTTTCAATGCTGAAACTAAGCTTTGCTTTTATTTTATGGTCTTCCTTTTTTAGCATTAAAATACTTCAAAATTCTGCTTGATAGACAACCCCCCCCTCAAAAAAAAACATTCCCCAGTCCATGAACTCATAAATTTTTGGTAAGGAAAATAAAAGCATATTCACTTTCAGATTTCAACAATGTGTATTAAAGGTGTGTGTGTATGTATATGTGTACATATGTATATTTGTATATATAAACAGTAAAATGAAATAAAAATATTGCCCATAATATTACCCCAAATTATCAATAACATAGTCATTTTTGGAGAGGCTGCGGAAAGAGATATGCTGAATTATACTCTTGATGGAGTTGTGAATTAGTCCAACCATTCTGGAAAGCAACTTGAAATTATGGGGGGAAAAGTGACTGAAAAAATCTATATCTTGTATATATATCTAGTATAGGCTTAGACCATTGCTAAACCTATACTAGAAGGAGTTCATTGATAGTAAGGTCCCATGTATATTGAACATATATTCACAATAGTACTTTTTGTGGTGATAAAGTACTCCAAGTAAATTATATACCCATCAACTGGGCCATAACAAATTGTGGTAAAATGATATAATAGAATATTCCTATTTTTAAAGGAATGATAAGTATAATGAATTCAGAGAAACATGGGAAGACATATGTATTGATGTTGGTTGAAGTTAGCAGAAGTAGGAAAACAATATACACTGTGATTATAGCAATACAAAGAGAAACAAATAAAAAAACAACACTGTATTTTGTAATCATAGGGACCAAACTTGACTCATGAAGGAGTTGAGAAAATGAATCACAATCTTCCTTTTGTAAAGATGGGGGACCATGGATGTACAAATGTTACATTTGTTGTCAGAAATGGTATATTGACAGTTTTGCTAACTTGCTTTGAAAAGTCTCCTAAATTTTTACTTTGCAAGGGATAGTTGACTTATCACAAGGGGATATATATATATATATATGTATATATATATATATATATCATATCATATCATATATGGGGAATAAGATTTATGGATTTGAAGATGAGGCAAAAACAAATATTTTAAAAATTAGAACAACTTAAAAAATTATAACAAAAAACTCCCTTGTCCATCCAGCCTTTGTGATTGTTTCTTTTTTTTTCCTTTCTGATTTTTTAAATGTTGAGAAACTCTTAAGACAAAAAAGGGATTGTGGTAATGCAAGTGTATAGCTTCTGTGGTATTGAGAGATTTTCTACCATTCTTATAGCATTGTGCAGTGGGTGCTCTGATTTCCAGGCTTATGTTCTTTCTTTTGGAGAAGTCAGCTGCAGAATTCCTGCATTGCTGTCTGGGGCTCCGACTCACCTTTCTTTGGAGGTGGAGTCAGCTCTGAATTGGTCAGTCTTTGTGTGCAGTCATCACCTAGTGCTGTGATTGCTGGCTGAACAGCTTCGAGAGGCCACTGAATTGAATTTTATAGTTCTCCTGGAGACCATGGCAATACATTTTTAAATATTGTCATTTATCTTTGGCTTACACAATGCAAGCTGCTCTTGTAGATTATCCTTATCAGGGCTAGTTGACTAACAGTCAGCTTATTAATCTTCTGGTGACAGGTTCTAGCCAATGAAGAGGGATGAGAGGGGTAATTGTCCTGGTAGGATTTCCCTATTGGCCAATATCTGAATGTTAAGAGAGATACAGCAATGTATTTTAGTATATCACAGGTATTTTAGTTCATTTATTAATATCACATAGGGTGTCCGTGATAATAATATGATGTCAAAGCTCCAGAATGTCCAAATAATCACTTTCAAACCAATTAGGTACAATTTATTGAAATACTAATGGGGCATACTAAAAGTATCAAACATCCTTATGATATTCATATAGAGTGGATAGTTAGTTCAACCAAAAATTGTGGTACAGGAAGAGTTTTTATGATATTCATGTGGAAACAGCCTAAAGCTCTAGAAAACATTCCATCAACTTCTCTTGAAATGGGAATATAATATAATGTAAAGAACCTCATTTTGGGAACCTGAAGTCAATTCATCAAATATAGGTTGAACCTCTACAATATGCAGAATACTGATAGATTCGTAAATGATCATAACTAGTGGTTATATAGTACTTTATGATCTGCAAAGCTCTTTGCAAACATTAACTTATTTTATCCTCACAACAACCCTGGGAGATAGGTACTATTATTATTTTACAGATGTAGAAACTGAGGTTGAGACAGGTTGTAACTTACCCAAAGTCAGTAAATGTCTACAGTGGCAGATGATTCTTGCCCTTTAGGAGCTTATAATTTAGTTTTAAAAAAAGTGTTAATACACAAGTAAATTGAAATAAACAACCCCCCCCAACATTCTCAATGCTAAAATTAAAGAAATCAAAGGATTAAAAAATCTGTTAATAAAAATGTAGTAAAATTGATCATTTAAAAAAAGCAATTGCCCCAACATTTTGTACACATTTGCAATTACATATGTGTATGCACATATATGTATAAAGTTTACATATATCTATATTTTCACAATGCTATTCTTGATTTCTTTTTAGAATTTCTTTAAATAAGAGAGTAGGGAAATAGCTTGTATAACTATAGTAACATTATGGAACACTTCTATGAAAAAATCTCCAACTATATATAACTTATTGAATGAAGATTTCAAAGGCAATAAACTATGTTGAAGACACAGGAAAAAAAATTTAACCTGAATCTGAGATAGACAATAGCACCAAGTTTAGGCTTACAAAGTTATAGGGTCTTCACTCAGCAAAAATATAGTTTCGTTTTTTGGTTTGTCTTTTTTTCCTTTGTATTATTCATTTATTAAGAAGTTGCAGTTTAAATGGCAGTATAAACTGAATGACTTCTATCTGGTCTTCTTCGACATTCACAACATAATTTGTGGAGGAACTCTAACTCCTTGATCTTCTTCTCCACCCTCCACATTTCTCCTTTATAATGAATACATTTCTTAACTTTATAATAAAATTATAACTTCATAATTATAACTTAATTTGAGTGAGTGTGAGGGTATGTTATAGCAGTCAATTGTGTAATATGCATATATGATAATGATTTTGATACCATACACTTCAACTGGTAAAAATATATTTTTGAGAAATTGTCCAAATTACATGTATTGTTACTATTTATGCCTGATTCAATCATTTCCCTTATCTTTCCCTGTTTCCTGACTTTAAAATGATTAGGCATTTCAATGCAAAACACTTACACTCTACTGCAGAACTTTCTCCCTCCATAGGAGAGCTTTGTTCTGAATATTTGCCGCATGGTCGTTCATTTGTTTTTAACACTACATGGACTGAACATAGATGAGGAAGTGTTTGGAAGGATAATACTAGGAAATAAGAAAAATAACATTTGCTTTCACTTTCCGCCAAACTTTCATTTCACCCCCACTCACCAACTAAAAAAGCAAACAACGGAACTAAGCAAACAACTTTCTTAACCTGTGGCAATCTTCAAGCATTTCATCTTGGGGAGCAGGGGAAGAACTAGGAAAACGAGAGGAGGCTGAAATAAAGAAGATAAAGGAAGGTTGGGGGGAGAATGGGGAAGGATAAGGAAGAAGGAACTGGCTAAGAATAATTTAAAACCCTGAATGGCACGTGGCTACTCTATCTAATTTGAACTTCATGCCACAAATTAAAACAAACACACCCAGTTCCATGATCTGGCAGCCCAAAAGCCCAGCAAAAAAGAGCCTTAATTCGAACAAACTGAACCAGTGTGCAAATTTGATAAACGCTGGCTGAGTAGCTTTAGAAAAAGCGGACTGCACCACCCCCATCCTTGAGCATAAATAAACTCTGCAAGGACTCATTTGCCATGAAGGGTGAAAAGTAGTTGGAGCTGTGGCGCCTGAGTCTCAGTCTCTCCATGGCTACTTTCCCTGAAGTCCCTCTGGTGGGTTTTTGTGTCTCAGAGTTGTCCCTATGCAAACAACAGGTTGAATATTGTAGGTGTGGGTTATTAAAGTGTCCCTGGGACAATGGCAGTCTGTGTCCCATTTGTAACGCTTGGATTAATCTTTGCAGAGTGCACACAAAATGTGACATGATGTTGGCTTCCAACATTATTCAGTCTGCATAGCAGCAAATCCTGCCCTGTCTCCCTGGAAATAAAACTCCTCAGACTTATTCCTGCCATCAAAATGGGACCTGCGTATTTATACTGAGGAGTAGGGGGCACCCTGGTATGTATGTCGTTTTAATAGTATTCAAATCTTATTTGGGGGAAGCACTCCCAGCTGATAGAATAACTGTATCTCTAATTGTATTTCAGAATTTCCCTAAAGACTACCTGGAGTCAGGTGACCACGTACTTGTTTATTGTCTGCTGGAAGAATGACAAAGCCTTCTCTTTCTTTTCCAGAGCATTTTAGACTAATTCAGGATTTCAGCTCAGAGCTATCTACTCAGTGGAGGGAGAATGCTCCCTTGAATCCCAATACTTCCCCAATCTGACTTCAAGCAGCAAGCAATATGAAAAAATTGGCTCAGGCTAGGGGAACTGGAGAGCATTCAGAGAAGTAAGGGAGTGGGTGGCTAACAGAAAGTGTTAAGAGACTTGGATTTCCATTCTTCTCAAGGTCCATCAATTAAGTTGTGTGACTGTGGACAAGTTTCTCATAGGAGTAGTCTCTTAACTATAAAATGGGAATGATGATACCTGCACTACTTACTAACTTCAAAGGGTTGCCAGGAAGAAAGTGTTTCATAAGCCTTCAAATACTCTATAAATGCAGGTTATTTTTTAAATGAATAACATTAATTGATTAGCATTTATTATGTACTTATTAATTTATTAAGCTACTATGTGCCCCCCCCCCCAAAAGAGAAAAGGCAAGGAAAAAAACAATCCCTGCTTTGCATTCTGGCCTTTAGAGTCAGATAGGCTATGAACTGAACTCTTCCAAATTCAGAGCCAATGTTTTCCACTGTACTTTACTGTTTCTCCTATATCCCTGAAATTTTGGGATATAACATACAAGGCATCATATATACAAGGAGGTCAGAAAGTGTTTCATTTGGTCTTTATATTTCTGATCTGTAACACAGCATCAGACACATAGTGCACATTTAATAAAGCTTCTTGAATTTAATTGAATGTTTTTAACCAATGTAGTTTGTTTACGACATTATTTGGCTAGAGCCAAGGCATCTAGATGGCTAGATTCTCAAATTAAAAACAGCAACAACACTATATTATTTTTTCCTGAAAGACAGCAACAAAAACGAACACTTCTATGTACACAGAACAAAAAGGGGGCTTATATGTGAAACTCTGAATATCTTGTTTTTTTTGAAAAGTATATTAAATTTAACATGATAGTATTGATATTACCCTGTTTGTCTCTGTTTACCTTTCAGTTTCTTTCTGTTCTCTTCTATGTGATTTTTAAATGTTTCATTGACTTTCTTCTTTCCTTTTAAAATTCATTTCATTTTATATTTTATTTTTTGCATTACTGTCACTTCCCTCACTCCCTCTACAATTCACCTGCACCAGAAATAAAAATCCAAACTTACTATATGAATTAGAGTTCTTAAGTCAAAATTATTTTCCTTCTAAAGGCAGGCATTGTATAAATTGTTCTCATGCTTCTGGTCACTTCACTCCCCATCAGTTTTCTATGTCTTGCCAGGTTTCTCTGTATCCTTCCCTTTTGTCTTTTCTTATAGTGCTATAATATTCCATTATGAGAGGCACTGCATTGTGGTGCAGAAGATTGAGGCCTGACCTTGAAGACAGGCAGTCCTGTGCTCACATCCTGCTTCTGACACATGATGTGATCCTCTGAACCTCTCAGAGCCCTCAGGAGCTCTCTTACTAGAAGTCGTAGAGAAGGTGTCAATCTGAATTCAGAGCAGCAGCCTTCATGACAAAGTTCTCTCTGTGAATAAAATTATAGGTCTAGTCCAGGGGAATGCCACAATACTGCTAAAGTTCATATGCATTGATTCAACTTAGCCAGGGAAGGAAGAACCTAAATGGCTTCTTTGATAAAAGTTGACCCTAGGCTATTGAAAAATCAAAGTGAACATACTAGATTCTAAGCCTTGGGGAACCTTGGTGTACTATGAAAATGAGATAGCTAGAATTGTGAAGTGATTCCTGGTGGTAATAGAAAAAAATTGCCACCTCTAACTTGTACCATAAAAGATCCTATACAATAATTATGCCCTTTGCAAAATCATAGGGTTAAGAAGAGTTGTATCTCTCATGGGGTGGCCAAGGCCTTGTCCCAGACACTGATATCTTGGGGGAAAAGGGGGCTGGGGAATAAAGCACTGCTTCTTTCTCATAATTTATGCCTCATAAGATCATAGACTAAGTATTTGAAAGGACCTACCTCAGTACAATCTCTAGTTTATTCCATCCCATTTACAGATGGGAAAACTGAGGCCCAGATGGGGTTAAGTAATTTGTCTAATGTCACAAAGTTAGCATCTGAGGTGGGTTTTGAACCCAGGTGCTCTAACTTTAGACCTGGTATTTATCATCTATCTATCCATCCACCCATCCATCCATCCATCTATCCATCCATGTATCCACCTGCCCTATACAAATTTGCTGGCTAAGGGTAATGGGGTCTGAAAGAGATTCTCCTTTCCACGTGAACAGCCAATAAATGCAGTTAAGGTCTTCCTAATTTCTTGTCTGGACTATTGAAAAAAGTCTCATCTTCTAAACATCTCCTAAAAGAAAACCTTTAGAGATTGCCTATAACTTCTAGGATGAAATCTAAATGCTTCTGCTTGTCATTGAAAGCCCTTCAAATCTGTCTCCAGCTGACGTCTTCAAGGCTTATTTCACATTATTCCCCTTAATGAAGGCTACTTTATCATAAGGCAGACAGATTTGCTCTTCCCCAAATCTGGCATTCCATTCTTATCTCTAGGCTGATGTATATTGTCTCTATGTCTCTCCAATCTTGAAATGTAACCATTTCTCAGATTCTCTAGCTTCCATCCAATCTCAGGTCATGGACCACCTTTTATAAGAAGTTTCTCCTTATGATTTTTCCCTTCCTTAAACTATTATTTACAAACATATATTTACTTATGTTACCCCCATAACAGAGATGTTGTTCAGGCATTTCAGGAATGCTTGACTCTTAGTGACCCCATCTGGTGTTTTCTTGGCAAAGATACTGGAGTGGTTTGCAATTTCCTTCTCCAGCTCATTTTACAGGTGAGGAAACTGAGGCAAGCAGGGTTAAGTGATTTACCAAGGCTTACATAGCTAGCAAGGCTAGCTGGATTTGAACTCAGTTCTTCCTGACTGCACACCCAATACACCTTCCACTGTACCACCTAGCTGCCCCAAGGACAGAGAGAGTGTTTCATTTTGTCCTTGTGTTTCCAGTGATTAGTACCATTCTTTTAGCAGAGCAGGAGCCCAATGAAATGAGTTAAGGTGCATAAAATACTGTGCAAACCTAACAGTGCTATATAAATGCTAGCTGTTGGTATTATTAAATACTTATTGGAAGGAGTTGATTCAATGGAAGGGAAAGAAGTGGAGCCATTGGTGGTAGAGGTTGGGAGAAGAAGGTAAGAGGACCTGGATGGAAAAAAAAATCTTTGTGGTCTTAGGGTCCAGAAAATAGAGCTTCTTCCAGATTTTCCTTATAGACTACCTAGTGTTTGATGGAAGATAGGGCCACCTAGTCCAGGGACAAGTGAAAGATTGGGGAAGAGTCTCCAGACAATGAGGAAAAGCCTTTCAGAGAGTGTCTCATAGCACATCATGTCCTGGGTGAGCACTTTCATTAGGGAAAGTCAGGGACACAGAATAATCTCTTAGAGGATGATTATGTCTTTTATGTGATGCCCCTATGTTCCCCACCTCAAACTTTCCTGTGAAATGAGAAATGGGAAATGG
>CM053601.1:29512269-29548781 GCA_028646575.1 Pseudocheirus occidentalis | reverse complement strand
CCGTGAGTGGAAGATCAGTATATTGTGAATTGTTGATTGAATCAACTCCCTCTTAGGGGAACTAGGTCATTCCTTTTGTTAACTGATTGACTGAATCTTTAAATGTGAAGCTGGTTTCTCCCTTAGGGAAACCAGGTGATTCTTCTCTTGTTCCTTGTTCCTTTCTGTAATAAGATATAATATTGAGACTTTCCTTGCTCTAAATATTGTATATAATATCGTGAATTATTGATACTGTGAATATTGTACTGAATCTTGATTTTGTAATGGAATAAACAGAGTGTTCACTAATACTGTGTAATCTGGATCTTAAAAGCTGTTCACAGTAGCATTCTCTCAGGAATCTACTGCTGATTGGCTTTACAGCAGGTTAAAGCAAAAGTGATTACCCTCTGAATGGTCACTTGGTCACCCTACAATCTGTAGGCCAGGAGCTCCTGAGGCAACCACACAGCCAGCCACCAGGCCTCCACAGCTTCTCACCCTGGGGCAGGAGCCAGACTGCACTCTTCTGTCCACCCCTGTTCCAATACCACACTGACCTTTTACTTTGTCTTTGGCGTTCATGGGTTGAGATAGAGACCACCACAGCTGCTGGTGATTCACTTTCCTGAAGTCTGCTCTGGTTGCTGCTAGTCAGGACTGCCCTGGGGCCAGAACCACGGTTCATGTGGGACTGCACTAGACTCCCAGCACACTGTGATAGACCCTTCCTGTCCTCCTGCCAGGCTGCCTTCAGTAGGAGATTTGTTTCTCTCCATCACTTTGTGGGTTCTGTAGCTCTAAAGTTTGTTTAGTCATTTTATACATGTATTGGAAGTGATTGGAGTGGGAGCTCACACCAAGTTTGTGCTTCTACTCTGCTATCTCTGGCTCTGCTCCCTTGACTAAAAATTTAAGATGAGGATAATCAGTAGGGTACAGAAATAGTTCATAAAATTAACACATGTTGGAGCCCAGCACACCTGCTACAATTTCTACCCTGGCTGTAACACTCAGCCCTTCCAACAAATATTTCCTAGTTCCTCCTTTATTCCGTCATCACAATTACTACAACCCACAGAAAGCCTCAGCAAGTTCTCCAACAAATAGCAAAGACTTCTTCCCACCACTTGTTTCCCTGGTTACCATAAGACTAGGTGAAAGTGCTAAAACAATTAGCTGGCCTCTCTTGCAGACTCTTCCACCTCCATACTCAATGGCATTTCTCTCTACTGTTGCTACTGACTGTAGTCATTAATCATAAGAACAATAGATCACACTTAATCAGTGCACTACAATTTACAAAATTTTTTTATAACATCCTTATGAGGAAGCAGCATTGGTATTATTGCTCACATTTTATAGATGAGGAAAGTGAGACTTAAGTTAATTAGGAATTAATTAAGAAGAAGAAGGGCCAAGGTGGCAAATAGGAGGAAGCAGTATGTGAGCTCAGCTCTACATACATCTTGAGACAACTCTAGCAAATATTCCAGATCAAATCCTGATGGGGAAATCTCAAAAAAAAATCAGAATGAGTTGTTTGTCCAACCCAGCTTGATGTAGGGAGACAAAGAGGTCTGCTAACACTGGGGTCTGGATTGGACCAGGAGTATACCGAAGGAAGCAATCTTATGCCAAGAGAAAAGTTGAACACCAGGAGGTACCAGATACATACCAGATACACCCCAGATACACCACCAGGCCCATACTTTGGCACCGCAATGGGACAGGTAAGAAGTGGCAGCTTTGTTGCCTACTATTTAGTTCTAGGTTACAGATCTAGGGCAGAGTGAGAAGAGGAATACACAGGAGAGTGAGTTGTATTTCAGGTAGAGAGGCCTTAGGCTATATATAAAGAAAAGAAGAAGTTCTAAAGCCAGTAGCATTTAGGGGATGCCCATCAATTGGGGAATGGCTAAACAAGTTGTGGTATATGAATGTAATGGAATACTACTGTGCTATAAGGAATGGGAAGGAGATGGATTTCATAATTACCTGGGGAGTCTTATACAAATTGATGCTAAGTAAGAAGAGCAGAACCAGGAAATACTTGTACACAATCACAGACACATCATATATGTGACTACCAGCCTTGATAAACTGGACTTTTCTCAGCAACACACAGCTATAAGACAACTCTACAAGTCTCAAGATGGAAGGAGATATCTATATTCAGAGAAAGATCTAGAAAGACCAGAGTTTAAATGGAGACTGAAGCAATCTACATGCTATTGTTCTTTTTCATGTTTGGTTTTCTTTCTTTTTTCTCAATGTTCACTCCATTGGTTACAACCCTTCTATACAACCAGACTATTGTACAATGTGAAAGTATTTGCAGATCCTATACATGATTGCACACCACCATGGGGGTGGGGGGAAGAGAGAGTAGAAAATTTGAAACTCAAGGGACTCTGGAAATGTAAACTAAAAGTAAATAAATGAGTCAATGGGGAAAAAAATAATAAAGCCAGTAGCAGTGGCAGTGGGGCTCAGATCTCAAACTCAGAGCAGGATTCCCCTTCCAATATCCAATGCCATCTGGAGAAGAATAACTAAAGCAGGAATCCCAGACTAAAAGGAACTCTCTAATTCTCCTACTCTGAATTAACAGAGCTTTCTGGCTGTTAGATAAAAGTGGAGGCCAACAGCAATCTACTCCTGAAAAGACTCAAACTTGAGCTAGGAAATTGCAGAGTTTAGACTGGGGTTGGTTAGGAGGAAAAATCAGACTTTGTCCTGGATCAGATAACTTTTAGAAGCATAGAAAGTCTGCAGGTCCCAAACTTGTCCTGCAATAAAATGACACTCAATACTCCTAGAAAGCAGCAATAGGAGTAGCCCAGACCTTCACTCTAGAAGGGTATCAAAGCCCAGCACTAACATAAGTCCAAAGTCAGGAAGTAAGCTAGAAGAATGGGTAAACAAAACAAAAAACAAAAAAAAAACCAACCACACCATAATGAGGTATTATAGTAGCATAGATATTTAAGGCACAAATGCAGAAGAAGAGACTCCAAAACATTTACAAGCAATTCCTTAGAGCTGGAGCACAAACTAAACTAGAATTCCTGGAAGAGATAAAGCAAGAGAGGTTTTTTTAAAGAGATTTGAAAGTTTTTATAAATGAAATTAGAGGGCTTCTGAAAAAATGGAAAAGAAATAAAAACCATGGAAAAAAGAATTTTAAATGAAATTAACAGCTTGGAGCAAGAAATACAAAGCCTTGCCCAAGCGGCAGATGCCCTGAAAATTAGAATGGACTAAAGGGAAGTCTATAACTCTGTGAGGCAATAAGAAATATTAAACAAAGTTAAATACTGAAAATTGGAATAAAATAGAAGGTATCTCATTCCAAACACAACTGGAGGAGAACAAATTTAAGAATTATTTGACTATCAAATATGTTGTGACCAAAAATAAAGAAGTGTAGGTGTCCTATATCCAGAAATCTTAAAAGAAAATTGCAGAGATGTCTTAGAAATAAAAGACAAAGCAAAAACAGAAAAAAATATCCATTGGTTACTTCCTAAAATAAACCTAAAAAATAAAAATTCATATACACATGTATGTACATACATACATGAATGTGTATATATACATATTATATATGTATGTACATATTATATATATATATATACATATATATACACACACACACACACACACACACACACATATATATATATATATAATATCAAAGCCAAAAGCCAGGTTTCCAGGTCAAACAAAAATACTACGTATTAGCCAGAAGGAAGGAATTCATGTACCAAGGAGCCGCAATTAGGATCATACATGATTTAGCAGTCACCACTATAAAGGAGCAGAGAGGACAGGGCAAAGGGGAGTAACTGATACTTGAACCTCATTCTTATGTGAACTGGACAAAAAAAGGAGGAAGTTGGGTACAGAAATATATTTCCTTCTATAGCAGGGAAAGGAGAGGATGGGCAAAGAGGAATTAGAGCAGTGGTTCGCAACCTGTGGGTTATGTTCAATTTGTAACAATGAAAATACATCCTGCATATCAGATATTTACATTACAATTCATAACAGTAGCAAAATTACAGTTACGAAGTAGCAACGCAAATCATTTTATAGTTGGAGGTCACCACAACATGAGGAACTGTATTAAAGGGTCATGGCATCAGGAAGGTTGGGAACCCCTGAATTAGAAGGAGGGACAGACTAAAAGAAGTATTAGCCCTGAACTACACTAACTCTGAGGATGTATAAAAAATATTACTCTTTCTAAGGCAGCAAAAGATGGAAATCTGAGAAGAGGGGCATAAAATGCAGAATGGAGAAATAAATTAATAAATGTGAGAGTCTTATTGTGCCAAATTCTTTTCAGTGTAATGACCAACCAACATTCCAGAGGACCACTAATGAAAAATGCTACTTACTTGCGAATAGAGAGGTAAAAAATTCAAAATGCAGAATGGCCTACATGGAAGTTTGTTTTAATGGACTTTACGTGTTTATAATGGGCTTTGTTTTTCTCATATTCTCAATTGAGGGGTGAGGAGAGGGAGAGGAGGGTGAGAAAGTTAATTAAAACAAATTAATTTGGCTAATTAAAACAAAATTTAAAGAGAATTAAGATCACAGAGGTTATGTAATCTAATATCTTCACTATGCACACAGCATATGTCTCTCCCCTTTATACACATACACACACACACACACACACAAATACACACACACTTCTGGAAGCTACCCAAGATTTAAGGCACATTATGTGTCAACATCCACTCCAAATTCATAAGCCCCCATCAGTGTAGTTCTTTATACCAACCAGAGAAAACATTAATTCAAAGCAAAAGGCATTTAAGTGAACATCATAGCAAGACAACTAAAAACAAAAGACTATTCCCATGTTATATCAGTATATTCTCTCATATACCATGCTACTAGCCGAGAAGAGATACACAGTAGGAAAATACATAGCCAGGGAAAACACATATAGAGGAAAGTATATGGAGAATATTCATGGACAGGAAACATGTGGGGCATAGGAGCATGTATAGACAAGGCAACAACTGCAACAAGGTAATATTCCTAAAAGATTCCCTCCTGGGATCTTCTCTGTTTTTGATATTGCTACTAGCTCTCCCACATAGTTTCAGAGATCTTTTGGTAAAGTCATAACATTAAGATTCTTTCACTGCTATGTCATTATCTATGATTTCTCTCATCCTGCTGTCATCATTTCCCTAAAATGCTCTCCTCTAGAATCTGTTGTGAGGCCTCTTTCCCTATAGGAGAGGTGATAGAGCTAAGTTTGCTATAGCTCAAGGGCTATTTCATCTCATTTGTAGTTTTAGAACCTTTCTATCCATATCTAGGCAACCAGCTAGAGATAAGTCCTTAGATATTTGGCTATGTTTAGAACTGAACTCTTCCTTTGCTCCTCAGACTACCTCAGTCTAAAGTCTTAGATATAAGCTTGCAAAGTTACCTTTAAGTACCATTTAGTCTCCACAAATCAGTCTAGAAATTCTATTAAACAGTATTTATGGAGCTGTGGTAGAGAAATCTCTTTCAGCCTCCATCATATTCTAGAACTTTTCTAGCCCTAAATCTGTGCAAATTACTTATGAAAAAAATATGGAAAGGAATTTGATGCAAATAGCATATGATAGAGTGGGCAACCTTTGCCCTAATTCATTCAACTCAGACAACAAATTTCTGCACTCTATTTGTGTAGATGATTAAACTGAGACACAAAGAGGTCCAAAATCTAGTCCTGATAAAACCAGGACCTAAATCCAGATTTTCTGACTACAAAATGAATTCATTTTTCTCCTTTAAGCTAAAAGAATTTAAGCTTTTCAAATGCTTGAAGGGGGCTGTTTTTGAAAAACTGGTTTTGTACTTTGGAATAAGATATTATGAACTGTTTTCTAGCTCTTGTTGTAATTAATCCACCTAGAAACATTATTGTCTTCTAAATTGAATGTAACTTTGAAATAATAACTCTTATGTTTCCTGCACATAGATTAATAAGTACACTCTGTGTTGGCACAACACCTGGTGTGCCAAATTTGTTTAATTTTAATGCTCAAAGATAATACCACTATAGAGGGGGGGGAGGAAGTAAACAGTTGTAACCATAGTCAGTGAATTTTGCTAGCACAAGTTAAAATATATGACATGACAAATAACATGATATCATTTTATAGCAGGAATCTTGTGTAAACTATGAACCCCCATACCATATTCCTTTAAACCCTTTGGTGGTTACTGATATACATACATCAGTAGAGTTATATGACCCTGTGCATTCAGTCTCTTGCCATAAACTGCCTGGGAGTGTGTCTATTGAAATATAAGATATGCACCTGCACATTTTATCAGATTTGAAAAGATCAAGAGGGATCTAGTTAATATATTTAAAATTAAAATTTGGTAATTTGTGCATCCCCCCAAAAAATTTTTAATGAAGTTGATCTAAAGACAAAAGATACTTTATTCAGAATTATAGGAGTTTTGAATATTCCTGTCCTGAGGTTTGGCTTCACATATATCCCTCTCTGAGTATTAGTCTACTAGTAATTTTAAGTGTCAGCCTATAGTTTACCCCCTTAAACATTTTTTAAGTAAAATGGCATATGCAAAAGAGTCTTTTTCCTCTTTCTTTGATCTCTGTGGGGAATGGGATCTGGAGGGGTATCATTGAGCCAACAGATATGCTGATTTGAGCATTATTTGGGTCATCATTCTAAATTGCTTTCCAAAATCAACACAGTGAACTAACCATGATTCTAGGGGATCTCCTGAAAGACAGATGACAGATACAGGATACAGAATAAAACTAGATGATGTGGGAAGTGGCTTTGCCTAATTATGTAAGTTTGTTATCAGGGTTTGGTTTTTTCTTTTTTTTTTTAAATGGTGAGGGTTATGAGGGTTTGAGTTTTTTTTTCTTTTTTAATGGTGAGGTAGGAAGAAGAGGTGGAATGGAGAGACAATAGATTTATGAATTGGAAAAAATTAAAAATAAATAAAATTTCATGCTTTCCTCTTTTTTAAAATCTGTAGTTAGTTTTAAGTCTTTGTACTTAGCAAAAAACATTGCTGCTCCACTTTTTCTTCTTGATCATATTTTTAACTGTGTTGGGAAATATTGACACTGTCACTTACTTATGTAAGGACCTACACAACAGTTATAAACACTTCCCATATATCCCAAAAAAGTTAAAAATACACCAAAATATTTGTAGGAGAATGTTTTATAGTGCAAAAACCTAAGCTAATACTGTTCAACTGGGGAATGGCTTAACAAACTATGATACATAAATGTAGTGGAATATCACCGTTCCATTAAAAAAATTATTAACATGAAAAATACAAAGAAATATATGAAGACTTATATGGACATTTGCAAATGAAGTCAGCAGAATCAGGAAAATAATATACATGACTGCCACAGCAATAAATACAAATTGAATATAGTGTAATTGTAACGACCAAGCAAAATGTACCTACCTCCCTTCTCTGCAGAGGTAAAGGGCTATTGAGTGTGGAATGTTACGCATACTGTCACTCACTTTATGGGTTGGTTGGTTTTGTTAAAATACATTTTCACCCATTCTTTGTTGAAAGTAGAGAAGAAAGGAGGCATATATTTAGAAGCAATAGGGAAACAAAATATTTCAATAACTTTGTAAAATAAAAGCTTAAAGTGATTAGACTCAAAACAAAATATCATGTACTGTTAGGGACATGTATTAAGAAAAGTATATGGACTTTGGAAACATTTATTACATTAAGCTAATATTTTTAAGTAAAAATTAACATTGGTTCATTTCTAGTTAAATTCACTCTCTTTTTGTGCTTATTTGTAGAAAGTTCTTATTTTGTGACAATCCCACAATATTTAGAATATAAAGAATATGTCATGGAGAGAAAAGGATATTTCTCATTAAACACAGAACTATTTTCATTTCAATATTTTAAAGACCTCAGGAAAATATATTTTGCATCATTAGGCACCAAGAGTCCTTCCCATCCCTTAATCTCTTTATAAATATATAACATATATGTGGGTGTATATGCTGTACAACAGCAAGCACCATATAATAAGATTTAATCTTTCTTTTAGCTTTCACATTTTCTTTATAAACAAAGAAAATAATGGATTCAAATTACTTTTTTTTAATGGGAAAATGACAGTCAGAAGCATAGTGGCTATCAACCAAGTGTTTCTGAAAAAACACAAACATTCGGAAGCCAAAACAACAATATGAAGTAGGTTAGTTTTATTTGTACTCTAAGGTAAAATTTTTAAAACGATCAAATCTATATGTGAATATCAGATTGGAATATTCAACAGACACGCACACTCTCTGAGTGCATTAGTGATCAAGATGCTGGACTATAGCTTTTTCTAAAAGACTATGTTTTATTGCTACAAGAATTTTCCATTCTTTTTTCTCCTTTAAAAGAGCTTTGATGCTTCTGTGGGGAAAGAAAATTCATCTTCAAGGTTTGAAACATTCTTGCTATTGTACAGTAACTGTTTCAGTCCGGTGTGCTTATGTTTCCGATTCTGTGAAATTCTCTCGGCAGCAGGGCGTGCCCTGAATCACATCAAAAGAACTAAGTTCTACAAAAGAAAAAAGAAACTCAAGTAGGCCTGGACACACAAAGAGAGGGAGAAAGAGAAGAGAAAGGGGCCAGGCAGAGTGATGAATACCAAATGAGTTCAGTCAACCCCAGGAGTGCTTCATCACTTACATTTATCTTATTATGGGAGAGTGGAGTCAAACGCGGCCCTGACATAAACCACCCACTGCCATTGACTTTGACTGTGTGTGTGTGTATGTGTGTGTGTGCATGTAGTCCTAAACACAAAAAGTAACGGGTTTCAGTGAGGTATCACTGTTACTCCACAAGAATGAATACTGGGTACTGAACAGGGCAGTGTTTCAAACCACAAGTTGCAGAAATCACAAGAAAACAGTGTGCAGTGTGCCTTTCCACCTCTTTGATACACAATCATTATTTAAAATGTGCATCATATTGTCTTGGCTTTGCATCCTCTGTTTTGACTTGAAGGATTATATGCTTCCAAAATCTTGTCACCAGAATTTCAGGCACCTGTCCTAGTACAAATGAAAAGTTGAGTTTTTATTTATAATATTTTGTTTGTAGCGATTTGGGAGTTTTAAAAAGCACTATTCTTTGCCTATCAAATTTTAACATGATAAATTCTGCATCCATAAATAATGAATTTGTAGTCCTTAATAATATATTAATACTTTTATAAATTTATATTTCTGTGGTCTGATGGGTATAGAAATTCCCCTCTATAGGTACAGATCACAACTCATCCCCCACATCATTTTATTATATATGAGTCTTATCTTTTGTTTTTCTTTTAAACCAGACCTTTAATTTCTTTGGCAAGGCCAAAATGAATCTATGTAGAACTCCCAGGAAGAGACTCCTTCCACAAATGCAGACCTGCACTTCCTCTTAAATTTTCAGTCTTAAAGAGTTTGTGGATGACTGAAAGGTTAAGTGACTTACCTAGAATCATATAGCCAGTATGTGTCCAAGGTGGGATTTGAGCCCAGGTTATTCTCACTCCAAGGGCGACTCTTTATGTGATCCATATTTTCCCAAAAACTACCCAAAGCACTGAAGGCTTTCCTCTGGTTCTTTAAATGTTATGTAAATAACTAATATAAAATGGGCATATGTTCAGGAAGGACTAACACCTCTGGTGTAAGAACTTGCTGAGCCCTTTTGAGGGCTGCTCACCCATCTCTGGGGTTCACCTTCACCCAGCTCTCAAACTGTGGCTCCAAGAAGCTGTAGCATGCACAGAGGCCACATCCTGGATAAACCATCTTGGCAGATGGGCTAATAGACAGCCCTCAAATCTGGTGGTGAGTTAGAGGGGTGTCTTTCAAACATATGAAGACTTCCCCAGCAGAATGGGCAGATGAAAACAATTTGCTCCAAAGCTAAAGTAGGCTATAGTCAGTCATCTAGACTTTTGTCTTGCCACTGGACATCAATGGCTTTGAAAGAGATAATAAGACTGACAACTTTTTAAAACTCTGCCTCACTTAAATCCAATTCACTCACAAGTCAAGACATCACCATTGGTTCTCTTCAAAAAAACAAAAGACTTGGGGCAGCTAGGTGGCACAGTAAATAGAGCACTGACCCTGGAGTTAGGAGGACCTGAGTTCAAATCCAACCTCAGACTCTTGACGCTTACTAGCTGTGTGACCTTGGATAAATCACTTAACTCCAACTGCCTCACTTTTCCCCCTCCAAAAAACAAAACAAACAAAGGGCCAACAACAAATAACTAATAAAGAATAAAGTGAGCAGAGAAAGGAGAATAATTTATATAACAAAAACATTGCGAAAAGGAACAACTTTAAAAGATGTCAGATCTCTAAACAACACAGTGACCAACCATGCTTCCAGAGGGCTCATGATTAAAAAGGTTATCAGCCTTCTGATAAAAAGGTGAAAGACTTAAAGTACAGAAGATAATGCCAATGAAAGAATTCGTTTTGCTTGACTGCATATTTTTTTACAAGAGTTTTCTTTTTCTTTTCATATGGGGAAGGTATGGAGAGGGGCAGAAAACCAACTCGTTAATTAGAAAAAAATTAACTTCAAAATATAAAAAAAATTAATTTCAGATATCAGGATATCAAAAAATCAAATGTCTTTTACTGTGCAAGTTGCTGGGAAATTGCTGCAAACTCTCTTCTAATCATGCATATGACTGCTGTACTTGGAGTCATAGATGGTGAGGAAGAATCATTATAGAAATACTGGGAAGTGGGTTCTATCTCAGATCTATTTGCTGTCTTTCTTTCTGGTTTATATAGATCTTGAAAGTTTGCAGAGCATTTTAAAAACATGATTTCAGTTTATCCTCGTGATCAAATTGCTCTTATCAACCCCCTTCATGGCTGGGGAAGCAGAAAGACAGAAGGTACATGACGTCCTCAGGTTCATATAAGTAATAAATGTCTGAGGAAGGATTTGAGCTCAGGTCTTTCTAACTCCAGTACCAGTGCTCTGTCCACTGCACTTTAACTAGCTTTGATTGAAGCAGGGTGACCAACTAGTAGATTCCTGCAATAATTGAGGCATAACGTGATAAGAGCATGCACTAAGGTAGCGACAGTGTCAGAGGTGAAAGGGGGGAATATATGGGAGATCCTGGGCAGCTAGGTGACACAATGGATAAAGCACTGGTCCTGGAGTCAGGAAGAATCATCTTCAAGAGTTCAAATCCAGCCCCAGACAATTACTAAATGTGCATCCCTGGGAAAACCACTTAACCATGTTTGCCTCAGTATCCCCATCTGTAAAATGAGCTGAGAAGGGAATTACAAACCACTCCAGGACCTTTGTCAAGTAAAGCCCAAATGGGGTCATGAAGAGTTGGGAATGACTGAAAACCATCTGAACATGAGAGATGTTGCAAATGTAGAATCAAAAGAACATGACAATTTATTAGCTATGGAATGAGAGTGAGGACTAGCCTTCTGATGCATTTTACTTTAATTTAGCTACTAGGCTGGTCATTATCTTCCCCTGTCATCTTCAATAGTATTGTATGAGATTGTCCAAACAATCCTGTTTAAATCGTTGTTGTCTTTGCCTGCTCTGTCTCTCCACTTGGCCAGGCGAGGAGACTAAGTGTTTGCTAAAGCTGTTTTTGGATCTTTTTTCCATCTCCCTCTCATTGCCAATTATTTTACATAAATTAAATTCCCATTTGTATCTATTTTCCTTTTTTTCTAAATCAATTTTTTAAAATAGATCACATTGGAGGTGTCCATATTTTCAGCTGTTTCATTTCTATGTTTTCTTATAAATTTGATGTTGATTTGTACCTTTATCTAATGCAGTGGTTCTCAACCTTTCTAATGCCATGACCCTTTAACACAGTTCCTCATGTTGTGATGACCCCCAACCATATAATTATTTTTGTTGCTACTTCACAACTGTAACTTTGCTACTATTATGAACTGTAATGTAAATATCTGATATGCAGGATGCATTTTCATTGTTATGAATTGAACATAATCCACAGGTTGAGAACCACTGACCTAATGAGTTAATTATTTCACCACATATAAATAGCTGATTATGTAGTGAATAAAACATCAGTGAATAATTATTTCTTATTTTTTAGAGATAAAGTTAAATTTCATTCAGTGTGAGGTTATTCAGTGCTTGCCATCTACAATGGCTCCTAATTCTTTTTCTGAAGAAAAGAATTCAACACACTTTGCGTTCTACTCAAATGAGTCTATGTGTTGTTGTTCCCTAAACTTGGCATTTTGTTTTTCTGCCTTCACCTCATATTCTACACACACGAAAAATGTTTTTCCCTTTTACCCTTCTTCATACTGAAAAGATCAAGTACCGAGGTATGTGATGATTGTATTTGGAGGATTTTGTCAAGTTCTTCATAAAGGTTCTGTTTTCATCTTCTGCATTAGATGTTGGTGCCATTGAAGAGAGCTGAATAGATGCATAAATGAGAGCTATTTTGTATATTTATCCATGGTAGAAATCACATGGCCAATAAATTCATCACCTTCTAATAATAAATCTATCTTAAGTGGTCTCATCTTTGGAAGTGTTTTATCTCAAAATGGTACTCAAAGTCTTTCCAGCTTGGTAGAATCTGCTAGACACTAAAGTATGCAGACTTACCCTTCTAGCATCTA
This sequence comes from Pseudocheirus occidentalis, assembly GCA_028646575.1. Classification (NCBI taxonomy): domain Eukaryota; kingdom Metazoa; phylum Chordata; class Mammalia; order Diprotodontia; family Pseudocheiridae; genus Pseudocheirus; species Pseudocheirus occidentalis. Next base: position 29,536,074 of record CM053601.1, on the reverse strand, counting down.
AGTCTTGCCTTCAGTAATGATAGTCTTGATTTTGCCACAATACTGCACACAGAACTGTCATTAAACTCAACAGAAATTTTTAGAGTGAGTTGGATATTGATTCATGTTCCCAGATAGCAAATTCAAAGGTAGAAAGAAAATTAACTAAGTGACCCCACTTTGGAGCTGCTAGGCAGACAACACGCTTTTTATCAAATCTGTTATATGTAAGTGATGCATTATCATGGGGGTGGGAGGTAAAAGGATGTGGGTGTAGAATGGGACAGGGAGGAAAACAAAGTACAAGTCTTTGCCCTAGGTTCTGGCTTTAGTGACTTATTCCTCCAAAAGGCACAAATGTTCAGGATCTCCCCATCTTTTTCAGATATCTAGTTTTCTGTATTGTAATGCTTTGGGTTATTTTCAAGATCACATCTACAGCTAATACCACTCAAAAATCTACCTCTACAACAGTGGTTCTCAACCTTCCTAATGCCATAACTCTTTAATACTCAGATGTGGGCATATCTGCATGTGTGCGGACTTGCCTGGAGATGGATAGAGGAGTGGTGTCTCAGTTCCTAACACCATCAGAAATATGTGTTTTCTGATGGTCTTAGGTGACCCCTAAAACCCCTGTGAAAGGGTCGTTCAGCCCCCAAAGGAGTCACAACCCATAGGCTGAGAACCGCTGCTCTACAAACTAAGGAGTTTAGAAACACCATTGTTCGTGGACTTTCCTATAAGTTTATGTAACTTCAATGTGCTTTTCCAGAATACTCCTACAATATCCCAGCTGCTAATTATAATCTTGAACTGCCAAAGTCTTCTTTTAATACTGTAGCTTCTAACACATCCTCTGAAAAGGGAAAAGAAAGTAAAAAATGGAGGAGAAAATTTCCCCCAAAGGATGCATGATTGAGCATATATAGTTCCCAAGGTGCTTCTGCCCTAAGGCAACCAGGCTTCTGCTGTACTCCAGAAGAAATCAAAATAATCATAGAAGTCTAATGGAACAAGTTTCAAAGAAGCCAAAACTGATCGAACAAAATTCATCAGCTCACTTTTAAAGGTCAGCACAAAGAAAATTATCCTTAAAAAGTCCTTACTCTCATCAGCCCAAACCAACTCGATGTAGAAAGCCTCATCCCTTAGCCCTTAGGATAGGGCAAAGGGGTGTTCCAAATCAACCAGGTCTAGGACTTGGGGCAGCCATAGACAATGACACTTAACTAGGAGTTGTCTTCTGTCTTATCAAGATTCCAAAACATATCCACGTTATGTCTAAGGAAAAGTTTGGAGCTATCAAATATTTGGAAAGGAGTCTCATCTATCAGCAAGTTTATCAAACTGATCAACTGATATCTTCTATCCAAAACAACTCCCCTTATACCCATATTTATATAATGTTTTACAAAGTATTACATACATGTGTATATATTTTGGTCTAAACTTGTGACCTGTAATTTCAGTTATGTAGCTCCTGATTTAGGAAGCTACTCATTTAGAAAACTCCTGATAAGAAAACTGGTCTGCATCTTTTAGGCTTAAAGACCCTTCTCCTTCTCCTTCTTCTCCTTCTCCTTCTCCTTCTTTCTTATTCTCCTTCTCCTTCTTCTTCTTCATTTGTCCTTGATTCTCGAAGAGAATGGACCATGATATTAGGTAGGTGATATCATGACATGCAAGTGAATTAGATTTAAGGGAGGGAGGGCTGTGCAAAGTTACCAGCTTCACTCTCTTCTCCTAGGTCTAGTGGCAATCAGGACAAGTAGAGATGACCCTGGAAGCAATGGGTGACCAGGACCTTTTTAAGCTAAAGTCTTTAACTGATCTGTTTGACTGAGGCAATATCCATTCAGTGATTAAGTCTGGGTGAGAAATGAAGCAGAGGGCCATACAGCTAATATATGTCAACAGCGGATAAACAGGCACCTATATGTTAAACATACATGTGTATGTGTACATCTATTTGTACGTGTATCCATATACATTACCTCTGTCCTCCAATCTATATTTTGTTCTGCCGTAGCCTGGCCACTCCCTTCACCAATGGAAATAGAGAATTACTGTTAGAGGAATTACTATTAGAGCCCATGTCGGCATTTCTGTTAGGTATTGCTTTCTTTTATTGCAATTTGGGGGGGAGGGGAGGAGGTGTCACCAATACTGAGGATGAAATGATTATGACACAAATAATTAAAATATTTAAAGTATATACAGTGGCATATATATGCATATATGTGTGTGTGTGTGTGTAGACAAAAATATATACACATACAAATCATAAAGTCTTTTTTATTTTTTGGAGGGGAGAAGGCAGGGCAGTTGGGGTTAAGTGACTTGCCCAAGGTCACACAGCTAGTAAGGGTTAGGTGTCTGAGGCCAGATTTGAACTCAGGTCCTCCTGATTCCAGGACCAGTGTTCTATTCATTGTGCCACTTAGTTGCTCCCCTGCACCACCTAGCCACACCCAAAAAAAATCATAGAGTCTTACATCTAGAGCTATATGAGCTAAGTAGCCATCAAGTCAAACATTGTCATTGTACATTGAAACTGTGACAGAGGAAGGTTGTATGACTTTTCCAAGATCACACAGGTAGCATCACAGATGGGATATGGACACAATTTCCCTTACCACAGAACTACTACTCTTTCCACTATACCATAAAGCCCAGGTTCAAACCTACCCCCACACCCACACATAAACATGTACATTGGCTTTGTGACCCTGATCAACAGTTATTCTTTCAGTGTCTCCAGACAATTCACTTAAAATGGAGTCACAAAGAATTAGACACAGCTGAAAAAAACAAGAATAACAACAAAGTAAGTGGTATAATTTCTGTAGCCCATATAGTTAGAGTTTCCTCATCAGAAGTTGCCTTTACCAGTGAAATCTCTGGCCTAGACTAGATAGACAGACAGACAGATATTAAGAAAGAATATGGATTTAAGGCTTTAGCAAAGTAGTTTACCAAATCCTGCAAAACAGATCTCCTAGTAAATATATTCTCTTATTTATAATTAGATTCATTCATTGAACCAAATTTATTATGTATTTTCTACTGGAATTAGATGGTTTTTTCTTTTTCCTTATTTGAGTAATTTTTACTCTTTTTTGCATTATTATTTGTTTTAATTTCCATGCACCATAATATTTCCTGTATACCACTTCTTTCAAAATGTGTACAAGTGAAAAGAGATGTTATATGTTCTCTAAGAAAGTTTCTTATATGAAGGCATTACACAAAATGTGTGAGATAGGTTGTTTTTTTCTTTTGATAAAGGAAAGGAAAGCTTAAATTTGATGTTCTTTGTGTGTGTTTGTACACATGTGCATGAGAGTGTGTATTTTAAGCAGACTTTTCTAAAGACTGCTATGAATGACTTACTTGAGCAGACAAAAGAGTTTCAGTCTGCTAGAGGCCTGGAATGAAAAGGTAATTGAGTTTCTGTATCATGGTTATACAATGAAGTTTCTTTTTTTTTTTTTTTGCTTTTTTTTTTTTTTGGAGGGCAGTTGGGGTTAAGTGACTTGCCCAAAGTCACACGGCTAGTTAGTGTGTCAAGTGTCTGAGGCCGGATTTGAACTCAGATCCTCCTGACTCCAGGGCCTGCACTCTACTCACTGCGCCACCTAGCCGCCCCTTACAATAAAGTTTCAAACTTAGTTACAGTCTTGACTTCAGGAGTAATCTTTTATTTCATTTTCTTCTTGTAAATAAAGTAGGAATGATTCGCAATTTGTTATCAGTTCATATAAAATATTTTGTGTATGTATGAAGTCTTAGGATATTTCCATCTATTTTAAAGTTGTATCACAAAAATAATTTAAATTCATGTTTGTTTTAAAGATAGATATATGACATAAAACTCTTGAGGTGGGCACAAGGAAGAGAAGTGGAAAAAATCAAATGTTAAAAGATGTTACATCTCCAGAATCTAAGAATGGTTGCTGCAAATTCTGTTGTTGGATAGGGAAGGGGGCAGTTTCATGGCTACAAAATCAAACATTTTCACACATATTTTTCAAAAGATAAAATTTTGGTCTCTTCCTACTTCAAACTATCCTAGACCAGATAAGTCTTCATTAAACACCAATTTCACCATATCGTTTGTTCCCTTGTGGAATGTTCAGATAAAAATTGGTAGAACAACATAGCTTGCTATGCAGATGACAGAAATAGGACCCTGCAAGATTTAAATCAGATTCAAAAGGGAGTATCACTCACCATCAGATAGTACAGCTCAAGCTAAGCCTAACCTTGGGATTATGAACAATGGAAAACTTGGACCCACAGTCTCTGACAAGAGTATTTATTTTGTAAATGTTTTCAAGTCTACTTATTTGTATTCTATTGTCTCTTGGTAGAATGTGCTTGAAGTCTGATTCATTTTTATCTTTTCATCTTTATCATCTACCACATAATAGGTGCTTAAGGAATGATTTTTTAAAAAAGAAATTGATTGATTGATCTAATTAGTCTCTTTTGGAATCCATTTTGATCCATGGTCTCCACCTCTAGCAATCTGAAGAGCTCAAATCAATTCATTCTTTCCTGCTGCCCACAAGCAGAACTCAAGTGTCATCTTTTTCCTGGAATGCAGAGATGGAATGTGTTTCTCTAAAATCAGTCTCAAATGAACTGATCATAAAAGACATACGTAAGTTCACACAACTCACTTGTTGGGACAGGTAGACATAGAGAGACTAGAATTCCAAGTAATAAAGACAATATTCTGTGGTGATGTTGTCAATGAGGATGAAAATGGCATCAAAGTCAGCTACCACATTGATGGTAAATTATTTATCTTGAAAAGACTAAAAACCAAAGTGGAGGGAGAGTTATTACTCGACTTTTCATTCCCATATGATGGTGCATTAAATGAATGCAGCTTCTGAGGCTGAGATGCAACAAAATATGGATTGATTCTCTGCTGCTTGTGCTAATTTTGTCCTAACAATTAACACCAAGAAAGCACACATTCTCCACTAGCCAGTACCATGCCATTCACATGTTCGGACATCCCATCATATGTGGAACAGGAAATGAAGAAATTTTTTTTTCCCATTGCTCATTCCATTGGTTGTAATCCTTCTTTACAATCTGACAACTGTTTAATGTGAAGGCATTTGTAGATCCTATATTTGACTGCATGCCCCCATTGGGAGGGGGGAGGGAGGGAGAGAAAATTTGAAATTCAAGGGACTGTGGAACGGAATGTTGTAAACTAAAAGTAAATAAACAAATTAATTAAATTTTAAAAAAGAAAATGGAAAAATTTTGAATGCTGTGGATAAGTTCACTTACCTTAGCAGTACACTTTCCAGGGATGTCCACATAGGTGATGAAGTTGACTATTAAGACTGCCAATGCTAGCTCAGTGTTTTCAAGGCTCTGAAGGAAAGCATGGGAGGGAAGAGAGTTCCTATCAGACTGAAGGTCTACCAAGTTGTTGTGCTGACCTCATTGTTGTATGCCAGTGAAACCTGGACAGTATACAGTGCTATACTAGGAAACTGAATCACTTCCATTTGAATTGTCTTAGGAAAATTCTGAATATCATCTAGCAAGATGAGGTATTGGACACTAAGGTCTTTTCTTGAACTGAACTTCCAAGCATTCAAACTCTACCTCAAAGAGTGCAAATCTGATGATCTGGCCCCATTGTTTGCCAAACATACATTTGTCTAAGAGACCTTTTCAGAGAACTCCAAGAGGCAAGTGCTCACATGGAGGTCAGAAGAAGTAATACAAGAACACTCTCAAGGTCTTTCTGAAGAACTTGCAAATTGATTGTGAGACATGGGAGACGCTGGCACAGAACTGTCCAGCATGGTATGTCCACATCAAAGAATGTGCTGTGCTTTATGAGTGAGGTAGAATTGCAGTAGCTTAAAAGAAATGTGAGATGTACAAAGTTAGAGACATCTCCCCTCCAAATGTCCCTATAGACTATTAGTGCCCAACCTGTGGTAGAATTTTCTGAGCTTGTATTGGTCTGATCAGTCACATTTGGACACGCTGGACCTTGAACCCAACATATTGGTGTCATTTTGGTCCTCTTCGAACAGGAAGAACAACCAACCAACCAATATGTAAGATATATTCAGGATAAACTGGAGATAATCCAGAGAGAAGGCACTAGACTAGTATCAAGGAGAATTGGGAAAGACTTGTTGGAGAGGTAGAATTTTAATTGGCATATGAAGGAAGCCAAAAGATAAAGATGAAGAGACATGGGGGGGACAGATAAAGTGAAAATATTTCCAGAATCCAGTGATGGAGCATGTGATAAATAGCAAGGAGGCCAATGTCACAGGATCACAGTATGTGGGAGGGAGTAAAACGAAAGAAGAATGGGAAAGCAGGAAAGGGTCAGGTCATAAAGGGCTTAAAACCCAAACAGAGGGTTTATATTTGATCCTGGAGGCAAGAGGGAGTCATTGGAGAAGACTGAAGGCAGGATGTGGGAGTAGGTGGGGGATGAAGGAGGAGACTGACATGGTCACTTGCACTTTAGGAGGATCAGTTTGAAAGTAGAGTCTCTATTCAGCTGAACTAAAATGGGGAGACACTTGAGACAGATAAAGTCATCTCAATAGGCTATTGAGATGATGAGAGCTTTCCCAAGGATGATAACAGTTTCAGAAGAGATAAGGGGCCCTACAGAAGAGACACTGAGGAGGAAGAAATGGAAGAACTTGTAAGTTGATTGAATATGGAAATCAAAAGAAGGAAGAGTGATACTGAGGTTGTAAGCCTGGTTGACTGAGAGAATAGTGGTACCTTCAACAGTAATAAGGAAGTCACAAAGAAGGATAGGTTTGGTGGGGCAGGGGGGGCGGGGTTAATAATAAGTTCAGATATAGCCGTTCTGAGTTTAGGATGTCAACAGAACTTTCATTTTGAGATGTCCAATACTCAACTGGATATGTGAAACTTGAGGTTAGGGTTAAATAAACAGGTCTGAGAATCATTGGGATGAAGATGATATTTGAATTCATGGAAGGTGATGAGATGGATCAAAGACAGAGCCTTAAGGAATACCAACAGTTAGTGAGAATGAACTGGATGACGATCCAACAATAACTGAGTAGTGACCAGACAGGAAGGCAGAGAATTGTCATGAAAACCTAGAGAGAAAATAGTATCAAAGAGAAGAGGGTGTTCAGCAGAGTCAAGGTTTCAAAGAGGTAAAGAAGGATGAGGATTGAGAAAATGCCATCCATTTGGCAACTAAGAAATCACTGGTAGCTTTGTAGAAAACTATTTCAGTTGAATAATGATATCCGAAGTCAGACTTCAGAGAGGAGAGTGAGGACAGAAGCGGAGATACTAATTATACACAGTCTTCTCAAAGAGTTTAGCCAGAAAAGGGAGAAAAGATAGAATGATAGTTCTCAGGAATGGACGGACCAAATTGGGGGGAGGGGTTGTTTTGTTTTTCTTTTTGAGGAGAGGAAGACATGGATGTGTTTGTAGACAGTAGGGAAGCAGCCAGTAGACACAGAGAGATTGCAGACTAATGTGAGAGTACGGCTGACAGAGGAGACAATCTACTGGAGAAGACAGAATATAAGGTGATCATTTGTGCTTATAGATGGATTTAGCAAGAAGGACCTCTTCATCTGAGTCAGGGGTGAAGGAAGAGGTAGTGATAGACTGTATCTGAGCAGTGTGAGAAGAAGAGAAGGGAAAAAGGGGAAGCTTCAAGGGAATGCACAGAGAGACCATTTATTGGCACAGTGGATAGAGAACTGGGCCTGGAGTTGGGAATATTTGAGTTGGAATGTCATTGCTACATACAGACAATATGAATTGTATCTTAAATTGGGAAATATAATTTTTCAAATGAGTATTATGTGAGAGTTAATCCCTAACATTTCTCTATTGTAAAAACATTCTTTGATTAGATACTATTAAGCCTGTTTATTAGCTTAAAAAATAAATCCTCTGTTATTTTTCTTTTCTCTTAAAAATCAGTTTGTTTTGCTCTAAGAAAAGTTGAGAGTAGAAAAGCTATAAATACTGTTTTCAGGTAGTCTTTTTCTAGGTACCTCCTCTTCCCAGAGTTTTCAATGGTACTGCTTTTTCCTCAGTCTCCTATCTGTCTGAATATTTGTCTTTTTTTAACAGCAGCATCATTTTTGTCCTACTTTCACTTTTTGGTATATCTCAGGGCTCTGTTCCTATATTCTTGGTTTTTGTGATCTTGCAGATGATTCCTACATTAATACATATGACTCCAGTCCTGACTCATCAATGGCCTACTCAAGTCCTTTGCTGAATACACCATAGGTATCTCAAATTCAACATGTTTTATAATCTTTCCCATTAGCACCGCCCTTCTTTTTAATCTCTCTTTTTTATGGCCCCTAAAGGGAGAGAACAATTTCAGGAAAAAGCTGATGTGTAGCAGCATCTCAATGATCATGTCCCTGTTCCCATTCTCCCTCTCCCTTTCCCCTTCTTCCTCTCTCTCTCCCTCTCTCCTGAAGTAGTCACATTATTACAATTTGCACAACATACATGCATTGGACTGGAACCAAAGACTGTATTTAACATAATTGTAACTTTAAACAGTGTAAATCTGATAACTTAGGACCACTTCCAGGGATTCATTATTCAAGCTGATCAGACTTAATTGTCTAATTATTTCTATCCTTCCTCAAAACTACTTCAAAAGAAAGATGGTCAAGGGAGGATCCTCCCAGTGTACAGGAGACCTTCTTTACTTTCTCCTCACAGGTCTAGAATACCAAACCAATGGATCCTTTGGGCTGTCATACTGTTATGCTTCCCTCACACTTAACGACCACACTTACCTTGTTCCTCTCACATTTAATTCCTCCTGTGTATAGCTTGTTTTTCCTAATTCATAGTTTGTAATGTGTTGCAGGCTGTTCAGGACACATGCATCTCTTCCTTATGCTTTGGGCAATTTTTAATTTCAATTGTTAAGAGACTGTCCTGATTCAAATACAAATTAACTTTAATGTACATACACATTTAGGTGCATGTAGTAAGAACTTTAACTATACACTTACATGCAGGTAATGATCTAAGTATTATACGTATTAATTTAACATATGCATGCATATAAGTGCTCATTTAAAAAAAATACTCTTCCCCAAAGCCTAAATACTCAATTCAACCGAGTTTCACTCTCTAGTACTGAAGGTTCATAAATCCTGAAACAGGAAGGAAGGAAGGAAGGAAGGAAGGAAGGAAGGAAGGAAGGAAGGAAGGAAGGAAGGAAGGAAGGAAGGAAGGAAGGAAGGAAGGAAGGAAGGAAGGAAAGAAGGAAGGAAGGGAAGGAGGGAGGGAGGAGGGGGAGGAGAGGGAAGTTCAAAGAAAAGCTCGTATCACTGCTCTGTAAAAATGCTGCATCATAAGAATAAAAGGTTGAGAGCTAGAAAGTAATCCAACGCCAAAAAGTTTCACCCCGTAAGGTGTATGAGTTGGAAGGTCCTTCGAAAATGCTAGAGAGAACTCGAGAAAGTCTGAGAATGGACTTCCTTCACTCACCCTTTTTTTTTCCTCTACTCTCTTTCCTACTTGAATTAACATCACTTCTACAAGTAGTGGAGCCAGAATGAGTGTGACACAAGGAAAGACGGAAGGAGGTTGGTCTCCCCAGCCCCCACCACAGTCACAGTTCTGGAAAAAAGGGCGGAGAGGTGGGGCAGGAGCGGCGCGAGCTGGAGCGTGCCCTGGGAGGAGGGCTGCTTCTGATTGGTTCTGGGCTATGAAGAGAACTAGGCTAGACTAATCCTCCAGAGACTAGAGAGAGCTTGGGGAGAGCTCACCTGGAGGGCTCAGGAGGCAGCTTCTCCAACCTAAGCAACAGCTGTATTTCCTTCAGATCTGAAAAAACTCGAGGCGGTGCGCAGCCAGCTAAGGGTGCAGCTAGGTCGGGAAGCAGAACAGTTAGATAACTTGGTCTGTGCCTAGCAAAAACTGTGCTTTAGTCGGTAAACCCTTGAGCAAGAAACACTTGCAGCACAGAGTTTATGGTACTTGAAAGTTTTCCAAATTGAGTATTGCTTATCTTTGGCCAACTCTACTTGGGCTTCTGCGGGTTTGGGGTTTGTTTTGTTGTTTTGTTTTGTTTTGTTTTGTTTTGTTGTTTTTTTAGGAAGTACTGTGGCTCGGCTGTTCAGTCTTTCTGCACAGTACTTCGGGAAAACATTCAAGAAATTAAAGCAAGTTAAGATTTAGAGCTCGGAGCTAGTCAGTGGATATCAGGATAGAATTCCGACTATTAATATAATTTCGTCACCTAAAAAGTCTTGATTGAAAAAGTATAACTGTAAAGGGACTCATGAACAAAGAAGAAAAGTTATGGAACGTAAAACAATATAAACTTCGTGAAAGATGATCTGTAACAGGTATGTTTTTCAACCAGTTAAGGACAGTGCTTTGATGTAATAGACGTTTCTTAATAAAGTCTAAAATACCTAGTTGCTTCAAATTTGATGATCGCCTACAATGGGCCAGGTTCTGCAACTAGAGAGGCTGGGGAAAGAGACAAAAAAAAATTATGAAAATCAATCGTGGGTGGGTATAACTGTGGTGTTTTGTGTGCCCCCGCCACCTATCCGCCCTGCTCTAGGGAAAGAGAGAAGGTGAGGCACAGGTTTCCTCTCCGGGACCACAGGAGCCTGAATAAGGCTCTGCCTGGAACACAGTGAGCAGATCTGGTACTGGGAGCGAGCTTTTGATAGAAGTAGCATAAGGTTGTATGCCTATAGGTCACTGCATACATACACACAAACACACGCACGCACAGCATAGAGATCAGCCCTCTGGTGACATAACACTGGAGTCAAATTTCAACCCTTCTATTAACATATGAATTTGAAGACTTAAAAGGAAAAGAAAGAAAAAAAAACTTGGGAGAGCGCCTTTCTCCCCTGCGCAGTAAGTTTTCTGCTGGTGTAAAACTTTTTGATTGGCTCCTCGCACGCGCCTGTCCTCAGCCACCATTGGCTGACTTGACACGCGACCGGCGCGAGGAGGGGGCTGGGAGAGGGGGGAGGTGGAAAGACACACTGGCGCGTGCCGCTTTTTAAAGGGGCGCAGCGCCTTCAGCAACCGGAGAAGCCTCGTTGCACGCGACCCGGTGTGTGATCTCGGGGGTGGGTGGGGGAGGGAGGGGGAAAAAATAAAACTTTGCAAAAGAAAACCTTGAAAGGTTTTTGCTGTAAGAGTGCTGACTGCGAGTGAACGCTGCTACACCTTACGATCGACCTGGTGGTGCAATGTCCCGTCTGCTGCACGCAGAAGAGTGGGCTGAAGTGAAGGAGTTAGGAGACCACCACCACCACTCCCATCCCCAACAACATCACCACAACCAGCAGCCACAGCAGACGCAGCCAGCTCCGAATCTTCCTGGGAGAGAGCACCAAGGTTATCCTCCTGGGCTGTCGCTCTTGGACAGCACTGATCCACGCGCCTGGCTGGCTCCCACTTTGCAGGGCATCTGCACGGCACGCGCCGCCCAATACTTGCTGCATTCCCCGGAACTGGGTGCAGCTGAGACCCTGTCCCACCACGACGAGACGGACCCAAGGGGGGAGCTTGTGAGGAGGAGCGGCAGTAACAGCAGCAGCAGCAGCAGTAGCAGCAGCAGCAGTGGAAGCACCAGCAGCCTCAGCAAGAGTCCTGGGTCGGTCAAAGTGCGGGAGCAGTTGAGCAAACTGAAAGGTGGGTTGATGGTGGATGAACTGAGCTGCAGCAGGCAGAGAGCCCCTTCCAGCAAACAGGTGAATGGGGTGCAGAAGCAGAGAAGGTTGGCTGCCAATGCCAGAGAAAGGAGAAGGATGCATGGGCTCAACCACGCCTTCGACCAGCTGCGCAACGTTATCCCGTCCTTCAACAACGACAAGAAACTCTCCAAGTATGAAACTCTGCAGATGGCTCAGATCTACATCAATGCCCTGTCCGATTTACTGCAAACACCTAGCGGTGGCGAGCAGCCAACTCAGCCCCCAGCCTCCTGCAAAAACGACCACCACCACCTCCGAGCATCCTCCTACGAAACGAGTGCAAGCGCGGCCAGCACTTCTGCAGTCTCCCCTGCCTCTGGAGGTGGATCGCGACCATCCCCGCAGGGTAATTGCAGGACACGCTTCTCGGGCCCGACCTCTGCGGGAGGTTACTCAGTGCAACTGGACTCTCTGCACTTCGCGTCTTTCGAAGAAACCGCTCTGACCGCAATGATGGCACAAAAGACCCTGTCTCCTTCTCTGCCCGGAGGCATCTTGCAGCCGGTGCAGGAAGAAAGTAGCAAAACTTCTCCCAGGTCCCACAGAAGTGATGGGGAGTTTTCCCCTCATTCTCATTACAGTGACTCGGACGAGGCAAGTTAGGGAGGTAACAGTTACAAGAGAGTAAACCGAGACAAAAACAAAACCGGAGTTGACTCTTATCAGATACCGAGAAAGGTGTCCCACTTTTACTGTTGCTACGATTTGTCATTGTCTAGCAAAGACTTGGCCACGTTTTGCAACATTTGGTGGCTTTACAAACGCGCGCTCCCCACTCCCCACCCCCATTCTTGGTGAAAATTGGTTAACGTGTTTCCTTTGTCTCTACCTTCTGACCCTATGTAGATATATATATATATATAGTATGTATATTTTTACATTAATAGTCTAGTTCCCTGCTGCCAATAAGCTGCTTAAAATCAGCAGCTTCGCTTCCATTGCTAATTTGGGTTTAATTTATTTTATGCCCTGGGCATTCCTGTTTTTTGCGTGCTCATGTGTGAGCGGTAGTCTTCCGAAGGTATATTCCTGATTTTTTTTTTTAATGGAAAGCAAGATGCTTTTAAAGAGTATACCTTTTGGATGTGTGTAATTGTCAGAAAAGGCGAGGCCTTGAGGTTTATATATAGATATATATATAAATATAGTATATAAAAATACCCATTACGCATATCTGATGTTGATAATGTTGGTGTCTTTAAGGAAGCTTGGCGCACGCACTTTATCAGCCGCTACAAATGCGGCTCCCAGAGGAAATTTAACTGCCAACTGGAAACCAGTTTTTAACATAGCCACTTATAATCTTTAAGCTCCATGCAAATGTTTGCTTTAAAAAGGAAAAAAAAACAATTTAGTCGTGTCAAAATTTTTGGTCGATTTTATTTAGTTTTATTGATGTTAGAAAACTTATTTATTACCGAGTGTTTGCTACTATTTCTACTTATCTTTTCATTTTTTACTTTTTCTACAAGATCATTTATTTTAATTTAGAAAAGCCAACTGCCATTGTTTTATGTACTTTCTTTTGCAAAAGATGGAAATAAATGTGAAAAACTGGACCTGGTTTGTCTCTTGTTTTTCAACGAGCAGTATTTTTAAACGAGCAGATGTGTTTTAAAATGAATCTTCTAGATCAGAGGAGTGCCTTATGAAACTCAGATGAACACGACCAAGATTTTGTGTATCTGATTACTTTATACTTCTTAGTTATAGATATCGTAAGACGCTGTGATCCATATATACATTTTCAAGTCCTCAAAATGGATATTGTGAAATAAAACCGTTACACCTTTATCAGTCTCCTAGATGCCCTATTTATAAGACAACTTCAGTTTTCTTCTGAGGTTTCCTCTCCTAAAAGAGTAAGGCTTCTGGAGGCTCTGGACAACTTGACATCAGTGAGCTTTATTGTGATTGTTTAGTTTTATTTCATTTTTTTAAAAAATCATCGCATGTAAATCGTTTCATGTTAGTCAAACACGGGGCAAATTTATAGGCAAAAGCTTCTTTGCCTCCACTGGGATAGAAAAAAGAAAAATCAAGTTCACTAAAAAAAAATTGCGGGAAGCTGAAAATTCCTTACAAAAAAAGTTTATATTCCCTTTCAACCAGCCTTGCCTTTTGAAATAAAACATTTCCCTTGTAATCTGCCCTTTCAAAAGAGTTGAAAGGTTACTGTCATGATATAGTATTGTGTCTTAAAATTTGGGGACAATTGCAGAAGCGAAGTGTTCCTTTTGATAGCTGTCCAGGCATGTGTCCTCACAAGGAGAGGGTATTGTTCTGGGTCTCATGGCAAGTCAGTCCCCTTAGAAGATTAAAGGAGAGTAGGGGTAGCAGAGAAGCAGGAGGGGAGTATTAAAATTCTCTTATTTGGATGTTAAAAGTAAGGGCCAGGTCACCTATAATGGACTAGAAGACAAAACCTGTGTTTAAAACATCTGGTTTAAAACAAAAATTCTTCATACCATCTATGGTACACTTACGGAAAGCTTAATCCCTGAAAGCCAATTTAGAGACTTTGAGAGCCAAGCCCAGTGGAAAGAACGCCTCTTCTACAGTGAAAGGACATGAGTTTGACTCACATTACCCTGCGTGATCATGGCAGAGGACCTAACCGCACTGATTGTCCTTTCCCCATCTGTAAGGATGCTGGATTACATCAGGGTTTCTTAACCTTTATTGGTGTCATGGATCACTTTGGTTGTCTGGTGAATCCTACATATTCCCCTCCCCACCCATAATGTTCTGAAGTAATTGAAAGGAAATGTGGGATTTCAGTTTGAGATTACTGAAAATGAAATCCTCCGCCCCCCCCCCAAAAAAAACCTCTCCGCAGAACCCTTGCCCCAGGACCCCAGGTAAGAACCTTTGGATTAAATGATCTCTAAGGTACCTTCCAACTCTAAATCTAACGATGCTATGAAACTGGTTTTGGTGGGTAAACAAGCTCCTGGCAGGTCAGAGGGACCCTCTTGTCTTAAGGCTTGCCCATCTGTGCTCTTGATGCAAAGAAAGGCAAAACGAACTTAGAACACTTGGCAATCAGCTGGAGCAGCTCTGTAGGTGAAGCAGATAGCTACCAGTAGGCTCTCTACAGAGGTGAGCAAGGGATCGTGACACTTTCTAGGGGTAGAAACAATGCACCTGTCCCTTCGATAACCTTTTGCACCCACTGAGTTTGCCATGCTCAAGATAAACATCAGAAATCTTCAGGCTGTTGAATAAATCAAGCTATTGCTTCCAACACATTTCCATCAGGGATGCACCAGACTCCATATACTACAAGAGAAGGGTGAAAAGTTCAGCCTAGTTTGATAGCCATTTTAATTTTAATGACAACACAGTCATTTGAACATATACAGAGTGATGGTGAATTATTTTTACTCCAGAGACTGGAGTTGGTGAAGGATGTGGAAGAATAGCAAAGTGAGTTGTTACATCTTTATAAGAAGCAAGTGGTTTGGCTCACACACACAAGCATAACCACTTTTAAAGAAGTCAGTGTTCTTCATAAACTTAAATACTGTATTGGCTTCATCTAGTCCTCATATAGATGACTAAGAAAGTGAGTCCTTCAGAGATTAAATGACTCGCCCAAAGTCACCAGCTAACTTGCACAAGTAATTGTCCAAGCAAAGCAATTGGCAAAACCAAGGATTAAAACCCCAAGAAGGATATGTGCCTGGTACATAGTAAGTACTGAGTATCAGTTGTCTCCTAACATATATACTTCTCCTAACTTTTATATACTTGCAATATTTTGCTCTATGTCAATCCCTGGGAACATGACATACCCAGGAATATCAAAGTCCAAAGACAGCATTTTCTAAAGGTTTCTTTATTTATTCTCCTACCATTCAGTAACAGGCAAGTAATTATTTTCAAAGTCACTTTTTGTATTTGAGTTAGAAACACTTGTGCTTTAATCTTAGGAATTAGTTCACTGATCTTTTCCTTTCAAGGCACAAACCCCTGAAACAAAAGAATTTAAAATTCTAAGTTAGACCAAATGACAATCAAGCAGGAATTGGGTCAAATTACCCTACAGGGTCCACAACTAATTTTAAGACATATCTAGTGTTTCAAGGCTAAGGTGGAAAGTTCCTTTTCCTCTCCCTTCCTCCTTCTCTCTTTTTCTTTCTATCCTTTCCTTCCCTCTCTACTATCTTTCTTCTTTTTTTTTCTATGACAGAGATGCATAAACTACATTTCCATTTTAAGGTTCTCTTATAAAGTTTGCATAACAAACGATTGTCAACCCTGGCAGCCCTTTCTCTTACACTCCATTAACAAGCTGTAACATATAGCTGCAGGTTGCTATAATCTCATTAATATTTTGGAAACTTGAATATTGAGTATTTCGGAGGGCTCATTCCCCATATGCCGGACCACTCCTGCCATGCTGGCTGATTCCTTTCTCTCCATTATTAGCAATTAGCTTTTACCTTCCAAAGTCAGATCCAAGTATCCAAGATACTAGCAGTGGAATCAACTATGTGTACAAGTTAAGCATGCTTAACATCCCCCAAACAAACAAAGAGACCACATTTCTTAAAGTAATGAAGACAGATACATCGGGTTTTTTTTTAGTTGCATTGTTGGTGGGAGGGTTTTTTTGTTTGTTTTTATATACTTTAAGTAGTCCTCTTTATATTTTCTCTAACCCTCCCTCCTTGCCACCCGCTTTTCTTATTTGAGGAAGGTTTTGGCTCACCACACTTTGGAAACTTATTTGATTTCACGGAGAGCTGAAGGACGCTTATTTTGGCAGCAAAGACATTTAAACTTGTTCTCCACGGTACATCTACAAAATAGGCGATGCCTGACGAAAACACCCAGGGATTTCCTTTACTTTGACCAATTCATTATTCTAACGGGTCTCCAGCCCTATTATTTGTTTTAGAGGTTTGTATAGCTTCAACCTGAACCAAGTAAGTGATCGTTAATCCGTGAATACTTTGCAATTATTACCCTCTTCTGCAGTGTGCAACCGCCGACTTGGAAGTGCGAGAGGAGTTCATGCCTCACCTTGTCACCTCCAAAGCCCTCTTAGAAGGGATTGCGCTTTTCCCACCGAAGATCACCACTTTGGCTCTCACCGTTACAGCCCTACTAAAGACAACAAACCCTTAGTGGGAGAAAGGAAGATCGGAAACGTTAGTCCAGATTCGGCTGATGGCTGAGCAGGGTAGTGTATTTATTGGAATTAGATATGAACATTTTCTCGGTTGTTTTTGGCTTGACTTCTCTGTAGAATCTGCGCCCCCAGCTACTGATTCTCCCGCCTACCCCTCTTCAGCTAGACTGCAGAAATGGGGGGGAGGAGGAAGGGAATGAGTTAAACCTGTGCACGCCCGGGAGAGGTGGGGGAGGAGAAGAGGGAAAGGAAGAAAAGAAAAGGACAGGAACCAAGAAGCGTGGGGGTGGTTTGCGGTAATGTGAGTGTTTCTTAATTAGAGGAAAGCTGACAATAGAAGGCCTGGCAAGGGCTCCTGGCTACGGTGCGGAGTGTCTGGAGCGGAGCACGCGCTGTCAGCTGGTGAGCGCACTCTCCTTTCAGACAACTCCCCGGGGAGCTGCACTGCCACATTTAACACCATCATCACCCCTCCCCTTACTCATCATCCTCATCATCATCACCAACAACCCTTCCATACACACCCCCAACCAGCAGTGCTCACAGCGACAATCCATTCCCGCCCTGCCGCCTCTTCCACCCCACCCCCATCCCCCCTGCTACCCTCCCCCCCCCCTTGCCAGCAGGAGCCCCCACCGCCCCCAGCACTCCCCAGCAACCAGGCGAGAAAAGAAACTCCGGAAAGTTAAAGCCAAAGAAATGCCAAGAGGAGGGATAGATGAAGGAGGAGGCGGGAGAAGTCGGGCAAGTGCCACTCTCTTAGGAGTTTATGCACCTGTAGCATTGAATGTAGACTCGAAGTTGTAGAAACGTACAAAAGAGCTCTCCACGGACCCCTCCTCACACTCCGGCAGGTCCAATTCTAAAGACTAAAAATACAATTTTCCCGTCCTTTCTCAATAACCAAAGCACAAATTTCCCCAGCTGATCTCCCTCTGCCCACCTTAAAAACAACAAAAGCACAAGAACTTCAATACTTTTAGAGTACTTGGGATGTTTAGGGTAAATAAAAAGTTACTAAAAAAAAAAAAGGCCCCTTGAGGGGAGGCTAAGCTAGAAAGTTTCTACACTTCTTCATCTTTCTTTCGGGATCTACAAAGTAAAGGCAAGAATCATAAAATCACAATAGATTCCTCCACCAATCGGTACTGCAACCCAAACAACATTTCTCTCTTGACTCTATACAGAGGTTGACAGTCTGCTTTTGCTCATAATCATTATTCCGTATTTCTCGGAATTGGCTCCAGAGCCAATTCAGAGCAGAAGAGAAAGGCTGATTTTATTGTAATGTCGCTATCATTGTAAGATCACAGAGTTTAGATCCAGTAGAGACACGAAGCCCGGAGAAATGAAATTATTTGCCCAAGCTCTCTCAGCCCTCCCTCACTTAGTGGCAGAACAAAGATAAGAAAGAACCTAGGTCTGACTATTCTCTCAACTCCACAGGATCATTCAATTGAAATGCCACTTCTTCCTGGAAGCCCCGGATCATCTTCCCCTCCTCCCCCCTCCAAAAAGCAATATAACTTTTACCCTTTCTCAAGTCATATAGCATTTTTCTTGCACCTCTAGTCCTCTTTTTCTTTCTTTTTTTAAACCAGAGCCTTGATTTCACAGGTATAGGGTATTCCCAGTAAAGAAATTCCCTTTACCAATTTAGTCTTAAAGAGTTGGGGCAGGGGCACTTAGATAAAGTTAGGGTACCAGGCTGACAAAGCCAAGATGCCTCAAACCCTAGACTTCAAGTTGTAGCTCTCTATCATTTCACTAGGGAATATTGGTCACACTTTTGGCTTTCATTGTTTTTCTCTGTAGTTTCCTCTCCCTTCCTCCAGTAGACACAAGGGCCTGTGTTTTACCTAAACTTTGTACCTCATCCAGCATCAGTTCTTCTTTGTGAATCCATCTTTGGGAATGGAAATTTTGCTTTTTTTTCCCCACCCAGGGTCTTTAAATTTACTCCATGAGAAAGGAAATTTCTCTCAAGGGTTTTATCAAACAGAAGAGGAAGTGTTTGGGAGTTCAGCCAATGGATGCCCTTGAGTTTAAGCAGCAAGACACCAAACAGACAAAGAACAAAAAGTCTTCATCTTGGTTGTAGGTTTAGATGGAAAGTGGCTTTCCTTCTTGCTATCTGTACTGGAGAGGGAAAGAAATTAATCTGATGCATGTGTAGCCCTGAGGATCAATTCAGTGATAGCTTCCATTTTTTTACTCCCTGAGTCACCTGAGCACCTGACATTATTCCCTTAAACTTTTCTCTGAATGAAATGTTTCCTAGTGTTCTACAGGGTTCTGGATTTGAACTCAAGATTTTTACCCCTCTCTAAAAGTTGAGTAATTTAATCTTTGTAAATATAATTTCAATTCTCCCTCTCTATTTCACGAGGTATATATTACATAAAGGTATTTTAAAATAGTGTAAAAAAAACAATTTATTGTTCCTTATGGAATACTTTCAAACAAAATATAAAGTTTGGGGGAGGTGATAAAAGAGAAACTGAAAAAAGAAGAAAATGAAAACTGGGTAACATAGGAGGAAAGGAAGGCAGAAGGGAGAAAACGAACATGAAAGAAGAGAGTATTGGCATCTAGAAGGAGGAGAATTCGAAGGGAGGCCAGGGATAAAGTATGATGGTAAGGGAGGGAGAGGGTGAACCAGAGCATTGCAGCAGCAGTAGACTTTTGTTATCTGGAGCTCTATCTCATTGGAAAGTGACCAAACTGATCAAAACAAAACAAAAAACCCGGAATGATCTCTTTCTCTTTGGTCCAAGCCCGGAGCAAGCTCTCCACTGAGAGGAAGAGGCTGGTGGGGAGAGGGGGAAGGTGAATTCATTGCTAAAACCTCGGAGTCACTACAGTAGCTAAGCTGTTACAGTGCCATTGAAGACAAACCCTCCCCAAGTAGCATCTATGGGTTTCAGCAGTAGCCTCTGCTTAACAATGGTGAGGCTAGAGGTAAGCCAAGGTGAAGGGCTCAGAAAAAAAAAAAAAAGGATAATATGCAACTAAGAATGCAAGCAAACCACTCCATCAGAATAGGGACGAGACCCAATTGGCTAATATCAATGCTTAATCTGTGCAGTCTGCCTGGGGCTAAACAAATGCTGAAATTGAATTCGGACATTTTCCCTCTGCCCTTCAAGTCTTCTATGAAGCTCAGAAATGTGGGCGTTTCTCACCCCCACTTCCGGGAGCAAGACTGATGTCAATAGCCTGTCCGTTTCTTGGCCCATTCTCTACTTGATTACAGTTTACATCGCTGTTCTAGGTCTTCTTAAATGGAATAAATGAATGCCGCTGGGAATGTCAAGCCTATTCCCTTTCTTGCCCCCTTCCCGCTTTTCCCTAAATGTAGAAACAACAACGAACGGCGGGGGGGGAACCCTAATTTTAGCCAGTAATAACTAGGATGCCTGTGTTGAGGGAGAATGGACTTGAAGGTGACTTCACTCCAATCCCTTCATTATCTGTAAGGCACAAGAGGGGAAGAGAGGTGATGTGACTTGTTCAAGGTCACTCAGGCGCTAAGTAGCAGAGTAAGGACTCGAACCCGGTTTTTCAAGATCCACAACCAAACAGAACTCTTCCTCAGTACAACAATGCGCCTCGGTGGCAACTGCTGACCTTTCTTCCTTCTTCTGTCACTCCGATCCCCCCTGCCCCGCCCTCACCATAGTTCTTTGAATGGCTCCCACCTTTGCGTTACCCTTTTCCAACCTAAACTTTATTTCTTTCACATTTCAAAAAGTTTTGTCACGGCTCTTGCGACTCAGCCTCCAGAACCCATTTTGTGTCACCCAGTGGCACGTCCAAGATCGTCTTCTCTTTGTCAGTACTAACTACCAACCACCCCAATGGGGGGGGGAGGGGTGCGAGGGAAGAGAGAGAGAGAGAGAGAGAGAGAGAGAGACAGAGACAGAGACAGAGAGAGACAGAGACAGAGACAGAGAGACAGAGACAGAAACAGAGACAGAGAGAGGAAGGGAGAGGGAGGGAGAGGGAGAGGGAGAGAGAGAAGGTAGGGAAGGAGGGAGGGAGGAAGGGAGGGAGAGAGAGACAGAATCAGACAAATAGACAGATGGAGACAGAGAGACACAGACAGACAGAGACAGACAGAGGAAAAGACAGACAGAGATAGGCAGACAAAAAGACGAGAGAGAGAGAGAGAGAGAGAGAGAGAGAGAGAGAGAGAGAGAGAGAGAGAGAGAGAGAGAGAGAGACATGGAGATACAGACAGAGGTAGTCAGAAATAGAGACAGAGGACCTGGACATTCTGGTGGGCTTAAGAATAAAAAGTTAAAGGATTGCAAAGTGTCCCTGAGTTGGTGGAAGGGGAATATCTATTTAATCTGATCGTTTGACTGGAGTTTCTTAGCTGAAGGAAGATGCCCGAAGGGGATGAGAGTAACTCCTCAGTGATGGGAAGGAAGAAGAACCTGGTTCCTTAAGTCAGTTTCCCTCCCCTACTCCTCTCACCCCAAAAGCTGACCAAACTCAATCCAGCCTCACTCCGAGCCTTCTCTCGGTCTCCAAGCTTCTTGACAAAGCTCACTTTGATAACTTCCTCCAGGTGTATGTGTAACTTGCTCCCTGTTGGGCAAGGAGGAAGCGTCAGAGGCTGCGATGCCACCCAGTGAAACCTATTGGAGTTTCCTTTTTACCCCAAAGTCCCCAGAGCTGATCAATTGGGCCATACTCCGAGTGGCTGCACTCGTCCACCCTCACCTGCCACAGTCTCTGTCTATCCTTTGTCTCTCCATATTTTTCTCCCCTCGGACGCTTCTGACTTCTCATTTGTTCCCTGTTTCCTTTCTGCCTATCCTTCCTCATTCCCATGGCTGTTGCCTAGCCTCTGTTCCCTTGTATTTTTCCTTGTACCGACATTTCTCGTTTTCCCTTTTCCGCTTCCTATCTTTTTCCTCCAACTCCTTCTCTCTCCCTCTCTTTATTTATCCCTCCTGACTAATTTCTTCTCCCTCTCCAGTCCTGTTCTTTCGTTTCTCTTCTCTTTGGGAGCCTGATCTCCCCACGTCCTCTCTCACCTCTCCCCCACCCCCTCGGAAGCGTGAACTGTCTTCACTACCTTTCACCTTGATCTCTTTCTGCCTCTTTTACAGTCAAAGCTGAACGACACCAGCCGCATTAAGACGGTAAACCATTGCCCTGCTCTTCCAATTAGTCAGGGATGCGGCTGATTAAAATAAAAGTCTACCAATCAAGTAGCAGGAAAGGCTGTAGCACTCTCGGCCCCCTCTTAGGGAAGCCTGACTGGATCTCTTAATTCGAAGTACTCGCTCTTCTGGTCTGGATGCTTCTGAGGAGGGCGTGGGGGAGGGGAGGACAGGATCTTGGATTGGATCTGTGTTTTCAACTCCTCCCTGCTCCCCCGCCTCCTCTCTGGCAAATGTACACATAGCAGCGTTTCGATGCTGTAGATGTTGTAGATTCCCCCCTAATCTCGGTCAATCTACTCTGGATCACTGATGCAGGGCAGCATCAGCCCATCTGTTTGATCAGCATTCAGAGGTCTGTATTTCTTTTGCAGCCAGAATTCTTCCCTGAGAATAAGCAGCACTATAGTAACCTCTATATTTATGCATCCTTTATTATCATTCTCAGAACTCATCAAAACATTCCTTCCTCAAAAAGCTTGGACAGCAGAGTTTGAGGAGGAGAATCGCAAAAACAAATGACAAATATACTTCCATCACTGATGTCAAGAATTAAATGATGATCCTACTCTATGGATGGTTTGACTGTAAAAAGAATGAAGAAATCACCAGGTTTCACCCCACTGTACCTTTTTATTTATTTATTTTTCTCAAGATGTCCATACTTCAGTTTAACAAAGCGCAATTTAGTAAATTTTAATAACTATTAGCAAGTTATTCTGATTCTGATTCTGTAAAATTAACTATTACCTACTAAGAGGAATAAAACTGGCCTAGCCTGCTTCAGACATTCTTGCTAAATGGTTTTTATGGGATCTTTAAGAAGAGCAAAAAGGAAAATTAAAATATTCTGAACTGTTTCCTGGTATTTACCGGGGCAATTGAGCCTTTTAAGCCATCTTCCTCCTTTCTCTCTACCACAAGAGCTTCCATTAGACTGCTGCTTTCATAGTTATACTGTAGGCAACTCTTCAATTTATTTTATTTCTTAATTTCCAGGTGCAAGCAACTGAAATGAATCAATCATTAAGTGAAATTCTTATGAACCACAAGGAGATAGGATAAAATCCAAAGAATGACTTTGTACCTGAACAGTTTTTGCTACTTAATGTCTCTTCAAGTCTAAAGACATTCATCATAACAGCTGGCAAAGAGAGGGATAATCATCTACTTAAAAATGATGTTTCATATCTTTTAAGTTTTGTTTACTCATTGGACAGCAAAGAGCTTTGGAAAGAGAAGGAAGAATGTGTTCTTTTCAAAAGTGGACTGCCCTTTTTAAATGTTTACTATAGTGGTTACAAACTCAAATAGATATGGGAGCCACTCAACCCTGAAGACCACATACTGACTTAGAAAACCACATATTAATATTATCTATGTTTCATTGTATTTTTATTTATTTTTTAAGAATATTTCCCCATTACCTTCTTATCTAGGTCAGGCAAAACTTGGGAATGTTGTTTACTATATTTGGCGCCTTTGGTTTACTATAGGAAACTTGTCATATGAAGATTCCCTTAAAAGAAATCTTTCTTCCTCATTCTCCATCAACTCCAAACTGTATGCTGGATCAATTTTGATTAACCTCAGCTCTCTTAGACAGTAAAGATGTTACCAACTTGTTTAATGGTTTTCCAGAAAACAGAAAATTTAAGTCCTAAATATGAAAACAAAGAAAATGAGACCGCTCTGACTTATCAACAGGTGCTAAGAATAATAATATCTT
>CM053601.1:29407058-29511769 GCA_028646575.1 Pseudocheirus occidentalis | reverse complement strand
AATTTTTCAAAACTTCAGAAAAGAAAGAATGGGGCAACTAGATGGAGCAGTGAATAGAGCATGGACTCTGGAGTCAGGAGAACCTGAGTTCAAATACAGCCTCAGACACTTAACACTTACTAGCCATGTGACTTTGGGCAAGTCACTTAACCCCAAATTGCCAAATTGCCACTGCTTTCCCCCCTCCAAAAAAAAACTTCTGAAAGTCTCCTTTATATTTTTCAGAAGGGTTATTTGTTGTTCTTATGACTGCTCTGAAATGATTAATTTAAATATATTGTTATACACAAGATAGTTATGATTTTTTATTCTTATTATTATTATACACTTCTCTGGTATTATGTTTTCCAGCTTAAATGCCTGGAAGAACTTTCTGTCACCAACTAGTTATTAACAAAAATGTTATTCATTGCCATCCTGGCCATAGGCAGCATCTGAAGCTCCCAACAGTTCAGTCCTGTGATTATTAACTCACTTCCCACCAGTATCTTATGCAGGCCCATTATCTACTGTCAATATTTTTATAGCTCATGAGGAGTTCTGCTTACTTCCTTCTAGAAGGGAGGTAATAGGGTTTAAAAAAGTGGACAAATATGTACTCTACAAATATGCTTGATTGAGGACGTAAAATGGGAGGGAAAAGGGGAGCCTAGCATCTGCTGTCTCACATGTCTATTGTGTAGTTAATAATTCCTTCAGAATACTTTTACAGGGTGTAGACTTGCAGATACAAGGTTAGTCAAGAGGTCCAGAGCTTAGAAATATCCAAGTTCTGTTAGACTGCTTTCAGGGATTGAGGAAAGCCATGATTTTTCACAATGAACAGTCAGTGCATTGACTTCAGGCAAAATCTTTCTCTTTCTTTTGCATTATTTTAGTGAACAGAAACAGAATGTTATATGGGGCATCATCCTGACTTATCTCACACAATTAATGCACAGACTTATTAGTTATGCCTTTTTAGAATACATGGTCAGTAGAATAAAGAAGACAATGTTTTGTGAATAAATATAGACGTTGACAGTTTATGAAGATTAACAGAGATCCTTAACTAAAACTAGTCAAAGGCTCCAATGGGCCTGTGATCTTCTGGATGTGAAATTTCTCTCTAGTGATGCTGATTGTAAACTCACCATTCCTGTCTACCTCGTTTGGTACTTGTCTGTGTCCCCCTTAAGTTTATCACTGGGTTCCACCCAAAGTGCTTTGAAGCTTCCTTGCTATTGATGGACTGTTCAAAGATACCAATGTTGTACTCAAGGTCTAACGATGATTCTCCAGTAATGCCACATTACCAGCCTATTTTCCTTTTCAATTGTATATTTCTTTATTAAAATTAAATTTGTATAACTTTTGTCCTTACATTACTTACATTTCCTACTGTATCCCTCTCCCATCCCCCTCAGAAAACCATTCTTCAATATGAAGAAGAAAAAATATTCAGTGAAATCAACCAGCATATTAGAAAGTCTAACAACATTTCAGTGTTCCAAGTTGTCAACAACCATTTATTAAGCTACCTAGAAACAGCTAAGTGGGATAGTGGATAGAATACTGTGCCTATAGTAAGGAAGATATTAGTTAAAACCGGGCCTCAGACACTTATTAGCTGTGTGACCCTTGGGCAAATCACTTAACCTCTGTCAGGCCCAGTTTCCTCAAGTTTGAAATAAGGATAAGAACAGTATCTACCTCCAAGGTTATATTTGTAAAATACCTTGCATGGTACCTTGCACATAGTAGGTGCTTGATAAATGTTTCCTTCTTTCCTTTTTTTTCCATAAGTCCAGGAATCTTACTAACCACTAGGAAAACAAATACAAGCAAAACATATACAGAAAGAAAGACAATTCCACCCTCAAGAAGCTTATAACTAATGAGGGAAGACAGCCCATAAAAAGAAGTTGAAAGGGTAGAGGCAGACAGAAGAATGAAGATGTCACTGACTTGGGTATTTTTCCCTTAAAATAGAGATTTCTAGAAGTTGCCAATGAATCAGAGGAAGGTAATGAAGGGGTAGTGCATTTCCAGCATGAGAAGTCCAGGAGCAGAATGAATTCGTGAGTAAGGAGGCTACTCTAGCATGGTAGACAAAGTGTGGAGAGTGGATCTTGGAAATAAAAGAAATAAAAACGTGCTTGGTCTGTGTTCTTTCCTTAAACTGATGTTCTGGGAAGAACTAGCCCATCAGAGGAAGAGGTCATAGGAGCAGAATTTGCTTCCAATATGAGAAGTTCAGAGGAGTTCCAAATACATGGCTTCCCAGAAATGGGAGTATATTTCTCCTTTATTTTCTTTAAGGCCAAGTTTGATCATTATAACTTCATAATATACAATTTTTATGGCTTTATTATTATTATTTCCATTTATATTGCTTTAGTCATTATGTACATTGTTTTCCTTATTCTTCACTTTCTATTAATTCAGAAATATCTGTGGATACTTCTCTGTATTTATCATATTTGGCATCTTTTACAGCATAGTAATATTCCTTTTCACTTGTGTACCACAAATTGTTTAACCATTCCTCAATCCAATGATAAACATGCTTCTATTCAACTGAGAAAAATGTAGAACTAAATGCATATTGCCCCCATTACAATATTTCCACTGATATAATCATGTTCTTTTAAGATTTAAGATGGTAGCTCTTCATGCTAAGGAAGCAGGGGCTACATTACCTGCAGAAGCAGTTGCTGAGTTGCATCTCCATCTAAGTTGATGCCATCACTGAAACAAGTCTACAAATTGAATGATTAACTTGACCTTGGTCATGGAAATGGTGACACAAACATCCTTGTGTTCATTTATCACCTTAGACTCCTTGGATGATGGCTTCAGACGCAGGGCTTCAATCAAGGTGTGTGCTCTAGGAGGCATCACTATTCCCAAGGCTCTGGAGCTCAGAGTCCTGGTTACCTCTGTAGGGATCTGAGGGTAGATAATCATAAAGATTGTGTTGATTTGATGTGGCTGCACGTGCCATCTCTTGCTTCTCCTTCAGGAAAGCTTGCTGCTTCAGCTAGGCTGGCTTGTCTGTCCTGTTGGCTGGCAATGGATGAGGATGACTGGACCCTTATCCATCAGAGTTGTTCTGGATGATGGCTTCAGGAACTGGGAGAGAAGAAGAATCATTGGTAGCAGGCGAGATGGGCAGAATGGAGCTGCTATTTTCAGTGTTTAGAGGATTTATAGACAAGAATTTATTAGATACTCTATTTTAGGCAGCAAACGAATGCCAATGGATGTTTAATAATCAAAATTCATCACCACTATAGTGGGACGTTGTGTCAGGCTTGTAATATTTTCCAAATACCTTATTTATTTTCTCCCACACGGTTTATGGTACATTGCCAAGATGATGTGAATCTATTTCTCTCTCTGATAAAATTAAAATTCCATTTCTCCCTTCTGATAAAATAGCTTTCTATCATGCTCCTGTCCTCTAGTTTTTTCCTCACACGAGTACATAGCCATTGCTACTATATTCCTCTTCTATCCATTGTTTCTTATGAATAAGATACACCGTTACAGAGCTAAACTCCAGTCATGAGGCTCATCCCATCCCTTCTCAGGAGGTAATATTTGCTTCCTTAAATGAAGATCACCTTATTTATTGTTCATACCTGGTACATATTTATAGATGCCCTAATTCATCAGTTTTATTAATACTTTCTCTTTTGAATTTTATCTCCTATTTTTATTTCATTGGGTATCTCTATTGATATTCAGCTTCCCATATTATTATATTCTGCTATATTCCTATATTACATCTACTCTGTGGTAGATGAAAATTTTTCTTTCTTTCCATTTTCAGTTTGCATTTATTAGACTTTAGGCAAATATATTTTGACTAACACAAATCAGTTGCACTAAATCCATTTCTAAGAGCTTGTCATCACTGTATTTTACTCTGTGTACAAGAAATCCAAATCCTATTCTCAAATTGTTGTTGTTGACTTATTTCAATTGTGTCTAACTCTTAATGACCGCATTTTGGGGTTTTCTTTGCACAGATACTAGAGTGGTTTACTGTTTCCTTCTTCAGTTCACTTTACAGATGAGGAACTGAGATAAAAAGAGTTAAGTGACTTGCCCAGGTCACACAGCTAGTTAGTGTCAGGCAAAATTCAAGCATATGAAGACAAGTCTTCCTGATTCAAAGCTCAATGCTCTATTAACTGTACCACCTAGCTTCCCTTCCTTTTTAAATACCATCTTTCTAATCAGCTATTGACTTTTAAAGGCTTTTTCCTTTTATTAATACTTCATTACAGAAGAAATGAAAATGCCATCTTTATCTCTAACGTCTACTTTTTCAGGAGTAGTGGGGAGAAAGGCAGTGGCCAAATGAGCCTAACTTCTAGAAAATTCCTCACTTTTATCTTTATCAATCTTTTTCCAGGGCAGTCAAATCCTTCCAAGCCTCAGAGAGTTCTCTTTGATGATGGCTATTGTGTTACTCAGCAGGAATCTTGCTTACTGTACTTTATGCGGGTTCCAATTGGCCGCTAAAGTTATGAGCTAGGAATCAATGCCATCATTGAAACAAGTCTATAAATGGAATGATTAACTTGATATTGGTCATGAAAACGGTGACATTGACATCTATGGGTAGCATTTCACCTTAGTACAGCATGTAACAGTTCATGTACTAGCCATGATGTGGGTTCCACTTCAGCATCTGGTTGAAAGGATCAAAATAAGCATTGGAGGTTTCAGCTACTGAGAGTCTCTCCTGATAGTCCTTTTCATCATAAGCAATAAGATAATAAGGAACCAGGGAAAGTGTATCCAGAGATAAGACATCAGGTTATCCTGGAACTTTATTGAGAAATCCTTTAAAGCACATAAAACAGTGATGGGAGAAAAGTCTGGCTAATGGAGTGATCCCTGTCCAAGTTCTAGCAATAGATGGCATAGATGGCCTCATTGTCCACCCTGAATATACAATCCAAGTGTTCCAATGTGGTATGTATGGTCAGGATGGAGTTGTAGGCTTCTGCTACAATTATGGATAGCTAAGGGACTAGGTAGAAGGGAAACTCCAGCCTAGACTTATTGTTGTAATCAATAGAGTTACTCCGTTAGCAGGAAAGTGAAACCTGAGTTTGTGCCTTCCCCAATGGTATGAAATATCGAGAAGACCTGGGAGCCCTGTGCACTGATCTGACAGTTTTTGTATGTCCTCTTACTCGACATCATTGCTCTCTTTTCCAATAGTATAATGGCCCTGTGCATAGTGATTAGCAGCATCTTCCTTGTCCAAGTTTAGCTACTCATAATGGAGCAGTTTATCTATTATAGCAAAATCCAAATCTAAAAAGACTGGTCTGAACACAGGCTTGCCAGCTCCTATCTCACTGAAGAATATATCTAAGGAATCATTACTTCCTCCAAGCTTCTGTCAATTGGCTTTTTTACCATGTGTTGAATACTATGCTCAAAGATTATAATTCCTAGTAGGCATTTCCCAACTGTCTGCAGCCTAGTCAATATGGATAGAATTGCATTCACACATAGTAGCTCCAATGTATGACCATGGGAAGGTCTCATTGACTGCTGACAAGTTACGGGCCTTGGCAAGTCTGAAGTCTTCACTTACTTTCCTATTACTTCCTAATTCATTTCAATGCTTTCTAGATTTCTACTGAATTCAATTGAGTCACAGGAAAGGATTAGTAGTCCTCAATTTAACAAGTCTTGAGAGATTCTGTCACAGTATGAGCAGATAGTTCTATGGTCCCTGATTGTTACTCAACTGTTTGATAAGACATTTGAACTGGAAGGAATATTGTGATGAACTAATCTAACCTACTTCCTTTATGGATGAGAAAATTGAGTTCCAAAGAGGTTAACTGACTTGCCTAAGGTCATGTGGGACTAGTAGTAGTAAGCAGCAGGACTAATTTTTTTAATACTTTGTTTTTCCCTGATTACATATAAAAATAATTGTAACCTTCATCTTTCTTGTAATTTTGAGTTCCAAAGTCTCCCCTACCCTTTCTTTCCTTCTCCCTCATTGAGTAGGCAAGGAATTTAATAAATATTATACATATGCAGTCATGCAAAATATATTTCCATATTTGTCATGTTAATAAAAAACAAGAGAAAAATAAAGCAAGTTTTTAAAAAAAGGTATGCTTAAATCTGCATTCAGACTCCATCAGTTCTGTCTAAAAATGGATAGTATTTTTCATCATAGGTCCTTCAGAATTGTCTTGCATCTTTGTATTGCTGAGAATAGCTTAAGTCATTCACAGTAGATCATAGTACAGTACTGCTGTTACTGTGTACAGAATTCTCCTGTTTCTGCTCACTTGACTTTACATCAGTTCATGTAAGTCTTTCCAATTTTTTCTGAAAGTATCCTGAGCATCATTTCTTCTAGCACAGATAGTATTCCATCATGATCATATACCACAACTTGTTCAGCCATTCCTCAATTAATAGGCATTCCCTCAACTTCCAATACTTTGTCACCACAAAAAGAGCTGCTGTAAATATTTTTGTACAAGTAGTTCCTTTTCCTTTTTTTATTTTTCAGTTTTTTTCTTTTTTGGAGGGGGGAAAGCAGGGCAATTGGGGTTAAGTGACTTGCCCAAGGTCACATGGGTAGCAAATGTTAAGTGTCTGAGGTCAGATTTGAACTCAGGTTCTCCTGACTCCAAGGCTGGTGCTCTATCACTGCGCCACCTAGCTGCCCACTCCTTTTTTCTTGATTTCTTTGGGGTACAGACTGAGTAGTAGTATTGCTGAGTCAAAGGTTATGCACAATTTTATAGCCCTGTAGGCATAGTTCCAAATCGTTCTCAAGTTCATAATACCACCAAGAACACATGTTCCAATTTTCCTAAATCCTCTCCAACATTTGCCATTTTCCTTTTCAGTCCTATTAGCCAATCTGATAGGTTGTTTTAATTTACATTTCTCCTATCAATAGTGATTTAGAACACTTTTTGTGACTATAGATAGCTTAGATTTCTTCATCTGAAAACTGTCTGTTGATATACTTTAACCATTTATCGATTGGGGAATGACTTGTGTTCTTATAAATTTGACTCAATTCTTTATGTATTCTTTTAACTTGATACAGTAGTTTTGTTTGTGAAAAATCTTTTTAATTTATTGTAATCAAAGTAATTCATTTTACATCCTGTAAGGACTAAAATTTAGTTTTCTAACTCCATAGTTAGCTCACTTTCTGCTATATCATATTTCTCTTTTTATCCTTTCTTGAAGATTTCCCTCCTGAGGGCAACTATTGGATCCCATTATCATTCCTTGGAGGGCATCATTCTTCAGAGGAAACTTTAGTTCTAAGTGTTCCTTTTCCTCCTTTTCTCCTTTGAATCACAATCTTCCTTCCAACAGACAAGTAAATGTTAGAATCCCATTTCTTCCTTTTTAGAGTTTCTTTGTTTTCTTAATTAGAAAGTCTTTTCTTAATTTTTCCTTTAGTCTGAAGGATAGAAATAAATCTCCACAAGCCATTTATCTTTATTTCAAGAGGCAAACCAACACTTTGAGCTTCAAAAACAGTTCCTTGGGGTGGCTAGGTGGTACAGTGAATAGAGCACTGGCCCTGGAGTTAGGAGGACCTGAGTTCAAATCCATCCTCAGATACTTAATACTTATTACCTGTGTGATCTTGGGCAAGTCACTTAACCCCAATTGCCCTGCCTTTCTCCCTGGGGGAAAAGAAAAACAATTCCACATCCTTGCAGAAAGACATAGATCCCTGTAAAATTCTCCTTGCCCTCAATATTTGCTGCAAGTGAAATGCTTAGTACACTCTCTTGCTTTGTTATTGTGGCCAGCTCTGCAGCCAACTCTCATGATTAACTGCTGTTGGAAGTGCCTTAAGGACACACATGTAAGGTAACTTGTTTCAAATAACTTATCTGTGTGACCCTGGACGTATCATCTAACATTTCAGAACCCCAGTTTCTTCATAAATAAAATGTGGATGATATTTGTCTACCTTCATTCACAGCACTCCTATGCAAATTTAAGATTTTCCTCCCTTCTTTTTCCCCAGTGCTAAAAAGTCTCAGAAAATCTTCAGGCCTTCTTTAGGGTGAAAGAAATATATTGAACTCTCCATGCTCTCAGATGAATGGCAAAATTTGATTAGAACCTTGTGATACCAAATTGTCTCAGTGTGCTGTTTTTAGTTTAATGTAAGTCTGGATCTGATGATTTATTCAAAGTCAGAATTTAAAGATGAATAAAACATTTGATTAAGGTTTCAAATTATATATTTAAAGTGAACAAAAACAGTGACCTTTGGATCTGTCAGTGCCTACCTGGGTGATTAATTTCAATTTTTTTTCTTCACACACCCTGCCATAAACTTTTTTATTTACACTTTATTGTAACTGACTTCATGACATTTGCTCTTGCTTAATAATAATCTGTTAACAGCTCAAGGCAGGTGTTCTCAAGGATGTGGTCTTTCTCTGTAAGGAAATCTAAATTATCATAAAAAAGCATAAAGCTAAAACCTCTAGTTTTCCTGTAGTGAAAATATATATTATAAAGATGAATTCAAGAGACATGAAGTGGAAGGTAAAATTTGTGAATACTAATTTTAAAGTTTTAACTCTAGAAGGGGAAGGGGAATATGCATTTATATGGCAGCTACTGTGTGGGCCTTATATATATATTATTCCATTTATCCCTCACATCAGCCCTTTGAGATAGGCAGTGTTATTATCCTTATCTGACAGATGAGGAGACTGAGACCAAAGGAGGTTAAGTGACTTGCCTGACTGGAACTTGGCTCTTCCTGACTTCCAGGTCCAATGCTCCATCACTTGCACCATCTTGTTGTTTCAAGTGTTCATCATTTGGGGCAATGTTTCTAACATGCAATTTAAAAATATATGTGTGGGAGGCCAGGTTGCACAGTGAATAGAGCACCAGCCCTGGAGTCAGGAGGACCTGAGTTCAAATCTGTCCTCAGACACTTAACACTCACTAGCTGTGTGACCTTGGGCACTTAACCCCAATTGCCCTACCTTCCCCCCTCCAAAACAAAAGGAAATAAAAACAAAAAAAAATGTGTTCTATGTCATTTAGTCAGTCAGTTAACCAGCATTTATGAAGCACCTACTTAATAAGAAACTACATATTAAGCACATATACCAGGCATTGTACTAACACATGATACAGTGAAAATAGTCCCTGCTCTTAAGGAAATTCTAACCACACTCAATTTTAAAATGATTCTGTTCATATTCTACCTAAAGTCCTCTTTTTAGCTCCAGTGCCTTGTGGGTAATAAGTGCTCGCTAAATTTCTGTGGAGTTATGGAAGCCTCTTCCAATATCACAAGGCAGTGTGTTAAAATGAAAAGAGGCAGTGAGTTCAAAAAGTGGCTTTGCAATTTACTGCAGGTGTGACCTGTGACAAATCCTTTTATTTCTATAGAACTTCTAAGGTCTCATCTGACTAAATCTGGGATTTTTAAGTATTCTTTCCCCCAAAATCCAGTCTTATATATGCATGCCTGCTTTGTTTTAAAATAGAAATATTACTGGTTTACTTCAATCATAACTTTTCAACTTTACTCTGGGTTAAGGCCTCAGGATGTTCTCAATGACTGGCAATTAGCTCCTTTCAATGTCTCTTTCCTAGTGTAGCCCTTTGTACCTCTCCCTCTCTCTGGCAAGGAAACATGCACACTAGGGGATGAAGTTCTGCTGCCCAGAAAAGAATTCTTTGGCTCACCATGAACTACAGTTGGAAAAAGGACTATATCTTAAAGGGACAGGGTTTCATTTTCTCCTCCCTGT
Organism: Pseudocheirus occidentalis; assembly: GCA_028646575.1. Classification (NCBI taxonomy): domain Eukaryota; kingdom Metazoa; phylum Chordata; class Mammalia; order Diprotodontia; family Pseudocheiridae; genus Pseudocheirus; species Pseudocheirus occidentalis. The sequence continues at coordinate 29,501,969 of CM053601.1, read as the reverse complement.
GCAGAAGAGTCTCTCACTAAAGAGGAGATTTGGACGATTTGGAGGTTTAGACAGAGTTCTTCTGTGCAGGTGTGGCTTTGGGAATTTTCTGGGCCACCCCCTTGTTCTAGGATTTTACTCCTTCCTACAATCATTTCATGGTTACTTCCATCTCCAGTTCTCTGACTCCTTAATCCCCACATGTGACTAACCAGACAGAGCAATTTTCTACACCTCCTTACACACTTATTATCAGTACCTGAAATGAAAGTAATTTATTCCTTTCTCATTTCCTCCGGAACAGTCTAGTTCAGTTTTGGAATGAATGGTCTGAGGCACCAAAACATGCTTCCCTCTCCAACAAAAAAAAATTACTCCAGGTCATCCTCTCAAACCTGAGATGGATTAAATCCCAAGTGGGATGGGACAAAGTTAAATAGCTAGATTTTATCAAGGAAAGACTATGATAGACTATCCATAGTCTATCTATGGATAGACTATGACTTTATATAGTCATATATTGTCACTATATATGACTACTATGATAACATATAGTAGTTGTTAGCTTGTGATGACTTTGGGACCTAAAAAATTAAACTGAAATCTTTTAAATGACTAACAGTGAAAACCAAACTTTTATGACTATTTTAAGACTTCCTTACAACACCACAGTTAGGTTTCATGAATGTCATTTTCTCCATGCTATAGAAAAGGCAACTCAATCTGGTATATTTTAAGTTAATCAGCCAGTTCTTGCCTTCTCAATGGGTGGGAGAGGAGGCGGAGGAAGACAGAATTTGGAACTGAAAATAAAATAAAATTGAATTTTTTAAGAAGTCAATTGCTCATGGATCATTGAATGTCAGAGCCAATGACTTCTGCTTCCAAAACCAAACCTCTTCCTACTATACCATACTACCTTCCTCATACAAAGCAGCTAGGTGGCACAAATGATCTAGTTCTAGGCTTAGAATCTAGAAAACCTGAGGTCAAATTTGCCTTCAGAAACAGTGTGGCCATGGAAAATTAAAATTAATTTCACAGGCTCAATTTCCAAATCTGTAAAAGGGAGATAATAGTATCTAACCTTGACCCCCTGGGGTTGTTGTGAGAATAAGACAAATTCATACAACATTTTACAAACATTAAAACACAAACTGCTAATTATTATTGATGTTATTTCAAGATTACAAGATCTGGTGCCAGGACCTTGGCAATATAAGTCATAAGTCCTCCTTGAGGAGCTTATAATCTGATATGGAAGATACAACATGTGCAAATGATTAAAATATTATGCAAGGCAAAATAGATATTCAATATGTCATATATTTGTGTGTTTGTGTGTTTGCATGTATGTATATATGAGATTTGAGAGATCTTTTCTAGTAAGAGAAGGAAAGGGACTGTAGATGGAGGGATTGGCACAAGGGTTGAGATTCAACAAATTCTTTGTAGAGAAGAAAAAGGAGATAAGGGTGAGTGTGTGTGTGTGTGTGTGTGTGATGGGATGGGGTAGATGACAACTCAGAGAACAGGTTGTAGGAACGTGAAACAAACAATAAGCTAAAGACAAATTTCTGTAGACTTTGCGATCTCACTTAGTAATGAACAAGGCTAGTGGATGGTGATGTTTAGGGTGTAGTGGTGACAGAGATGAAAAGTAAGCTTCTGAAGGACACAAACTATTTCATTTTTGTCTTTTTGTCACCCTGCCTAGTACAATGTTTGGTACATACTAAATCCTTAATAAATACTTGCTGAGCGAATGAGTAAGAGTAGGAACAAACAGTGGATAAATGGACCACTTAGCCAGAAGACTGGAGAAAGAGATGAATGAGATTAGTTGATTATTTGGTTGTTGTCCTTTGTTATCAAGGAGGACCATGGCATCATTATGTCAGGGTCAAGGTACAATGTGTCTGACTCTGGCTGATAAGAACAAAATGAGATCAGAAGGCACAGGGCAGACACAAATAGTCCATAAGAACATTTGGAGGGAGATGTCTAGATTTTTGCATTTCACATTTCTTTTGAGCTACTGCAATTCTGCTTTGCTCATAGAGTACAGAACCTTCTTTGATTTGGGCATGCCAGGCTGGGAGTCCTGTGGCAGTGTCTACCATGTCTCACAACTGATTCCAAGGTTCCTCAGATAGACCTGGAGAGCGTCTTTCTATCACTTCTTCTGACCTCCATGTCAGCACTTGCCTTCTGTGAATTAAGCAAATATATACTTGACATTTGAACAATGTGGCCAGCCCATCAGAGTTGTGATCTCTGCAATAGAGTATGAATGCTTGACAGTTCAGCTCAAGAAAGGATCTTAGTGTCCAGTACTTTATCTCACCAGGCGATCTTCAAAACCTTCCTAAGATGAAAATGATTGAGTTTCCTGGCATCCTGGTATAGCACTGGTATACAATGAGAGGAAGAGAGAGACAGACAGACAGACAGGCAGGCAGACAGACAGACAGATAGACAGAGACAGAGACACAGAGACAGAGACATAGAAAGAGGTTGCAAGAATTTCATCTGGCTCTGAATATCATATTTATATAAATATACAGTAAACTCAACATTTGGCCATTAAACCTTCTTTAATTCAAGCATTCATGTGATTTTACTATTAACCTTATTTTCACTCTCATGTTGGCAACCATATACATTTGCAACTATGCACAACAGACCAAAAATTGAGAGGTGCAATGCATGCAGTTTTGCAGCTGGTATGCTACTAGGTGCTTCACTGTACTTGTTCACCACTACCATTACAAAGAGCTCCCCAGGCATTCATGGCATATTTTTATTGTTTGCCTTTAAAACTCAAGTTTTGTGTTGCAATTATGCACCCAAAGCATAGGGGTTCTAAGGTGATATGAGATCTCATCAGTCTTGACATCTTCCCACAGTAGCAACTAAAGTTCCAGCAACCTCTCATTTGGTTTTCAGAGTGTGGTCAAGGTAAAAAGGTTTACAATGCCCTCACACTGCCATCTGACAGAGTAGAAAGTAAGATTCATATTTAAAATATTTTGGTTTTAAGAATTATATTTGCTGTACAGTGTTTAGGGTGCTGTAGGAATATGGGTGGTTCAATGGATAGAGTACTGGGCTTGGAATCAAGGATAATCATCTTTCTGAGTTAAAATCTGACCTCAGTCAGACACTTACTGTGTCACCCTGGACAAGTCATATAACTCTGTTTGCCTCAGTTTCCTCATCTATAAAATGAGCTGGAGAAGGAAATGACAAACCACTCCAGTATCTCTGCCAAGAAAGCCCCAAATGATATCATGAAGTATCACTCAGAACTGAAAACAACAATAGATTTCACGTGTTATGAAAAGCAAATGTTGTTGAAAATCAGCTTTTTTTAAATTGAGGTGGTAGCAAAAAAGATCACAGAATTCTAGGAAATTACTAGTAAGAAAAAGTGTTTTGCCAAATTTATCTTGTGCTCTGAATTTTAGGGGTTATCTCATAGTTACCATGCTAGGAAAAGCACAGGCTATCAGAATAATGTATTGCTATAAAGAATTGTATGCAAAACATATTTTCAGTAATATCTAGCAAAATATTACAGTTTTTGGTGGTCAAAAGGAACCTAACCCTCCATTTCTCATAGGTTTAATGCATCAACATTCATGGGGTTTTTTAACTTTCATACCATTTTCTATGAATGTTACCTCCCCCCCCCAAATTGAGGATTAATTGCATACATATGCATACATATATTCTAATGGTGTTTCTTGTAGCTGAATGAATCCCTTCCTACTACTGGTACAGAGGGAAGAGTGTTGAACTAGAAGACCCAGAGGGAATCATGAGATGGCCATTTCCTGTCATTGTGACCTTTGCCAAGTCACTTCATTTCCCTGGGGTCCATTTTCTTTCTTCAGTTTTGTAATACGAAGGGATTGGACTTTGTGAAATTTGAGGTCTCTTCCTGTCTTAAACCAGTGATTTTTATAATCACTCCTTCATGGTACATCCTCTAAAAATTGTTCATCCAAATTTGGACATTGTCTTGTTTGAAGGGGATATGGCACTAAACTGGATAACAGATCCACATTGCCTCAAAGTGATATGGATATAAATTTGATGTCATTTTATTAAACGTTTCTATTAAACTCATTTGGGAAAAATTATTGATAGTTTTAGTAAATTTTATTCTGGTATTTTATTTTTTTCTCTGTCTCTGTCTTTCTGTCTCTTTGTCTCCCTCTGTCTCTCTGTCTCTGTCTCTGTCTCTCTGTCTCTCTGTCTCTGTCTCTCTCTCTCTCTTTCTCTCTCTCTCTCTCTGTCTGTCTCTCTCTCTCTCTCTCTCTCTGTCTCTCTCTCTGTCTCTCTCTCTCTCTCTCTCTCTCTCTCTGTCTCTCTCTCTGTCTCTCTCTCTCTCACACACACACATATACACACACACACATGCAGTATACCAGTGCTATGCCAGGATGCCAGGAAACTCAATTATTTTCATCTTAGGAAGGTTTTGAAGATCACCTGGTGAGATAAAGTACTGGACACTAAGATCCTTTCTTGAGCTGAACTGTCAAGCATTCATACTCTATTGCAGAGATCACAACTCTGATGGGCTGGCCACATTGTTCAAATGTCAAGTATATATTTGCTTAATTCACAGAAGGCAAGTGCTGACATGGAGGTCAGAAGAAGTGATAGAAAGACGCTCTCCAGGTCTGTCTGAGGAACCTTGGAATCAGTTGTGAGACATGGTAGACACTGCCACAGGACTCCCAGCCTGGCATGCTCAAATCAAAAAAGGTGCTGTTTATTTTCCTATAAATTTTATCAAATTTACCTAGACAAAATTCTAGATTAAATGTGTCATACCTGTGGGGTTGTGTTACGACAGAGAGAAACATTGAATTTTAATATGATTTTAATGTGATTTTTTTTAAAAAAAAAAGTAAGTTTCTTTGAAGATGTTGAACTTAAAGTTAAATCATTTTGACCAAAGCAACATAGAAGATTATATAATTAGACTGGAGACACTTTAAAACCCTCTGGCATCCAAACAGGATGTCAGCTAGTTTTTAAACAAGTTTTCCAATATCTCTCCTATCTCTGTCTCTGTCTCTCTTTGTCTCTGTCTCTGTCTCTCTGTTTCTGCCTCTCTCTGTCTGTCTCTGTCTCTCTGTCTCTGTCTCTGCCTCTCTCTGTCTCTGTCTCTCTCTGTCTCTCTGTCTCTCTGTCTCTGTCTCTCTCTCTGTCTCACTCTCTTTCTCTCTCTGTCTCTGTCTCTCTGTCTCTGTCTCTGTCTCTCTCTGTCTGTCTGTCTGTCTGTCTGTCTCTCTCTCTCTCTCTCTCTCTCCTCCCTCCTTAACCTAGGTTTTGTGTTGATTTTATTGTTCACCTTAAGTTTCTAGCCCTCTAGACTCCCTCTTTCACTATGTGATTATGTACTAACACTATCTTCCTAGTGTGAACGAAGACTTTTCAGGAAAGTAATTACACCTACCAAATAAGAAGGAAACATCACAAAATAATAATTTTTGTAATGTTACCTTTTACTTATTTGAACTGGAAAGGGTAGAGCCTGTCATTTCCTTGGTGGCTTCCATCTCTGACATTTTTTTCTTCTCACACATCATCTCATGTTCTCATTCAAGATTTTAAAGGAAGGAAGGTGAGGTCAGGATAGTGCAAATAGTCTAGGATAGCATGAAAGCACATAGCAATGGGAGGTCCATGAGAGGAAGAAGAATAGGTTCACAAAGATTTATGCTACAAGAGAAATGGTTGGATAAGGTATTATCAAAAGAGAAAGGAATCTGAGAGTTATAGATCCTGGAGGTCAAACAGTTATGAGTGATTTTGATATCAAAAGTATGACCATCCCGCTGAGTGGCTGAGGGGAAATGAAGGAACAGATTATGGGAATTGAGAAGGTTGATAAATTAAGAGATCAGAGTGTTTCAGGAGTTTCAATCTATCTATGAGGAGTTAGAACGGAAACTTTGACCCAGCAGTTGAACTCCTTGAGGAAGGATGAAGAATGACTTCAGAGCCTGGAAAAGAGCAGCAATCAATATCTGGCTAGGATGATATAGACAGTAAGGGCAGATGAAGAGGAAAGATTGAGAGGTAGTGGAAGAGGGAGGATCTAGAAGTGGAAGTGAAAAGAAAGGATCTTCCTTGTTCAATATGGTGATCATGAGAGAAGGTACATCTGTACTAGATGTGTACTACAGAGGGATTCTAGGGACAAAGCATCATCTGATAGGAGCCAGGTTTCCTGAAGGACAAGGCTGCACTCATGGTGAGGAATTTCAGAGGCACGACTGATGCAGAGAACCAGATTATGACCGTCTCTGTGTGCTTGAGATGGAATGAAGGTGTAGTTAATATACCCTTTTTGAGAATGTCAATGTATGTGTAAATATATATGGATGGATGTATATGTGTGTGTACACACACACACACACACACACACACACACACACACACACTCTGAAGGTTGTTAAGACCAAATGTCATAATATTTACAAAGCACCTAGCTCATAGTAGGTACTTGAATACTTATTTCCTTCCTTTCATGTGAAGTTGATTTTTTGATTCCTGATAAATTTTATCTTATTAGATTCTACCCAAAATTCTAGCCTATCAAATCTTTTTCAATATTTTATCTGTCCCTTACTAGGGACAGTCCCTTACTTCATCTGCAAATTTGATAAGAATATTCAATAGAATGAAATCTCCTTGAGGAAGAGAACTGGTTTTAGTTTTGTCTTTGCATCCCTGATACTTGGCATATTACCTTGCATATAATAAATAATTATTAAATACTAGTTATATTGATCTGTATTGTTTTCAAACTCATTAATGTAGTTTCAGAAGACATTGGTATAAAGATAGTTGAAAATTGGAATAGGAATGTCAAAGGAGAGTCCAGAGAAAGAACAGAAAATGATAGAATATTCATAATAATGATAACATCTTTTACTGTCTTTAATTATGGGCCTTAGGACTGTGCCATGAGTCATTCAGATACCAGTCAATATTCAGTTGTCCATACCAAAGGGACCTCAGTTCCTTTTAGCACTTTTTCAATGTAAAGCTTGAATACCAGGGTAACCTCAGGCATCAGAGCCTCATAAGACTCCCTTCATTGGAAGAGATCTATTACTCAGTGCTCTTCACCTGCTTGAGAGAGGAGGTGACATGGTCAGACCTGTGCTTTAGGAAAATCCCTTTGATGGCTGAATTGAAGATGTGTGAGAGTGGGGAGAAACTTGAGGCAGGCAGACCCATCAGCAGGCTATTGCAATAGTTCAGATGGGAGGAAATGGGTGCCTGGGCCAGAACAGTGGCAGTGTTGGAGAAGAGAAGGGGGTATATTCAAGAGATATTGCAAAGATGGAATCAATAAGATAGGATAAGGCAACATGGTGTCATGAAAAGAGATCTAGCCTTGGAGGTAGAAGGATAGGATTCAAGTGCTGCCTCTGGCACAAAATGACTCAGAGCAATTCACTTTTATCTTTTGTAATTGATTTTTGTAATTGTTCTTCTTTAGTAAAGAATGCATCTCTTGCCCATAGCTATGAGAGGTATATGATCCATTCCTTTTCTATGTTTTAATTGTGTGATCCCTAATATTTAAGGTTACATATCTATTTAGAACTTATTGTCAAATATGGTGTCAGGTGTTAGTCTAAGCCTAATTTCTACAGGACTGTTTTCCAGTTTTCTCAGAAGTCTTAATCAAATAGCAAGTTTTTTTTCTTAATTTTTTTTTTGCTTTTTTGGAGGGCAATTGGGGATAAGTGATTTGCCCAAGGTCACAAGGCTAGTTTTTTTGTGTTGTATCTGAGGCCGAATTTGAATTCAGGTCCTCCTGACTCCAGGCCTGGTGCTCTATTCACTGCACCACTTTGCCATCCTGAGGTTTTTTTCTTATACAATATAAGTTTTCTACTTTACAAAACACTTGATTATTGAGTTCTATTGTTTCTGAATCTCTCTCATCTAGTTTATTCCATTGATCTTTATTGTTTTACCAATGCCAGATAGCTTTGATGACTACTGCTTTATAACATAGCACAAAGTTTGGAAGTGCGATTCCCCCTTCATCCCTACTTCTTTTCTTCATTTCCCTTGATATCCTAGATTCGGGGGCTTTTTAATGAATTTTATTATGACTTTATCAAGTTTTTACTCATGGTAATTTAATTGGTATAGTACTAAAAGTGTGAATTAATTCTTATGGCAATGTAGTTTTTATTATATTGGCATGGCCCAGTCATGAGCACTGAATAGTGGGGATTTCTTCTCACGTAAGAAAACTGTGTTGGAAATCTTTGTCTTTGTGTCCTGTAAATATTTTGTTATAAAGGAGTGAGAAAACATTTTTTCCCTTTTCTTTTTTTGGGGGATTGAAGTTTCCCTTTCCCCCTTCCTTTGTCCTTTCCTTTTCATTGTTTCTTCATAAACCTCAAGGTAAGAATGTATTCTAGTTGTTTCATAGTTTGTGCTGGTGGATCAGTTTCCTAATAGATGATGCATGTTCCTTTAAGACCATAATCACTGTTAATGTGGGCACACACGACAGGGTGTTCTTTAGGCAGCTTTTACAATGCTCCTCGGGTGTGCTGCGCCTCTGAGGCATGAAGCCAAAAGTGAAGCTGCTATTATTCCACAGTATCAAATGCATACTGTGGTGTGTGTCATAGCAATTATTGCTTTTTATGACTTTGAAAGAAAGCTCCACCAGAATTTTAAATATTAACTTAACGTCTTTAAAAAAAGTGTTCAGAACAAATCAGTTAGTTATATGATGCTTTAAAATGTTCATGATGGCACATTTTTTGAAATACACTCTATCTTTTTTAAAACTAACATTTTTAGGGAAGGGAATATCCTTTTAAGAAAATATGAAGACATGAAAATGTCAAGAAAAAATGGAGAAAGAATCTTCACAGAACAAATGCAGTCTAATCCATCAACCATCATCATAATGGGAACAGAGATCTACCAAACACCACAGCCAACGTTCTATATTTGAGGTTTCCTTTTCTGATTTACAGATAACAATAAGCATGTCATTGACTCATTCAATTGGGGTTTTACCTTTACTATCACCCATTTGTTTTCCTATATGATCTAATCTAAATAACTTATTTTCCATTAAGTTGACAAACTAAATGGAATAGGGAAAAAATATTTTAGGAATATGGTTGTTTGCATGATTTTATATCCTGAATTAATGAATTGAATAGCTATTCAAAACAGAATGGCAATGATCTACATTGAAATGATATCTATATAAGAAATATATTTTAAAATACATACAAATCTTAAAATGGGGAAATACTTTACATGATCTTTCTGTCTAATGGAAGAAGATATAGTAAATTTAAATACTTAGCTATAAATTCAAATTGGATATATATTAATATACAACAGACATAATTTTATTTAGAGGCAAATAATTATGTAAGAAGTAGAAACAGTAAAATAAAGGAATGAGATCTTAGTTATGGGCATGATTGAATCTAATCCAGCAATAATTTATTAAGCACCTACTACATTATGTGAATTGTAGTAAGTGATGGAAATATAAAAATAAATGAAAAAGACTCTTTGGCCTAACCTCACTTATATCCCACTGAGAGAGGAGATACAAAGGGGAATATGTATTAGGAAAAGAGCACTAATAAGGTAAGGGATCAGGAAAGGCATCCTCTAGGATAACGCTTCTCAAAGTGTGGTCCTTAGCCCTTTTCAAGACCTTTCCGAGGGTCCAAGAGATCACAACTATTTTAATAATAATACTAAGATTTTATTTTACTATCAACATACTCCACCTTTTTCCAATCACATAACTATTTGAAACCAGATTTTCTTCACATACTCCAACCAAATTGATACAACACAACAGATTGAATACAGTCTCAGATACAAGAATCTGCATAACTTCCATCAAGCCAGATATTAAAGAGATTTACAAATGACAATTTGTAAATTGTTAATGACACTAATTGACAATGCCACTAATTTTATTTTGTTTTGGAAAACATTTATATTTCACAAAAATGCATTATGTTAACATGTTTTGTTATTCTAAATAAATTAATATGTGTTTTAAATATGAATCAGTTTTCATTTACAATATGGAAAATATCAATAGATATAATACATAATTAAAAGCTCTTTGGGGTCCTAAGTAATTTTTAAGAGTGTATTGGGGTCATTAGACAGAAGGCTTAGAATCACTGCTCTAGAGGATAGTATATGACCTGAACCTTGAGAAATGATAGAGTTATTGTTTGCTCTTTGTTTTCAAAAAGGACCAATTATATCTTAACTTTCCTGTGAATTGAATTTAAGTGAAGCAGAGTTATCCTCTCTCTTCCAGAGTCAATGAAGGCCAGTGACAAGACAAAAGTTAGGATGACTGGTGATAGTCCAGGATCCAGTGAATGACCTTGGTGTCTTCCATACTTGACCAAACTCTAAACTCTCCACAGCACACACTTCAGTCACCTTCATGACTTTTATGGAACAAATTGATCTCATTTACCCATGTTCTGTGGCAAGTCTCCAATGCTTGGAGTTTTGAGGCCTGTTGATTACCCTCAGTCTTGTTTATCCCATCTGGCAAGATGGTTTTACCAGAATGTGGTTCCTAGATGGTGCAGCAGATTGAGTACTAAAACCAAAAATACTCATCTTCATGAGTTCAGGCTTCAGACACTTACTAGCTGTGTGACACTAGCCAAGCCATTTAACCCTGTTTGCCAGTGTCTCACCTTTGAAATGAGCTAGAGATGAAAATGGCAAACCACTCCAGTGTCTTTGCCAAGAAAACCCAAAAATGGGGTTATGAAAAGTTGGACATGACCTAAACACAAAAAAAATCCAAAGGTTGCTGCACATAAAATTTCTTGAAGCCACAAGTGAGAGTTGCCTAAAGGTGGACACCAAAGATAGATGAACAGCCTGAGAAGGGCTTGGCAAGCCCTCACACCAGAGGTGCTGGTCCTCCCTGAATACCACACACAGTCCAATGACAAGGTATTTAAGAAGCAGTGGCAAGGAGGGAAGTTAGTTCAGGATTGACTCAGGCCTGTCCCTTGATATTCAGTTTGCTATCAAAAGGAAATGAAACACTTGTAGGTCATTCAATAGTTAACAAAAAGTAGGTTTACTTAAAGTAAACAAAGATACAACAATTGATTTTGTTAGAGATCTCTTCCCTCTTTTCCACATGGAAACATGCCTGGTCAGCTGGGCAAGGTGTGGAAACTCATGAGACTATGGGACAACTCCCAAGTTCCAGTTCTATGTGGGTGGGCCTCTTTTATGCACTTATGTTACTGAGAAGTCTTCACAAAGACTCAGTCCTTAGTCAACTGAAACAATCAAATATCTAGAAAAATTTTGATAACATTTTAAGGAAAAATTAGCCTCTCTAGGATTAGTCTGGATCTTAGGAAAACCCATCCTAGCTCCCAACGTGAGTGAATATGGTAGATATTATTCCTCCCCTCATACACATGCCAAATAATGTATTAAGGGAAGAACACAAGAATGTAGCTTGGCCTACCCCCTGTGCCATATAACAAAAGGGGGGCATTAGAAATTTCCAGAACCAACAATAAAATGACCTTGATTGTTGAAGCCAAGTTACATCATAGCAATGAAACTTCTTAGGTTTGGGCATTCTAGGTAACTTAAAGCCCATGGGGCCAAGCAAGTGAAAACATCTGACTAGACGGTAAAAGAGGGAGTGAAGAACATGAAAAATTTGGACAATTATCAGTTCTTTAAAATATAATAATTTGACAGCCATTACATCTTAATAGCCTTTTTCCAGTTAAAAGAATTTATTCCACTTGATTCAACTAGCATAGAAAATTACATACCTGGGTTTTAAATATGGCTTTCCATCACCCTTCAGATCAATTACAATATTACAAAACTTGGTCCTTCAATTCTAAGGCATAAACCACCTGTCTCCCTTCATGTCATTCCGGACGTCCCAACTTTATTTTTTTTAGCTTTCTTTCTTCTCCCTATTCTTCATTCTAATTCTTCATCTAGGCTTATCCATACATACAGACTCTGTTCTTTTGACTTCCTGATCTTGACACAGCCTTTCTTTAAAGAAAAAAAACCTTTCCAAATTAACCAAGTCCATTATACATAATCTGTAAGAACTAGCTTCTCTAATACATTTTCATAATTTGTTAATGTTCTTTTCTGTTGATTGTGTGTTTTTCTTATTTACCTAATTAGTCTGCAAGCTTCTTTAGATCACAAGTACATGTTGTGCACATACATCTCAGATCTATGACATCTGTAGGTACTTGGATAAATATAGACAAATAAAATATTTGTTACCTAAATATGTCTTCTTAGGAGATATTTAAACCCATTTTTTCATAGCTAGATTCAGAAATTAAAGCAAAATTATCTAGTCCATGGTGTCAAACTCAAATAAGAGGAGCCACTAAACTGTACATAAAGATCTTTGCAGATACACTGACTCAGGAAATCACATATTAACATTATCTGTTTTTTATATTTTTATTTATCTTCTTATTTCCCAATGTCATTTTAATTTGGTTCAGGCCACACTAGGGAATGCTGAAGGCCATGTGTTTGATACCTCTGGTCTAGCAGATAGACAAATTGGGAATTGTTCATTCAAAATCATCAGTACCACCATCATCAAAAATTAGGTCTTAATGGTAGCCATGTACCCTAAAGCAATCAAAGGAAGAAAATGTGGATGCAAATGTACAAAAATATTTCTAGCACATCTGTTTGTAGTAGCAAAAAACTGAAAACTAACAGGGTACCCATCAACTAGCAAATGGCTAAGCCAGTTATGGTACATGAATATAATGGAATACTATTGTGCCATAAAAAGTCATGAAAGTAATGGTTTGCATCTGCATGTGGTAATGCCATAGTTTTATGCTTCAGTAGTTCAAAAGGCATTTAATTTGCATAAAGCGACTGGGTGCCAAAGTGGTTAGAGCACCAGGTCTGGAATCAAGAAGATCCAAGTTCGAAATGTTCTTCAGACACTTACTAGCTGTGAGACACTGGGCAAGTCATTTAAATCTCTCTGTGCCTCCGTTTCTTCATCTGTAGAATGGGGATAATAATAGTACCTGCCTCCTAGCATTTTTGTGAGGTTCAAAGGAGATGATAACTGCAAAGCACTTAACACAGCTTCTAGTAAATAGTAAGCACTATATTAAATGTTAGCTATTATTACCAAAAGAGGGATGATTTGATTAGTTCACTAATAAACATTTATCATACACTTACTCTGTGCTCATTGTGAATATTCTGATCACTCATACAGATAGCTTAGTAAATGGTCTTTGTAAGTTGCTGTGATGAAAAAAAAATTCTTAACCAATTGCTGACTTCCTAATAACGAGCCTGCAAATTTAGCTCGGTTGGTTCTACAGTTTCTCATTTGTCCTACACTCAAATCCTCTCTAGCTTGGTAGGCCTTTTGAGAGTCATTGTTTTTGATGGCATACCCTTCAAGAATTGAAGTCATTTCCATGTAATTGTAAGACTCCAGAATATAAAATACTGAGACTTATCTAGGCATCATGATAGCACAGGGGATTGCCTAAGATTCTTGCTTCTCTTTCTCATCTATCTTTGAAGATAACTAAAATTAGAATGGAAAATTCCATTTATCTCCTGCCAACCTTGCAGATACAGGATCTTGTCTATATGGCATCAATATTCCATTTATAGAGGGAGCAAATCAACAAGCAAAGGTTTGAGTACAATAGTGCTTTCTTAAAGTGGAAACTGGCTTGATTACAGCAAGGAGATTCAGTTAGTCAATAAGAAGTTGTTAAATACTAACCATGTTCAGGCATTGTGCTAAGTACTGGGAATGCAAAAGAAGTGGGGAATATGGCCCTCGCTTTCCAAAAGCTCATATTTTAATGAGGCGGACATTGTGCAAATAATGATATCCATACACATATAAACAGTGCAAATGAAAGGTAATTGCAGAGGAAAAAGACAAGATGACAATCAGCATTCTTCTTTTTTCCACCACAGATAGTTGGGCCAAACTCTTTTGAATGTCTGATTATGGGTCCTTTGTTGTTTTTTGGTGCTTGATGCAATCAGACCAATGTCATCTGCAAATAGGAGCATCTGGAGAAACTTGCAAGCAATATGACCTCCATTGACCAGTTGGGTAGCTGGAAATATGGAGGAAGCGAGCCGTGTGTCTGGGTGAGGTCACCTACAAGAGTCCACATCTCTGGTCCTTATTGCATTATTCTGTAAGACAGTTACATGGCAGTGTTGAAATCAGCATTAAGAAGATCTGAGTTCAATTCCTGCCTCAGACACTTATTAGCTAATGATTAAGTGACCCTGGGCAAATCACCGAAACTCCCTCTGTCTGTGTCTTCATCAACCAATCAAGAAAAATAACAGCAGCTACTTCCCCTAGCTGTTGTGGGGGTCAAACAAAATACCACATGCAGAGCACTATACAAACCTTAAAGTGATTATATAAATGCTAACTACTATTAACAGCACAGATTTACTCCATCATAAACTCCCTGAGGGCAGGTACTGGGTCTTAGCAAAATTTGATATGTCCCCAAATGAATGAAATGAATGAACGAATTAAAAATATAGACAATGTTCTCTTTTAAACTTCTTAAGTCCCTACTCTTGATACTTGAGTTTAAAGACTAAAACTATTAAATATGGATCAAAACTAATATAATCCTTTCCCTAAAGGGCTATAGATATTAGTTAGGATTGATATATTTGATATAAACATATTCTTAATTTTTTAAAGTTTTATTAAAAGATTAATATTGGCCAATAGAACCAACTAAGCTTGTTTAATAATTGTTTACTTTTAAGTTAATCAAATGCATAAAGTATTACAACTATTTCCAGTCACTTTAAAGTCCTAAACTGGATTGAATTCCTTTTTAATTCCTTTTCATTCACCTCTTCCTCTCTCCCTCCCTCTCTCCCTCCCTCCCTCTCTCTCTCTCTCTCTCTCTCTCTCTCTCTCTCTCTCTCTCTCTCTCTCTTTCTCTCTCTCTCTCTCTTTTTCCCTTCCTCCCTCCCTCCCTCTATCTCTCTCTCTTTCTCTCTCTCTTTCTCCTCTATCTCTCTTTCTCTCCTTCTTCCATACAATATCCAGTTTGGATCCCTCTAATAACTGAGTAAGCTCTCCGATCTCAATTTCCTCTTTTATAAAAATACCTTCACTGCCTACTTCATAGAAATTTTGTGATGGAAAGCATCATACAAATACAAGTAAATATTTTTAAAAATTAAATCAGAAGAAAATATTTCAAAGGAAATACTATTGGGGAGATTGTGATTTTGCTTGAAATTTCTATTTGAGATAGCTACTGATCTCAATATACATAATCACATATTCTGGGTGTACCAATAAACAACCTTTCATGTCAAAAACTAATGATCTCTGATGTTATACATCCTTGCATATTTGAAATAATTGATGCATTTGCAGTTGCCAATATCCCAAATAGAAGTTCTATCCTACATTTCTGGAATTTTTGTGTAGCTATTTGAGTCTGGGGTCCATTAATACAAAACCTGCATAATAAGTCTATATCTGCATAACATGTGTTACCACCAAGGTAAGACATGTTTATCCACTTGTTTGTCAAACAAAGAAGTTTTCAAGGAGTTAGAAATATATCTCTTGAATCTTACTCACAACTCCTCAAGGGAGGTTTTGCTTCTTGTCTGGAGGACAGCAGGAGATAGTCATCAAGAGGCTGGTTACTCTACCTGCATCAGAGGGGAGAGATTGAAGTCGGGTCTTATTCCCCCCCAAAAAAATGCTCCCTTTAAATGAAATACTTTTGTGTTCAAGCTGCATTTCCTGAAGGCTACCCCTTAAATATAGTGTCTTAATGGAGAGTCACCTCAAGGTATCCCTTAATAGAGTAATGGGGTACCTCCAGGCTTGACTCCTTTTTCCCCACCAAATACCAGTTACACAAAGACCATCACAAATATAAATAAAAAACAAGTCCACTTACCCAAACTGACACTATCTCCTTCCATAGTGCAAATCTGCTCCTTTTACATGTAACAACTTTTGGAAAATGGTTGACTGGCCACAAAAATCTTGAGATTTGGAGTTCTGAGTTTGGAAAGAGAGAAAACTAATGAGTAATCAGGCTTCAGAGAAGAGAGCAGAGAATTTCCACATACATTGTATGATGGGAGTTTGTGGACTCTTTGGGAAAATAGAAAGAAAATGAAGAAGTGATAAGACAATGAGACTGGGATAGCTTGCATTCTGCCATTTATCTGCACTTCCTTTTGTCAGTACCACTAGAGATGACTTAAAAGTGGACAAGTGGAGAAGTAGGTGAGTCTGCTTTTCTTTTTAATTGCAGGCATTCATTCCAGCAGCAGAGCATTAAAAAATAACTAGCTATAAGGAGGAGTCAATTCCTACACCAACTCTGCTTTATTCCCATTTAATTGTAAGGTTTTGAAAATTCATGTCAAAGAGTGCATTTGCTAGATTTTCTGCTATTTCTTATAATCCCCCTGTAGTTAATCCCATCTTCCACAAGAAACCTTTCCCAGTGTCTTCCCTCCTTTCATATTTCCTGTCTATCCATTTTCCAGTCTATGCTGATAGACGCCTCTTCATTTCTCATCTGGTGACATTACTTTGGGACTTCTCAGACTTTACCATGCCCCTTGTTTGTACATATTTGATTGTTTGTTCTCTCTCTCATTAGAATGAGTTCCTTGTGCCTCTCATCCCCAGCTGTTAGCATAGTGCCTGGAAGACAGTAGGTGTTTAACCAATGAATGGGCTGTTTGTTACTGACTGACTAAAGTAGACCCTATCTAGGAGCTCAGTTCCTAGCCAATTTTTAAAGAGTTGTGCCCTCTAACTGGGATTCAAGTACAAACCATTTCATGGGCAGAAATACTATAAGAGGGGTGGGGAGGTATTAAAAAATCTTCTACATACATAAGGGCCTAAAAGTACTTGCATGTTACATCCCCATACCATTCCTTATCATTGCAACCCTAAATTGTATTTCTTTTCTGAAGGCCTACTCCAATGATTTATCATGACATGGAGGTTGAGCCTGGATCCACACCAGTAGTCTAGAGTCCAAAGCCTATGCCAGCTGCATCAAAGCTCTGTCAAGGTTTTCCAAGCAGAGTGAGGACCTGGTGCTGAGCAAAATGCCACAATTCAAGGATCTATGAAATGTGAAGACCAAAAATTTGGCCACTAAGTGATGTTATTTTTTTTTAGCTTGACAATTCATGAAGGCCTGCTACAAAGGCCTAGATCAGAGCTCTTTATTAGGGGAGAAATAACAACATGGATGAACTCAAGTATCTTTCCAAATGTAAGAGGAATTGCATTAGTATTTTGACAACCACAACACACTATCAACTCATATTGAGATTTCAGCTAAATAAGTCTTTTTACAAAAACTGCTATATAGACCCATCCTCCTTGTCATTCATTTTAAGTCTTAATCTTTTCATCAAAATTACAGAATTTAAAGAATTGGAAAGCGCTTTAGCTTTCACCAAGTTTAACTCATACACAGAAGAAATCCCTGCTAGGACATGACTGCCAAAAGATTGTCCAGCTTCTGAAGGCTCCCAAACAAGGGAAATCCACTGCTTCTTAAGGCATCCAATTTATTTTTGGACAGTTCTAATTATTAGGAAGTCTTCTTGACATCAAGCTTAAATTTGCTTCTTTACAACTTGAATGAATGAAGTGGGGGAAAGGGAGAGGGAAATATTTCCACATGAATTTCTCTTGATTCTTCCTTCTAGGGCTAAAGAAAGCAAATTGAACTCCTCTTGTGCATGAAAGCCTTTTGAATACTTGAGTATAGTTATCATGAGTCTTCTCATCCTGCAGAAAAGCATTCCATTTTTCCAGTCTATGCTGATAGATACCTTTTCTTTTCTCATCTGGTGACATTACTTTGGGACTTCTCAGACTTTATCATGCCCAGAAATCTCATTATTGGGAAAACTTCATCATCCCTCTGCAACATCAAATCTGTCTTGGGACTCATCACTAGCATCTGTCCCCTTGGATCTGGAAGGCAGAGGCATGAACTCCAGAACCTTCATTTAAGGAGGGGACTCAGAGTAGATATCTCACATTTCCTACATGGCTGCACTACTTTGAGACATTTCTGACTTCACCATGTCCTGAGTCAGGTATTTGCCCCCTGCTTTCAACTTCTTTTTTGTATGTTCCTCAATTAGATTGTAAGTTCCTTGAGGGCAAAGACTGTTTTCCTTTTTTAAAATGTGTATCCCAAGTTTAAGCATTAATAACAGCAGCCTAAAAATATTTGTTGACTATTGACTTATACGACAGGGACTCACAGCTCTTCATTATTCTGTCATTCTTCTCTGGATGATTTCTTTCTTATCAACACTCATCTTAAACTGTGACATCTAGAAACAAATAGGATGTTCCCAATGAAGTTCATCCATAGCAGTGTACAAAAGCATCGCCACCTACTTATTTCTGGAAGCTATGCTTTTCTTAATGTTGCCCAAAGCTGCATTAGTTTTTTTTTTTCCTGGAGCATATTATTAAAGAGATTGGTATGTCCTTCTCTTATCCTAATCAAAAATTCCAAGTGTTGGTGAATTTTTGTTTGTCTTTTCAATCTAAAAATTCAGGTTTACTTGATTGTTAATCAATAGCTTCTTATATTACATATAATTATATATAATACACAATTATACTATGTTTGACAATTTGTCATATTATTATACTTGGTTGTTGATAATTAGTATAATAACACTAGGAGATATAAATGCCATTCTTCTCACTTGTTTCCTAGTGTGAATTATTGGACCTCTTCTTACATGTTCTTCTTTTTATATCATTTCTGAAAAATCTGTATGTTATTGTACAACAGATGACCCTATCAGAATATTTTAAAACAATTATGTTCCTAAATTCAAATTAAAACTGAAGAAAGTCTACTACGCTGAATCAGATGTGTTGTGTGCAACCTCTGCATTCTAGCATAAAGGAGAAGATCCCATTTAGCTAGAAAGTTTTGCTTCATAATCAATCAAAAGTGCAATCCCTTTCTGAAGATTTTACTTGTGGCTCTGGATGTATGTTCTCTTGGCCATTCATATATACCCTATATATTTGAATCTAAGAAATAGAATTGAGGCCTGGAATGGACCTTAGAAATCGTCTTATCTAACCTTTTCATCTTATAACTGTGAATGCTGTCCAAGGTGCTAGCTAGTATGTCAAAACTGGAACTCATCTCCCAAATTGTAGTGGAATATTCTTTCCACTAACTCACAATTGCTTTGATCTTTACAAGTAACTTTTGTTGTTGTTGTTGTGTGAATTAACATGCTAATTTTATGTTTTTTCAAACGTTTAAAGAAAAAATACATGTAGTGAGGAACATAACCACATATCACAGTATGTAATCTTGTGAAGTTCAAGAAACAAAGGGTCAGGGGTTAGGAATCACCTTGGTGATATTATTGGTAAAAGGAGCTCTTGTGTGAGGAAGCCCTCTTTCCATAAAAGTTAATACTTTCTCTGGCACTTACAGTTTTAGGAAGTCTCCTGGAACATGAGAGGTTAGATGATTTTCCCAGGATCACTCAGCCAATAAGTATCAGAAGTATAAGATCCCCCAAATATTTAGTTAATAAGGAGTGAGTAGATCCAAGTGTAGCAATTGATTAAAAAGAGAGAAAGTGCAAGTGTAGTGCCTAAAATATTGTCATCCAGATAGTAGGTACTTTCTAAATACTTGGTGAACTGAACTGAATTTTTAGGAAAATGCAAGTCAATACTTACTTGATCCATTACATTATTGCACCTTTATTTGTATCTGTTTCATATGTACACACACGAGCACACACACACACACACACACACACACACACACACACTGTCATTTGACCCAAGTGCTGTAAACTTAAGCCAGTGGAAAAGTCCAGAAAATATCATCTCGAGTAGAAAGGCAATAAAACTGGCAAGGGTGGGGTGATAGCTGAAAGTTATCACCCATCAATTATTCATTCAGCAAACAATGAAGGAGTATAAAAGCAGCCCCACAGTGTTAACAAGGATTAAGTTGTAAAGAAACAAAGACTGGGAAAATGAAAAAGAAAAAAATTAGATGTTCCACATAAATGTCAAAAGGCACTACTGACATGAAAAAGAGACTGAATTATTAATTGTTTTAATTAAGTTATTGCTCCAACATTTAACATCTGGGTTTTATATGACATCAGGTAAAAATCAGACCAAATTAAAATATTTTATAGAAATAAGAGATAGTTTATTCAAGGCACAATATTCTCATTATTACATGTATTACTCCTGAGTAATATCTAAAATCTCTTCTAAAAATATTAGACCTGTTATTATTATTGTTCTTATTTTATTACTAATCAAATTTAAACCCTTCACTTGTAGTTTTACTCTGTATTTTTGATTGTTTGTTTTTAAATCTTCATTGAATCATTAGGTATATAAGAAAACACTGAAAATAATAAGGACCAGACTTTTAAAGGGACAAACAATGGTGGATTGGAGTTTCTAGATTTAATGGTTCAAAGGCTCTTGGGATTTGCTATATAGCTTTCCATATATTTCAGGTGATCATTTTGAGAGAAATGATTCTGCATGGAAATGTCTATTGGTTTGTCACAGCCAAACATTTATTTCAGCTGTTGTCATTCCATGTAATCAGTCAGTGAAAAACATTCAAATTTTCACCAGTTGTCTCTCATTCTAGTGAGCTTTTCCAGGGGTTATTCTATATTAAAATGCTTAATGTTAAGGGTGGGCCTGACTGAAACTAGTACCCTGTAATTTCAGGTTCAGTGTTGAGACGTCATGGATTTGTGAGTCATTCAAAAGTTAACAAAAGGAGGCTCACTTAATCATAGCATAGAAAGTCTATTCAGTAAGGATATTCAGCACTTACCTTGCACAGATGTAGCCCCATTTCATCTACAAATTGAAACTTATCTGATTAGTAGGGCAGAATGAGGCAACTAGCATGGCTCTGAGAAATTCACTAGGTCAGAAGGGCCCCAACTCCACATGGGTGGGCCTCTTTTTTTAATCACATCTATATAGCCAGAGGCTACCAGAAAGCTGTATTAAGGGAGGTGAAGCTTGAGACTTAGGTCCCAAGACTAACAAGTTGGGGACACATTGGTTGCCTTTCTGGGAAAACCCATGTTGCTGGAAGAGGGGGAAATCTTGGTAGATAGTGATTCTATCACACTTACTGAGACCCCAGACTTGGGTTGTAAACTTAGTCACAATTAGCTCCAATACCACTGCAGTGAGTGTTACTCTTTAAGTTATTCAGTTGCATCTTTCTCCAGGGGTGACAAGACTTTATGTTTTGAAAAGTGTTTAGTGAATATACAGCATAACTTTACAAAGAATTCTAGCACTATAGCCTCTTTGACTTTGATGTTTTTGGAATGGTGTTAAGAATAATTATTTTTGATGGCCATATCTGTAAGTTTGCATTCAATTTCCATTGATTCAGAGTGACACTACCCAACAAAATGGGAAACTGTATCTCCTATATGTCAAACATCCAGATTCTTTGGAATACCAATCTACTCCAAATTACATTTCCCAGTTCTAACAAATTGAAGACTTCGCTAAAGAGATTCCTTCACACAAAGGGCTGATGAAGTTATTCTATTTGTATAATTTAAAATTTTCTAATATATTTGACTAATTCAGATGAAAGTAAATATTTTGTCCCATGAATTACATTTTCTTTAGTGGTTCACATTTCTAATCTAATCGTGATTTGATCACTGGGTGACCAAAGAAACCAAAATTTTGATAAACTAAAGTTTCTGAGTTTCTCAAATCCAATATAATTTCTTATTTTATCCCAGATTTTAACACACATAGAGTTTCCATCTACACAAGAAAATATAAAATATGATTTTATAAAAATCTGCATTTCACATTGCTTACTTTTTTTAAAATTTCATATCACAATTCTATACATTATGTTAAAAAACAAGATGTTTGTGTTACTTTCAAAATTTCATTCTATTAACTTCTGTACATTTACATCTTTTAAATGTCTTTCCTCTCTTTTTGCATAACTATTGCTAACTGTTATTTATTGCTAATAGTTATTTGCATAATTATTCCTCACATCCCTCTCACCGATAATAAAAGTGAAAAAAGAGGAAGAAAAAAAACCCTTGTAAAAAAAATTCAGTCCGGCAATGTGAATCCACATAGTGACCATGGGGGGGGGGGGAGGGGGAGAAGGGAGGTGTTAGTATTTTTTTTATTCTTTTTTTTTGGAGGGAGGAAGGTAGGGCAATTGGGGTTAAGTGACTTGCCCAAGGTCATACCACTAGTTTTTGTGTGTTTGGGTTAAGTGTCTGAGGCCGGATTTTGAACTCAGGTACTCCTGACTCCATGGCCGGTGCTCTATTCACTGAACCACCTAGTTGCCCCGAGGAAGGGGGGAAGGAGAGAATATTTTTCTGCCCCTTGAGTTCATCCCCAGTTTGTCAGGAAGTGGAACAAGCTTCACTATAGGAGACATGGTTAACCATTGCTTTGATTAGAGTTCTTTTTTTTTTATTAGAGTTCTAAAGTCTGGTAAAGTTGTTTTTCTTTACAAAGGTGTTATCCTTCTGTAAAATTGTTGTAGCTTATCTCACTCTACATCAATTTATACTACTCAGAGTTCTCTGAAATCAGGCAATAGATTTCTCTTTTGTCATTTCTTACAGTCTGATAATATTCCATCACATTCCTATATTGCATTCCCCAATTGATGAAGAAGCATAAGATAACCGTTTACATTCTAGTTCTTTAATCTCTCTCCCCTCTTAGGATCAGGAAGTTTTAATACAATTACCTCCCCAGTATTGTCTTTCCTTTTAACTCCTTACCTTTTCTTAAACTCATCAGTTTCCCTCTTGGTTTTTATATATTGCTATACTAAGGGTGTGTGTGTGTGTGTGTGTGTGTGTGTGTGTGTGTGTGTGTGTGTGTGTGTGTGTGTGTGTGTGTGCGCGCGCGCGCGTGTGTTCAAATCCTTCTCTATTTCAGAGCAGTGAGGTTTAACTGACGCCTACTCACTTCATTTCCCTCATTCATTCCTCCATGATTCTTTTCACACGCCCCAATTATGAGAAATAGCAGGTTCTACCTCCTTCTTTTATCCATTAATTTATTGCTCCTTTTACCCTCTTTCCCCTTTTCAAGACCTTGGAAATGAAACAATGAACACTCAGGAATTTTGGTGTTTTTATTCGATTCCCTTCGAAGATATTAAGGTTCTAAAAGCACATTTGTTTCTTCTCTCCCATTAGAATGTTAGTACTACTTCAGCAAAGAGTTCCTTCCATTTCTCAAATACATTTACCTTTCTAGATTTCTCTGGTCTATGTTTATATCACCTAATGCAGCTCGGATCTATTCAGAAAGGCGTCAACATTCTCTATCCCATTAGAGGTTAATTTTTCCCTAATAGGATTATACTCAGCTTTGTGGGGTAAGTTATTCTTTTTTTTCTTTTTGGGAGGTGGGAGGGTAGGGCAATTGGGGTTAACTGACTTGCCCAAGGTCACATGGTAAGTGTTAAGTATCTGAGGCCAGATTTGAACTCAGGTCCTCTTTCAGGGCTGGTACTCTATTCACTGCACCACCTAGCCACCCCAGGGGCAAGTTATTCTTTATTGCTAGTTCATATCTTTTGTCTTTTGGTGTATTCCAAAGCCTCCCCCCTTTTTTAGTAGAAGTTTCTAGGTCATATATTCTGACTGTAGTTTTTTTGGTATTTAAACTGCTTCTTTTTGGATGATTTGTAAGTTCTTGAAACATAATGTCCAGGCATTTAAAAATATATATGGTTTTCATTGAGTTCAATGGTTGATTTTTAAAATTATTTCTGACCCATTTTCAAGTTCAGTTTTTTATCAGTTATCTTACATTTTCTTCTATTTTTTTAATCTGTTGATTTATTTTAATATTTCTTACTGTCTGATGGGATCATTGATTTCTGTTTAGCTTGTTTAAATTTTCAGGGATAAGGTTTGCCACTTACTCTTTTAAGCTATTAATTCTCTTTCTAGTTCTTTCCTCTAGAGCTTTTAATTTTAAATTTCTTGGTGAATTTCTTCTAGATATTTATTGTAGTCCTTGAAATTTTTAATCTCTGCTTCTAGTTATAGAGTTAGATTTGAAATTTTTGTACTATTTGGGTCAGCTATTTGCTCATATTTTCAACTTTAGTACTTGAAGTGGGGTCTTTGTGCCAGGACAAACTCTGCCTGCTACATTTTTTATTGGAATAGTTCGTCCCGCTTTGTCTTGACCTTGGTCTTCTGGGTTCTTATCCCTCTACCTCAAAGAATTCTTCCCCTCTGGATATTTGTTGTTCAGAGAACTGGGTCTTCAGGGATCAATCTGGCACATCAGGACAGTAGTGAGACCTCATCTTCCCTGAAACTAGGCTGTCCTGGTCTGAGTGCTGCAACACTTTGATGGGCAATACCTTGCTAGTCATTGACTGTTCTACTCCCTTGAATTCCCAGCATCCTGAGCATGGAGCTTTCTGATCATCCTGGATCTTGCTGCCTCCAGATATATACTTCTCTTCAAAATGCATTTGATGCTTCTCTAACCTTATCCTGGATTTCCTAGGAGACTATTTTTCTATTTCCTGTGGCTTTCTGGATCACTTTTTGTCCAATTCTTGGGTGGAAGATGTCACTACAATTTCTCATTGAATTTCTTGATCATTATTTAGTCTGGTGAGAACTTTACATCTTTACTTGTGTTGTATAAATGGGAGATGGATGGCCTGCCTCCTGTTTGGGCACCCACTTTGTTAAGGAGTCTCTCCCATTGTTCTTCAGAGCTTAGTATAAAGACAAGAATCTAGCTCACATGCTTTCTAAGAATATAAGAGACACGGGTCAATTTTGTCATCTATATAGTGGCTACCAAAACATATGAGAGCAGACTATGTTCACAAGATTAATTTCATCCTTAAGGGTATCATAACTCTAGAGTTCTACAGTTCCTTGGTTAGAGAATTAGAAAAGTACTAGTCCTGACGATGTGTGATATTGGATGTTATTTACCTTCTATAAATCTCAGTTAATTCATCTGAAAATGAGTTTAATAATTCTTGCTTTTCTATAATTTAGAGGCATGCAATAAGGATGATAACAAATGACATTAGAATGCTAAAAAATGGTTGGGGAAAAAGAATATAAATGTACAAGTAAGACAAATTTTGTAAAGTTTACATATGTGTGTATATATGTACATATAGTCTATGTGTTCTATATTTTCCATATGCACATATATTCTATATATATATACATTCTATTTTGGTTAATATCATAAAGAGCCACAGAATCCCTATGTATCAATTATAGGAATGTTGACTTGGAACAATTATGCTGCTATCAACACAAATTTGAAATGTAATTTGTTTTGGTCCAAACCTTAAGATTTCATCAGAGTACTGAACTCCCCCAGTGAAGAAACTCATGCCGGCACAGGTAAGCAATTTTTGCCCAATTCATCATCCTAGCAAAGTTGCTGGGGTTGGCAGGAGGGATGTGTCAGTATTTGTCAGCAACAGGATTTATATACATGGCTTCCTGACTCTGAGGCTAGCTCTTAATTTACCACAGGAACCTGCCTCTAAATAGATTTTTTAAAAAACCATTATCAATATGGGGGCAATCACTGAGTTGCCTATTTAGTGGAAAAACCCTGTGATAGGTGGTGAGGAGGATATAGAAAGTATCTTCCGTGGTTTCCTAGCCTCAAAACGTTTACAATTTCAATGAGCAAAGAATATCTCATGTTGCAAACTAGTATTAGCAGAGATCTACATAATTATTCCTTAAAATAAACAAAATGTGCTATTTGTTGGCTAGCAGAAGTAGGAAGAGACAACACAATTGTTTGTCAAACTACTTCTACATTTGGGGCTGGAAACATACATAAAGCAGAGGTTTTAGTTATATGAGGTTTGGGAGATTGTTCTGTTTTGTTTGTTTGCTTTTGTCAAATTAGTCCTCTAATTCTCAAGAATTATTTCTGATGATGAGCAAGCTTAATAGACTCAGGTGATTGAATCTACTTACCCAGGGTTGAGGGACTAAGCATCTTACACATTATTCATTATTGATTGTTAAAATATTGGTCTTACCGATTGACCTTGGTTCACAGAAGAAGAACATACTGGTAATAAAGAATATGAGCCCTGATTTCTCAGATTATCTCCCCCTTTCAGTGTTCATCTGCACATGTAAACACCGTAGAATTTTTTTTGGAGGAAACATTTGGCAAATACTCTCATGTTCTCCAATCACTACTTTGAATTTTTTTTTCACTGACTTGACCATATATCTTGGCATCACATCAAGCTATCAGCTCAGACTAGGCTGATTCTTACCAAGCCTGGTAGTAGAGTGATATCTCATTCAGTAGTCAAAGCTAATCCTGATATACTAGCAAATGATTGGGAATTTTTCATTACTTTTTTTTGCAACTGACAATAAGTAAAAAAGAATGATATGTTCTAGCTATTTCTACTTTGAGAGCTATTGATCAGTAAATAGACATCTAGCACTAATGCTAGAAAATAGGCAAACAATTCTTGTTCTGCTATGGATGGATTTTTAGAAGTACCCAAATAACTAGGGTCAGCTCATGGAGTCAGAGATGGAAGAAAACTCTGGTGCTCGCTAATCTAATTCCTCTCACTTCACTCATGAGGAAAATGAAGCCTAGAGAGATTAACTAACTTGTCCAAAGTCACACAGGTATGGTAGTGTCAGAATTTGAACACAGACCCTCTGACTCAAGATCCAAAATACTCGGTATCATGCTATAAAGCACAATCCACTTATTTTTCTCTTCCTGTGTTTACTCAGATAAAATATATGCATTCTAGAGAGCAGTAATAAATTAGCTATTGCTCTGTAATAATTGAAGAATTATAAATAGACAGAAGTTAGATTACTTTCTACTACCATCCTAGATAACTGGCTTGTTTCCAACCTAAATAATACTTAGAATTTTTAGTTGCACTGAAATCTTGTGGAATGATTCCACATCATATACTTTCTTTTGGGGGGCTAACTTCTGTTTTGGGGAGCTGCAATTGGATGTGCCTTCACTGTTTTACATTGCTTGATTTTGTGTATTTAAAGAAATTGTAGTCTAACACCAGACAGAGGTTTTTTTCTTTTGGGGGGTAGGGGAGGTGATGAAAGGTGGGAAAATTTTACTTATTACATATGGATGACTTTGAAGTTGGGAAGGTATTATCTCTGAGAGAATAAAAAAAGGAAAATATATAGGCTGTTTTCTTAACTTGGTATATTGACAACAGACTCATAGTTTTTTTTAAAATTACTCCTGAGGTAGGGCTCCACCAGTTCATTTAGAAAGGGGGATGGGAAATGAAGGCGGTTGACAGTTGGTTGATTTGTATGTCTAGTTACTAAATCTTTTCTTTCATACTAAGACCTCCTATGTACTCTGATTAACTCCCATTCAATTCATGAGGCAATAATACAAGTACTGTAGTCAAAGCCACAGCTATGAGATCAATTCTGCTAACTTCTCGTGGACTTTCTTTGTAGGCTTTTGAAATTTTATTCTTTATATTTTCCCATTGTTTGAGAGCTTTGTCCTCATTCAAATATTGAAAGAACCCCTTATATAAGTCAACAGTTATAAAATAGTTATAGATGGAATAAATGAGTAAAAGTAAGAATTTTTTTAAACCTAGAATTCAATTTAGAAACAGAACTCAAATTCTAATAAAATACTGCTTCCCCTGAGTATTAGAAATTTTTCAGACACTGCTATGTTTCTCCTTAGGTGTTTCAGAAAGTTAATTTGTAGCTCTTTCTTCTGTCTTTACTTCATCTTAGGAAAAAAAAGATCGGTATCCTCATCATACAATTCTGAAAGTTTTGCAAGCAAACACAACCAGCATGTTTTTCTTCTTTTGGGTGATAGGGGGTTTGCTATTATGAGCTGAAAGAGAGGGTAGATAATATGACACACGTTTGACTTTCAGCAAGCTTGTTAATAATCGGCTCTGAATTTTTCATGAAGGCTTCAGTAACCTGTAGCCTGTAGTTGAAGCTCTGGGGGTTTCCACCACAAAGGGGCAGATCAGCTGAGCTCTCACTTCCCATCTGGCACCGGGTGACAGGGACAGTCAGGGGGGCTGCAGGAAACCTGAAGAAGAAGAAAGCTGATGTGGGACGTCCATTGTAGTGCATAAAAGGCTAAACATGTGCTGTTGTATGGATGGATCTTTGAGACACTTGTTTATCACTGGCTTCAGAATATACTTAGTCAATGTGTTTAACTTCAGAGTCACTAGAACAGCTGCCGCTCGTGTAAGTAATACTCTATATACACTATATACACTGCAGCATCCTCATTTGCCAAGCCAGATTCAAGACCTCTCTTCAGGGGATGTTTTAAACTGTTGTTCAGTTCGGTCAGGCATGCCACTTATTTACACACACAGGCCCATGCACACGTTGCTGCATACACACAAAGGCACATTGTCAATATTCTCTTGGTTTTAAGAAATGGAATTATTTTACCTGCATAGTCATTGAATCTCAAATAATTTCAAACTCACCACAAAGCTTTCAAGTAAAAGTTAAGCACATGTTGATTTTATGTCATAGAAAAAAAAATGTGGCAAGTAACTTCATGGAATAAAAAAAATCAAACATAAATATTCCTTTATTTTGGAAAAGATAGGTAAAAACCCTTATCCAAAAGGACAATTCAAAAGAAAAGGAGACAATATTCAGTCTCACTTAAATATTATGGCCATATCCTTTCTTTTCTACTGGAATTTTAGATCATTACATGCTTCCTTTTATTTAAAAAAAAATCTGCACAAAGCAAGGTGAGCTTTATATTGGTGGGGGGTTTCTTCAACTAACATAAACATATTTTCTCTCCCTCTCACCTCCTCCATTGGGAAAAAATAAAAGCCCCCTTTACCAAACTTTTATATTCAAGCAAAACAAATTCCCTTGCTGGCCATGTCTAAAAATATATGAATCATTTTCCACCTTCAGTCCATCAGTTCTGTCAAAAAGTGAGTAGATATTTCATCACTGGTTCTTTGAATCGTTGTTGGTAATTATGTTTTTTTTTCACCTTTTCAACAAGAAAGAACTTCGTGAGTTCATATTCTACAATGAATGCTTTAAAATCTTTGGGTTGGGGTGGGTAGGTGGTGCAGTGAGTAGAGCACTGGCCCTGGAGTCAGGAGGACCTGATTCAAGTCTGGCCTCAGACACTTGACACACTAACTAGCCATGTGACTTTGGGCAAGTCACTTAACCGTAATTGCCCTCCAAAAAGCAAAAAATTAAAATAAATAAAATTGGGGGGGGGGCGTTGATGCCATACTTAAAAAAATAAATCCCAAGAATTAATACGGCCTATTAAAGTCCTCCCTAGATGACTTTTATGGTGTGGAAGTGATTCTGGGTTTTTCAAGTATCTAGAAAATCAAACTAAGCTGGAAAGACTTTGAGTGTAGACCTGGTGACAGATTGTGCGTCTGCTTTCTGAACACAAATTCAGCTAAATTCAGAGAGACTCACTGCCAGTTTAGATGCTTTGATGACAATGAAAAATTGAACTTAATATAAATTTTACCAATCAAAAAGATAGTAGTGAAAGGTAACATCAGTTTATAATACAAATTCATTAGTAAAATCTTGCAGAATATGTTGATGAAAGATTATGAGTAGTATCCCATCATAAAAGAGAATTGGCAAAGAGAAAAACAAGTTTACACAAATCTCAATAAGAGACTCAACTAAGATAAAAATCATTCCAAGGTCATTTAAGAATTAGAACACAAAGGGGGCAACAGGTACCTGAAAAGGCAAAATCTCTGAAAAATTCTGATAATAATCTTTTTCTCAAAAAATGACAATGGAAATGCTAGCATCACAGTCCCCAATGTACTATATGAGGAAATAGAAAGGTCACTAACAAAAGAGATGGAAAGAGTTGCAACTATGATATCATTGAAGCACTCATTTCAAAGGTATCTGGAAAAGGTCAGAATATCAAAGATCTGAAAATACACTCAGATGTTATTCTTACTCAAAAAAAAGTCACTGTCAGGAATAGTGACTGATATGCTTACTAGAAAATTTCATGAGAATAATTTATGTGTGTGTTGAGGGCATCTTTGACAAAGGCATGAGAAAGAACAGGCAAGTTTTCACAAATGAAGCATAGCAAACCACATCCATAGTCACATGAACTGAAGATGTAGAAATAATAAGATCTCACTGTGCTTATGGTTTGTTAACGATAAGAAGAATTCAATTTGGTATCATGTCATGCTACTTTTAAGGGTTTGCCACAAATATTTGTCTCCTATGCATAAGAGCAAATCATATAAAGATGTTGTAGAGTGCTAAAAAAATGTGCTTGGGACA
Source organism: Pseudocheirus occidentalis (assembly GCA_028646575.1). NCBI lineage: Eukaryota > Metazoa > Chordata > Mammalia > Diprotodontia > Pseudocheiridae > Pseudocheirus > Pseudocheirus occidentalis. Next base: position 29,471,429 of record CM053601.1, on the reverse strand, counting down.
ACCCATAATTTTTATATGCGACATCATGTGATAGCAATGGTTAAAGATCTTAGCTTCTACTGATACTAGGCCAGCTAAATATGTTTGATTGTGAGCCAGAAGACAAACTGGTTTCTCTAACTTTAGTTAGATTTCTGCCAGTTAATGCAATATTTTGTGATATATATGTTGTGTATAGATGTGTGTATGCATGCGTATAGAGAGAGACAGAGACAGGGAAGGAGAGAGGCAGTTAGATGCTGGAGCAGACAGAACACTTGGCCTGGAGTCAGGAAGATCTGATGTGTTTTTAATTCTGTAATTTTAAAGAATAAATATTATTCCAAAGAAGTGTGCACATTTATAGCGTTCAAAGAGCACACTTCAATGACTGCTAGAGATATTGCAGTGATTATTGATGGGAGGGAGGATGATTAAGAATTTCAAGGATCATTCAAGACATAGTAAAATAGGATCAACTTTGCCAAATACAGAAGAAAGATGAAAATAAGAAAGCAACACCAAGAACTGACATTTTTCCAAGGAAAAGGATATGTGCACTCATTCTCTTCTCCAATAATTTGAAATTGGGAAAAGAGAAAACTGAAGATGGATCATTTGGTTTTTTTAAGCTTTTCATTCCTACTCAGTGACCAGTAAAGGAATTGCTTTCTAATCTCAAAACATTTCAATGCTGAACCAGTACTTGTGGAGTGCAGGACATCTCTGCTCAAGCTACATGTGTTACAGTTGTACAAGTCCAAGCTTATTTAAGCTAGCAAACAAGTGACAGTGGTGTTTTAAAAATTGATGATCTAAATTCAAATATCTAGTTATTTTCTTTCCTCAACTAATAATGTCTACTCTTATATTGTCTTGGTGTGTAATTCATTGTTGTGATCAATCCATCAGCAAACATTTATTAAGCTCCTACTATAAGCCAGGCAATGCCAAAACATGTAAAACTAGTCAATTCTGCAAAAGGATAGCATATTACAATGTATTAAAAGTTTTTAACTTCTAAAAAGTTGAAAGGTTTGTAGAATGTCAATATTCTGAATTAATTTATTTTGTCCCAGTTAATTTTCTCACTGCTATAACAATGGAATTAACTTTCCTCCATAACTCCCTGATGACTAACATCAGCATTACTAATATACCAAGACTTTAAACAGATACCCACCCAAGATGTCTGCCACAATTATGGAGTATTTTCTAGCACAGAGTCCAAATGAAAGAGGAATTTCATATAGGTTGTGAAGTTTTCTAGATGCTGCTATTTTAGGAAATGTCATAATCTGATTGCATAATGTCCCAGAACTTTGTGAGCTTCCTAAATGGGATATAAAATAATTTTTAAAAGAGTTTAACCTAACTAACCTCGCTGGAAAAAAAAACAAATGAATGAAGAATATCTATTGTCATGAATGGCAGTTGATGGATAGTCTATGGAGGTGATCCATTGGTTCATATATCTTGAAATGCATATGGAAAATGAGCTGGGCCTAGAATTGAACAGAAGTAAGAGAGTAGGCTGAATTTCCTTCAAAACCCTTGATCTCTGCTCTGAAACAAAGATTTCTAATTTTAAGAGTAACATTCTTCCTTTAAATATTCTTCCACCTTTGTGGTATCACTGTAAGGTATGGAATATGTCCAGAATGAAAATGATGGTCTATCAGTCATTATCCATATCCTATCTTACTATGTATTAGAATACAGATAGTAGAACAGAGACAACCTAAAGATCATTGAAATGGGTTTTTTGTTTCAAAAGACACAGTACTAACAGTAAAATATCTGAAAATGGTAGGAAGTTCAATGCATTCATATTATCACTCTCATGAGAATTCCACGAGTGTGTGAATGGTGGTCAACTTATAATTACTTCATTGCACAACAATGACTCTTATTCAAATAGAATCTTCTATTTGCTCAGTTTAGTCACAAATGTATATTCAAGAGGAAGCAGAAAATGACATCTTCAGGCACAGTAAAAATACACCATAGACAACACCTCAAAGGAGACTATGCTTCACAGCCACCTCAGGTGAAAGAGTAAATCTCTTGTGAGAAATTACTCTTAGTATTCTACAAAATGTCCAGTTGTGTTCTAGACAATGTCCATCCCCAAAAGCAATATTATCTATGATTTTCTGGATTACTCATCAGTTAGTTCATGGCTCTCAAAGAATAAAAAGCCCCATTTCTAGGAAAAATGGAAGAAATTTATTTAACTGGAATAAGTAAATTGACTGTTATTATTCCCTTTTCTTTTGATTGGCAATGCTGTTGGATAACCCAAAATTCCCAGTGTGGCATCTTTCTATTCTTCAAATCAATACATTGTTGCTGCCATGATTTAGTTATTAAAGAAAAACATTCTTCAACAAAAATATGTTTTTCTGCCTGATTTTTTAAAATAATATTTCTCAGATAAGTCATAGACAAAACATAAGTTCCATGATAGCAGAAACTATTTCACTTTTTTTTTCATCTCCAATACCTTGCCACAGTGCCTGGCTTATGGTAAGAGCTTAATAAATGTTTGCTGATTGATTGATCACAACAATGAATTACACACCAAGACAACATAAAAGTAGACATTATTAGTTGAGGAAAGAAAATAACTAGATATTTGAATTTAGATCATCAATTTTTAAAACACCACTGTCACTTGTTTGCTGGCTTAAATAAGCTTGGACTTGTACACCTGTAACACATGTAGCTTGAGCAGAGATGTCCTGCACTCCACAAGTACTGGTTCAGCATTGAAATGTTTTGAGATGAGAAAGCAATTCCTTTACTGGCCACAGAATAGGAATGAAAAGCTTAAAAAAAAACCAAATGATCCATCTTCAGTTTTTTCTTTTCCCAATGTCAAACTATTGGAGAAGATAATGAGTGCACATATCCTTTTCCTTGGAAAAATGTCAAACCTCTGGCAGGTGGCTGACTGGAAACCCCACCCAAAGGAGCTGAGAACTGAGCTAGAACATGTAGTTAGAAGAAAGGCAGCTTTATGCATGCTTTGTTCCAGCAAACTCTCCAGCCTCTCTATTTCTCAATCTCCCTAAATTCCACGACCTTCATTCTACCTCAGCCAAACACAGGAATAGTCACATTCTGGATCTAACAATTTCTGAAACTATTCCACTCCTTTTATTAAAAACTCTGACATTCTTCTGTCTGACCCTAGCCACCTCGCATTACATGTCTCCCTATGTTTCAACATATTATTTGGTCTCTATAATAAGATTAATATCTACCACTTCTTCCCTTTAACATGGGGTGGGCTAGGCCCCTCCTCTTTCCTTCCTGTGAAAAGTATTAGCTTTCCCAAAAAGCAGACAAAGTCATCCTCAAGCCCTGATTGACCCCAGCTTTCTGATCCTCTAAGGGCACAACAAAAAGTTCCTAGCAAGTCGATTCAGGTCCCCTCCAATTTGGCGGATTTCTGAAGACCATGTGAGTCACTATGTCCTTGACCCTATCCTGTCCTGATGAACTGTTTCCACCTACAGATGAGATGGCTTCATCCAGAAAAGCTCAGTACAACTGTATGCTCCTTGCATATCCTTACAGTATAAGGCAAAGTAAACCTCCTTTTGTTAACTGTTGAATGATTTGGGCATCCTTCATTTTGTCCTGACACTGAACCTGAACTATGAAAATGTTAGTGTTAAGGCTACCTTTAATATCCTCCAAGTAACACTTGTGTTCCTTCTCAAGCCACTACCACTGTTCTGATTTCACTTTCCTTCCTTTCTACCCTATTTAAGCTAATTTAACTATAAAATTACCCCCTACTCTCATATCTCTTACCCTCTTGTCCTATCTCAACATATGCATTGACAAACCCAGGCCCTTTATTATGCCCATCCTCTCTATCTCCTCTATTCTTATTGTTGTACTTCTAAAGGAAGTCACACAGTTATGCTCATTGGGAACACTTTAAAATTACATTATTCAACTTATCTGAGCTCTCACTGCAGCAAGGCAATCCTTTTATTCCTCCCTATTTGGTTTGCTGTCTCATTCTCCACAGAAGTTATTCCAAACCTTCTCTTCTTTTCTTAAACCTCCCACACATTCCCATACTCCTTCTCTAGTTTGGGGGAGGGAGGGCAGTATATAACAAATAAAACCATGCTTCTTACTTTATCAAGAAAATTGAGGCTATTCAACATGAGTTCCTTCTTCTCCCCTTTTAGTTCAAAACTCCTTGATATTTTTGCCTATTCTATTTCTCCCAGTCTTACAATAAGGTGGTCCTTCTTCTAGTCAAGTCAGCCCTACTATGTGTGCCTTTGATCCCATCTCTTCCTGTCTTTTCGAGTATATTGCAAATTCAATAATTTCCTCTCTCAGCCTCTCTAATATTCAGCATCTCCCTAAATACTGTTCCTTCCCTACTGCCTTCAAGCATGTCCAAGTCTCTCAATCTTTAAAAAAATTTAAAATCAACTTCACTAAGCTCTACTTCTTCTAAAATTATCATTTTATATCTCTCCTCCTTTTCTTTTCTAAACAAACCCCTGGAAGAAACTGTCCATACTGGTTTTTATTTCTTTTGCTTAACATTTTATAACCTGGCTTCTGACCTCATACTCTCTCTCCAACATTGCCAAAAATTAATTGTAAAATATGGTGATCTTTTCTCAGGCTTCATCCTTTTTTATATAACTATTGTATTTGATACTATTACCCCACTTCTCAACCTGGATAACTTACCTCTTGGTTTTCATGACACAGTTTGCTCCTGGTTCTCCTCCTACCAATCTAATTGCTCCTTCTGTCTTTTTCTGTAGCTCACCAAATACATCATGCCCACTCACAGTGGGTGTTTCCCAAGGCTCTTTCATGGACCCTCTTCTCTACTCTCTCTATACCATGTTGCTTGGTGACTTAATGAACTCCCATGGGATTAATTATCACGTCCAGGAAGATATCTCATATCCATAATCCAGTGGGTCTAATCTCTTGCTGAACTCCAGCTCAACATTGTCAATTGTCTTTTGGACATTTCAAACTGTCCCTCCTAGAATCATCTTAAATTTGACTTGTCTAAAGCAGAATTCATTATCTTTCCCAAAAAAAACCTAACCCTCTTACAAACATCTCTGTTTTTGTAGAAGGAACACCATTCTTCTTGATGCTGAGGTTTGAACCTTGGCCTTACCCCAAACTCCCTCTCTCCAACCTAACAATCCAATCAGTTGTCAAATCTTGCCTCCACAACACCCTTGCTTTTGGTACCTTCTTTTTATGGACATAGCTAGCACATTCCTTCGTGCCTTCATCATTTCTTCCCTGGATTATTACAGTGGTTGTTTTACTTCAACTCTCTCCCCAAGTACAGTCTTATCTGTATACTGCTGCCAAAGTGATTTTCCTTAAGTGCAGATCTGATTATTTCATTCACCTACTTAAACTCCAAAGATTCGCCTACTTAAACTCCAAACATCACCTGTTACCTCTAGGATAAAATGGAAACCTCTGTATTTAGTTTTGAAAGTCTTTTAAACTTTAGCCACAATCTATCTGCCTTCAACCTATCTACTGCAACTAGGTAGTACAATAGTTAGAGCTCTGATCTAGATTAGACCTGATCTCAAATCTGGCCTGGGCAAGTCACTTAACTTGTCTGACAGTTTCCTCAATTATGAAATTGGACTAATAATAATACCATACAAGGTTGTTGTGAGAATCAAACAAGGTACTTTTTTTTAAAGCACTTAACACAGTGAGTGACACATAGATGCTAAAAAAAATCCTTATTCTCTTTGTCTTCTCTCTTTCCAATCTCATTATATATTATCCTCCCTCCCACATTCTGTGATCCAGCCAAGTGGCTTTACTTCTCTCTGTCTTTCACGCTCCCTCCATACTTCTTTTCTTGATGTTCTCAAATGCTATAGTATCCCAGCCAAACTACCTTGTATTTATTCATTTTTAGATTATTCACTATACACTTACATAGGCAACATAGGCAATTGCTGTCTGTCCTGTTAGAACATAAGCTCCCTGAGAGTAGGGATTGTTGCATTCTTTGTATTTGTATCTGGTGTCTGGATGTCTCCAGTGTCATTATTTGAAAGACATTTCCTGTGTTATCAGAATCTCAAATATCCATCTCAATGACTCCTTCCCAGAGAATGGCTCATCACCTAGTGACCACGAATGGAATAGAAAGCACTTGGGGTATGCCCATGTTAGTAAAAAACAAAAACAAAAACAAAAAATAAAGATGGGATGTGTAGTGATACCTGAAGGGTCATTCTCCCTCTTTTCAAAGAGTACACACATTCAAATTTCTAGCATTAAATTGGAGTTTAGAATAACAGTTCTCAACCTGTGGGTCATGACCCCTTTGGGGGTCAAACGGGGTTGCCTAAGACCATCAGAAAACACATATAGCTCCTCTATATGTCTCCAGGCAGGTCTGCCCACATGCAGAAACACCCACATACGCGAATTAAAGGGTCGTGACATTAGGAAAATTGAGAACCACTGCTCTAGAATGTCCCACAAGTTCAGTGTGTTTCCAATTGCTTTGCCTCATTATAATTCCACAGAAACAAATCCACACAATTACCAAGCCCAATGGGAACACCTGCAGTCCACTGTGGTCCACAGTAACTCTACCTGACACATATAAAGTACTAAATAAATACTTGTTGATTGACGGTCATTCCACTCAAATGCCAGTACTTAAAACTGGCTGACCTGCTATATAAGAAACATTTAATTGCTTGAACCTTCAATAAATCTTAAGCCAGTTTTGAGTAATTATCACAATATGGGCTAATTAAAGAATAATTTCATGCAGCATTTGTGGCACTGGAGCTCAGTATCACCCTAATCATGAAAAGAAAGTTTAAGAGACAGAAATTGTGAAGGGGGTGAAGCTTTTTCACTTCAGAGGAGTGGCTCAAATGTAGTTTTTTGGTTGTTGTTGTTTTTTTAAATCCATGCAGTTAGATCAAGACAATGTTTAAAACATTATTTAATATTTTATATAGATATGTATGTGTGTATGCACATACATTCACTAGTGTTAACTAGATTTCTAACCACTTCTTTTGTTATTGTTGGTACTCAGTATTGTTAGCAGTCAACATAAAGTTGGGGGAGGGGAAGACCCTATAGACGTCAAGGTCAATATTAACCTCTCACACCCTGAAAGGAAGATTAAGATTCACCTATTCACCCTTTCTTCTTCATTTAACTCAAGTGGAGCTCCAGGGGGCAATGAATTCAATTTATTCCATTTGACATAGGGTTTCAGTTACTGTGAATGACATTGTGGTGTTTGAAGCTACCGTGACAGAAATATGGCAATCTGATATTAAACTTTATAAACATGAGGGAAGTAAAGGGAAGATAAATATATATGAATGAAATCACATAAATTAATGGTGTTTCCACAAGAAAAAAATTAAGATGAAGAATTGATTTTAATGTTTTGATCTGAGGGTATCAAGTCTGGATATGAAAAAAAAATCTCATCATACAATGTACTTTGCTCAGTTTTTAAGGATTATTTTTCCAACAGTCACTAGGCTCTTTTTTTTTCCTGTTTCATCACACTTAACTTTTCCATTTAATTTAATTACTGAATAATTTGGTTAAGAGGTGTAGCATTATATAGGGGCCACCAGATGTCACTGTTATAGACAATATTCAAAACAATTTGAAATTGTGTGTGGTTGAATTGTTGAGGTGGCAAATATTTTACCTTAAATTACCAATGAGGAAATACTACAATTGGAATGTATGAATTTCCAAGTGTTTTTGTTTTTCCTTATTTTTTTCATATTTTAATATTTAGTTTGGTTACCTTGTACTAGGACAAGCTCAAGTTTTCTTTAGGCATAAGAAATAATTTTTTGCACATTTGAATGTGCAACAGAGAGGTTTTTCTTTGGAAGTCTTAAAAATGTTTTATAGGAGCCGTTTTCTTTTTTTTAACACTATTGTGACTTCCCATTGAAGTCTCAATCTTCCCTTTCCCCATAGAACACTCCCTTATAACAAATAAGTACATTCAAGCAAAACAAATTAACCAAGTGGCCCATGTTTGAAAATGTATGTCCCATTCCACACCCATTGTCCACTTCTTTCCTTTATTCAGGAAGTTGGTTGTATTTCTCCATTTGTTGTATTTTTTAATGCAAAGAAAATTTGAAATCTATGGGATTGCTTACAAGAAATCTTCTAAATTTGTTAGATACATGTATGAGGGGAGAAAGTGTTATCAAATGCTGGACTTGAAGTCAAAAGATCTTTGTGGCTCTACCAAAAAATACTAGCTTTGGGACCATGGGCAAATCACTTTATTCCATAGCACAGTTTTCTCATCTGTGAAGCAGGGATATCAATAGGTTACTCAATTCATAAATGGTGTTTTCACTGATTTTATGACTGCAATGTATACACTGAACCAAGTCGTAGCAATTGCAATCATAGTTGGAGTTTCAGAATACTATAGATCAAGTAACATTTCATGGGGTAAGTATAAAAAAGATCCTATTGGTGGAAAATAAATTGTATTTTCATTAATTTATTATAATAAATAGATTTAGAACTTAATGACCATCGAGCCCAGCACCCTCATTTCATATCTCAATCCTACTTAAGGCTCTGTCTTTATGTTTCTATAAATTAGCTAAAATTAAAAGAAAAGGAAAAAATGCAACAAAGCTTAGAGAAATTAAAATGGCCCCATTTTGACATAGGAACAAGCAGCAACAATTTCAAGACATGTCAGAGTGCCTATGAGATTCTGGAATGTGGTTCAACATATGGAGAACTTGGCCCTTTTGTTATCAGCCCAGGGCTAGGACTGAATTATCCAGGTAGATTCAAGCTGCTTCTTCAACCAATTTGAAGCAAAATATTTTCCTAGTGAAATGTTTGGCAGTCTATTGTAAAAGCCTTCAGTTCAACTAGAAATTGGACAACTTTCTGTAACTATACATAGATAAATGATAACTATATGTAGCTATAGATATGTATATGAATATATTTGTATATTTGAATATGTACACATAAGAAAATATCGTATTGCATACTTATGTGTTGTGCATATATAACATAAAAGTATATATTATGTAATATCACATATTACATGATGTAATATGTGCATATATGTATTACCTGTAGGCATATATATTTATATATACTTATTAATGTGTGTATACTCCAAGTAATGTTGCCCTTTCATTCATGGTTGTGGTGGGGGAGTTGGAATATTCCTTATTCCTCATTACCAATTCCATGCTCTCACTCTAACACTATTCCTCAGTAACATTTCCTACTTTGAAGTTCAGTCAATCAAGATTATGTTGGCTGTTATCAACAAACCTTTGGGACACTCTCCTTCCCCAATGAATTCAGTGCCAGTCTTTCTCTCCTCCCTAGTTCCTACCTTTAAATTAGGGAATTTCAACATGCATGTTGATACCTTCTCAAATACCTCTCACTGCCTCAAGTTACTCATTTCCCATAATTTACTTGTTCCTCCCAAATTTCAGCTACACACAGAGAACCTTTGATTTAAATATACATCACCAACAACCTTCCATGCTGATGAACTCTGAAATTCCTTTATCTTATCATAATCTTTTGTCACTCCACATCTCACTCTGCTTTGGATCCTCTAACCCTGTTCTGTACCCACAACTGCCAATCCTTCCACTCCTCAGACTTTACCAAGGCCATAACCCCTGTACTGGGTATACTCTTTGTTTCCTTATCTTGAACCCTTGGTGAATCACTTCAAATCCATACTGCCCTCTTCTTTCAAGTCGCTTGCCCCCTTATCTGAGTGAAGATCATTCCCTACCAAGCCTCAGCCTTGAGTCACTCCTTCCAACCACTGTATTAGTGCTTTCTTATGTGTTGCTGTATAAAGCTGAAGAAAATGCTGATGAAATTCATTACAAATTCATGTTGCATAATTTTCAGCACGGCACTCACTGTAGCAAGGCAATCTTTTTATACCTCCTTAATGAATTCATTATCCTGTTCACCATGGTGGTTTTTCCAAACCTTCTCATCCCTCCTCAAACCTTGCAAGTCCCTTCCACCCTCATGCATTTGACTAATATTTCACTGAAAAAATCTGAAGCCATTTGCTTAGAGCTTCCTCTACTCACCTCCTCCTCACCTTGTACCACTCAGAAGCCTTCTACAACTGTCTCCTTCATTCTTGTCTCTAATAAAAAGTGGCCCTTCTCCTTGAAAAGATAAACTATCTATATGGACAAGTGATCCAGTTCTATCATGTCTTCTTCAGAAAAATTTTTCTTCTATTATCCCTACTTTCTCACTTATCATTAATCTTTCCCCTATCCTCAAAAAATATTCACTTGTTCCATCTGTCCTTGCTAGCTATCATGCTATTGCTCTCCATTTTGTAGCTAAACTCCTTGAGTAGGCTACCTACCTAGACACTTCCACCTCCCTTCCTTTTATTCTCCTCTTAATTCCATGCAGTATGGACTCTGATGTCATCATTTAACTGAACCAAAATTGGAGCCATGATGGTGCTTTAGAAACTGAATTTTGAAGGGAACAATGGTGTTCTCAAAGGCAAAGGTGAGAAGGAAGTTTATTCTTAGAATGAGGTACAGCAAAGGTACAACAAAGCAGGAGACTAAATGTTGAGCATAGACAGCTGGATTAAATAGTGCCTAAAGGAGATTAATATGAAACAACACTGGAAATATGAGATGGGAGCCATATTGTGATGAAATGAAGATGCCAAGATGAATTTTTTGCATTTTTTCCACAAGAAGCTTGGATTTTTTCTCCTGGAACAGTAGGGAGTTACTGAAGATTTTAGAAGTAGAGTGGCAGGTCAGATCTTTGTTTTAGGATTATAAATTTTGAAGTAGTGAGGAGGATATATTGAAGAGAGGAGATCTAGAAGTAAGGACATCAGTTAGGCCTTCTTGTATTTTATTCAGGTGCAAGGTGATAAGGATGTAATCAAGTTAGAGGCTGTGTGAATGAAAAGAATGGAGACAGTGAGATATAGTTCCTCATCTGTTAAAAAAAAGAGACTGAACTAAATTATATAGAAGGTCCCTTCCAGCTTGAAATCTATGATCCCTTATTAGGAATCAGAAAGGTTAGTCATAAAGAAATGTAATGAAGCCTATCTATCTCCATCTTGAGGGCCTGACTATGCTGTGAAGACAAGAAGGTTTGGGAAAGAATCCTTTTTCCATGCCCATCCAATTTTTTGTTTTTATTCAGTCTTCTAGTCCTGGACCTATTATGCTGAGACTTCCCACTTATTTAACACCAAACAATGATCAAATGGTAACAGTATTCTGTAATCAGCAACCTGGACTTGATTCAAATTAGTGACCCAGTGCTGAAAGGCCTCCTATCCATTACTGTTCCCCTGAGCCACACAGTCTTTTTCTGGCTTCTGTACAACTCTGGAAAAGTTGGGAGGGAGGAGGGGAAGAGGGAGAGCAAAGGGGAATCCCTGCTCTCCATTTCCACTGCCCATTGTCTTTTTCTTTCTTAATTTCTTTCTTTCTTTCTTTCTTCCTTTCTTTCCTTTTTGATTCATATGAACTCAGGGTCTATCTTCAGTGCTCCTGATTATGATAAACCAAAGAACCTGCTATGGACAGTTATCTCTGAACACCTCACATGTTTAAAGATAAAACTGGAATGCTTTCCAGATTAACATCTGCTTTATTCTCAGAGGATAAAGCTACACTCAGCGAGGGGAGTTAAGTAACTTTATAGCAAACACACTTCTATTTTTTATTCTTTCCATGGAACAATAGTTAGTGATCCCCAAATTCTGGCTATTGCCTGTCTTTGTAGCAAAGTAACCAAATCAAATATGCCCCTGAGCCTCCATTTTGTCTTCTGGGTTGGCTGTTCTTCTCCAAGCTGATGCGGTTTGAGGAGGGTTCAAGGACCCATCAAGGAATGAAGTGTAGGAGAGGGTCATGTGGAATGAATTCACAGCCTCATGTACTCATGAGGAGAAGTCAAGGTAGCAAAGGTTTATTGTAACTCCAGTATGGTGGTCAGAGCTCCTTAAAGAAATTACAATGATGCAGGGATAAGAATGATGCTAAAGCTTATATAGGAAAAGTAGTGGATTATCTGGCAGTATGCTAATTAGGTGACAGTCACAGGTGTCATCCACTACTGGAAACCAGGGGAAGAGGTTCCTAAGGGGTGTATTTTTGGTCTGTTATATCTGTAGCAAGATAGCTTTGAAAGCTAATGTTTATAGCTTGACCTCTGGATTGTATGCAATCACTTTGGGAATCAATACATGATAATTCTGTGGTTACAAGATAGACCTGTTTTGACAAGGGAAATTCTATAGAGGTCAGCTTGTTCTTGTGATGGGGAGAGATAGTCTGTTTTACTTGGGCCCGCTCATGAGTAATTGCTAGACACAGTGTCCTTGGGCTGGGGAGAAAACTATCAGGGATAACGTTTTGAGGCTAGGGAGAAATGGGATCTTGGAATTAGGGTCCAAGCACAAACATCCAAGCAACTCATAAAAGTTACCACATAAGCCCTCATCACTTCAAGCATAGTTTTCCATGTTCTAAATCTCTTCTACACTTTGCTCAGGGTTTCATTCTTTCCTTAAAGGTAATTCTGAGGGGCTAGCAATCCCCAGCACCCACAAATGCACTTCAAAACAACAATCACTTTTAATTAGCTTTTTTTTTGCTTTTTGGAGGGCAGTTGGGGTTAAGTGACTTGCCCAAGGTCACATGGCTAGCTTTTTGTGTCAAGTGTCTGAGGCCGGATTTGAACTCAGGTACTCCTGACTCCAGGGCTGGTGCTCTATTCACTGCACCATCTAGCCGCCCCCCTAATTAGCTTTTAAATGAAGGTATTTACTAAGGTGGTATAATAAGAATAAATGATACAAACATTCTCCAAAAGTCTGAGCTACATTCTCCCCCAAACCCACATAGGTTAAAATAAAAAGTGTGGATAAAATTGTAAAGTACAATGGTAGTGAGATCCATATATGACAAAAGGATCACTCGGAGCTCCTCACCTTCTATGACTTAGAAATCTTTATTGGAGTACAGCTATCATTCCTCTCTGATGCAAACAGTCATGTTCCTTGAAACTGCTTCTGTCCTCAAATGATGTCATGTGGACAAATGTCCTCCATGTCTCACTTTGCTCCCAGGTGATTGTGTTGTCTGCTACTGGTCCAGCTTCTCCATTGGCATGTTTGATGGACATGAAGAGCAGGGAGGGAAAAAAAACCCTCTCCTCTTCAAGAGCAGTTCTCTGTCAAAGTTTTAGCTCCAGCTCTGAAACTGGAATACTCTAAACAGAAATCCTCCACCATTGGACTGGCCCATGACTTTACTGAACTTACCAATGGAATGAATGACCAGTTTTTATACATAGGTCTAATGGATGTGGATGATTTTGTAAATCACTGTCTATATTTCTTACTATGTAAAGACATGCAATACATAAATCATCTTATTTATATCTTTATATTTTCATTATGTTCACTTATTGATCAATTCTATTGAGATGTCTGGGACTTTTGTGATTGGGGTAGGATTTTTAGGTAGCTAATTAATAAGAAGACATTTCTCTTAAGTCTCATCAGGAATAATGAACCAATCAAAGGGTATCTATTAAGTGATTTTGTGCTTATTATGTGCCAGATATTGGGACAGGGACTGGGGTTACAAAGGCAAAAAAATCTCTACTGTCAAGGAACCTGTATTCTAGCAAGGGAGACAGCAAGTACAGGAGGAAGGAAGAGGTTGAGGGGAGGGACAGAGACAGAAGAGACAGACAGACAGACAGAGACAGAGACAGATGGACAGAAACAGACAGAGAGACAAAGAGACAGAGAAAGAGTCAGAGACAGAGACAGAGAATAAATAGAAATAAAGACAAAGTAGTTAACTACAAGGGAAGGAGAGAAAGTATTAGCAGTTAGGTAATGAGAAGAGGCTATCCATAAAAGACAATACTTTAGCCATGTCTTGAAGAGAGGGCAGCACTACATATAAGGCAGAGATGAGAATGGAGTGTATTTCTGGAATGGAAGAAGGCTAGTACAACAGTACAGATTATAGGATGAGGAATGTCACATGGAAGAAACAAACAGAAGGGCAGTTTGACAGGATGGGAAACAGAAGTGAAGTAACGTATAATGAGGTTAGAAAGATATGCTGGGGCCAAACTATGAAGGGATAAGCTAGCTTCTCTCTGCAGTAGTCTATTTAATATTGTTTGATGAATTCGTGTAGTCTTCTACCAGAAGGAGGTCTTTTTCTGTATTGAGTTATCTACTTGTTTGGGGATCCCTAGGCCATATTCTGAAAATGGTTTAAACTCTTTTGAAAGAAATGTTACTTGCACGTGAAGGCTGTTCCCCTTTCACACAGACAGCCAAATTGTATTTTTAAAAGCAGGGGTAGTAATCATGATCTCAGACAAAGTTAAGGCTAAAATAGATTTAATCAAAAGAGAAAAATAAGGAAACTACACTCAATGTCATTTATATTAATCACTATTGTTTTAGACTATTTAAAAGAACCAGAAAGAGTATAAGGTTGGAATTTTGCTGTGGTGTAGGACATAAGGAGTCGGTGGATTTAGAAAACTATGGAGAGACTCAGACTTATGAAGGAAGTTATCCTTTCTCAGAGAAACAAAGGACAAATAAGTATAGTACAGTCATACACAGATGCATATGACTGTATATATCTATATATGAGTATGGTTAGAGATATCTAAGTGTATGCATGTATCTGTACATATTTATCTTTGTATGTATATGTGTGAATATATCTATGTATATGTGTGTGTGTTTCCACAGTTGGTTGTAGCCTTCTGGGGAGAGGGGGGTGGCACAGAAGGGAGAAAAAAAGAACAAAGTAAAAAGTGCACATCATAGAACAAAAGAAAACTTACAAGGAAGCAAAGCTGGAGAGTTCTGAACACGATGCATAGCATTTATTACATAGGCTTTCTTGAAATGGACATTTATCGCTGTATATTTTGAATCCTCTCATGTTCTGCTGTGCACATGGTAATGCTTTTTTCCTTACTTTGTATTTAAGTTTTAATATTTAAGTTTATAATGTTTCTTTTTCTTTTCTTACTATGTATTAAAGTTCAGAATAAATTAATTTGAAAATATCAAAGAAGTAAAACAAAAATTTAGTCATATGTAGTCCCTTCTCTAAACTGAACATCCCCAATTCCTTCAATCTTGTTGTGCTCTTCTAGACACTGTCCATTATAAATGAAGCAGAAAATGAAGGGGACAAGCTGAATATATTAAAAAGTATCAGTCCACTTCTACCTTGTAATAAGATGGAGCACAGAAAGCAAAATGTGACAACACAAATAATACAAGACATATTACAAACACCATGACCTAATAATAAAGAACCCCACCATTTCGATGTATCATAGTGTATTTGTTGAAGCATGACAAATTGGACTGGAGAGGAAAATTTTGGGTGATTTGAGTGTGGCTAGGGGAAATAAGAAATGTCCTGGAAACCATGAACCTACACAATGGAGCGGGTCCTCAATCAAATGCATCTGATTGGTTTCTGTTTCTGAAATCATAAAGAGGGAGACACTGGGAATAGGTCAGTGAAAGCCTAGTGGAGTATGGAAGTATGTGGTCATTAGAAACATAGCGAGGAAGTTTCCAGCATTGAAGATTTCAGCTAAAATTTCAATTTCATCTCTACTGGGCACAGTTGGATGAAACAAGTAAGATTTCCCTTCCAAGAACCTCCCTCCCTGATGCCAAGGCGTTTATGATTGCAAGCCCAATCCTGTTACTGCTGCTACAACTGCAATCACTTAGGTAAATGTTGCCCTTGTCACTGGAAGTCATATGTCTTCCAGGACCTCTTAATGTTTGCAAGGTCTGTGCTAGGAGAAAGGAAACAGAAAAAGGTGAGCCAACACAGCCAGGGTATCTAGTATAAGCTTGCACAGTTCAGGTCATGCTTAAGGTAGGGAATGGGGTTCTGCTATTTTTCTTACTTTCTCCAAGATGGAATCATATATTGTCTTCTAAAAAGTTGCCTCCAAGAGACACCTGAGCCATGAGCACTTCTTCTGCTAGGTATGGAAACCTTCTCACTTTATCAGCTTTTCTGGCTAAGCAAACAAAGGGACTCAATCTTGTGATGGTTAATTGTAAGAAAGTGGGTAGGGGGAAAGGGAAAAAAGGGAAGGTACCATAGGGGTCGGGCTCAAAGCAGAGATAACCTATTATAAGAGACAATAGGTTCCCCCAGAAGGGGTCATTATCCAAGTGAGAAAACTAGAGAGATTGTCACTAGCTCAAGTCAGAAATAAGACTCTGTATGTAAAAGGGAAGCTTGGAAGTAATTTTTGTGCTGTCATTGCTCATAAAGAACTCTATCACTTAATGTGGTATACATGACAAGTAAGATCAGGAACAATATCTACTCTTCCTTCTGGAAGTGCCCAGAAAAAAACTCAAGGTACTGAACTTTGGTCTTTGACCCAGACTGGCTAGGAAAAATACTCTTTAATATATCTCTGTAAGACACATATGTTTTATCCATGAACTTTTCTTCTTTTCTTTTCCTTCTGCTTTTCGGTGGGTGTTCTTGCAGTTACATGACCATCCAACTGAAGAGTATTTATTACTAAAAGGTGCTGAATAGGCAGGAAAGACTAATTACCTTTCCAGTGTGTGAAAAGATGCTCCCTAAGATATAACAAACTTAGACCACATCTGCAATGTTGTTCATTTCTGGTTGTCATAGTTTTAAAAGGAGATTAGTAATCTAGACACAATCTAGAGGAAACTAGCCAGGATGGGCAAGGGATTTGACTCCGTGCAATATGAGGAATGACTGAAGGAAATGTATTTTGTATTTTGCTTGTTTTTTTTAAGTTGGAGAAGAGAAGACATGGACAGGTTATGTTATTCATCTTCAAGTATGGGAAGAATTGTGGCCCAGGGATTACAGTTGTTCTGTTTGGTTCCAAATACCATAAGTATTAACAACTGGATACTGTCAATAAGTAAATTTAGGATTGAAATTAGGAAAATCTTTCTAATAATTAGAGCTGTCATATGAGTTGCCTTGGGAAGTAACGAGTTCCTCTATATTGAAGTATTTCATGAAAAATTTGTAGAACACTTGGTTTAGTATGCTGTAGAGTCAATACAGGTTAGGCTATGTGGTCACTGAGATCCCTACTAACTTTGAAATTCAGTATTGAATTGCAAAAATAAATAAAAAGTAATATATAATATGGCTAGTAGAACTATAATAAATTAGCAGATGTTATATCTCCTCTTAAAATTGAGGTGATGTCTGTCACCTCCAGCTTCTGGGGCTTAGCAATGTATTCACCCCTTTACTGAATTATCAATGTGAACTTTACTCACATGATTAAATTCTGAAACTCTCATGTGACTTGATAGAATTTTAAGATGTGGGCTATTATTTGCCATCTCCTATTAAGGCTGCTGGTCAGTGTTCAACAATTAGATTGCTTGTTCCTAGACAGCTTCCCAATCAAAAACAATTCTTCTGTGATGTATCTCTAGAGAACACTGCTTTCTATACATACGGAGTATATCCCCAAAGCCATCACTAGAGATGCCAAAGAATTATTTCACCTATTTTATTGGCACATTAGTAAAGAATATGCTTTATTCTACTGTTGTTGAAGTAGCCATTGTGTTGTTTAAGACAGAGACAGATATTATGAAGGAAAGGAGATTCAGACCTGTGATTTCATTAGTGTGGGGAGCACCCTAGTGAAGAAATGACCTCTGACAATGCAGGTAGGCAAATTTTAGACTAATAATTTTAAATTGATGCCTGGATCACTGAGAAATTATCTTGCCCAGGGACTCTGTGGCTAGCTTCCATCTACTATAAAATGTTGTTTACATGCAGTACACAATTACCCTGGAGACAAATCAGATCAAGTACTTCACTGAAAAATGCAGAGTTGAATATCTTTAAATTTAAATAGTGTTTGATAAGGAGATCATTTTTGTTTACCCTTTTGTCATTTCGCAGTGAGAAAATGGTATTATCCTCATTACCAACAATATATTAATACGGTCTTGAAACAGAAGAGCACAACAAAAGGTCATGCAATCAGTCTTCCTTCCTGTATATAATGCCAAGCCATCAATTGGTGAATGGGGTGTTTTCCACCACTGAATTGTGTCTAAGTACAAAACATCTGACAACATGTTGTTTTTGAGAACAATCATATCCTCCTAATATATATTCCTGGACAGCACTGTCCAGATTAAATTGGCAACGAATCTGACCTGATAAGACATTTATCTTTTTTTCTTTCTGTTAATCTACTAGGTGTTTTGTCATTGTATACACAGAATGTGTACCCACCAATTTCTGTAAAATGAAATTAAACAGCTGTCTGGCTGTCAAGACATTTTTTTTGAGAGGACTAAAAACATTGTAATTATTGCATTATAGAATTTGTAACTGAAACATATCACTAAGAACACTGGGAAATACTGAGAAGTTCCATGATGTGGCTCAGACTCCTACTACCTATGTGATTTCTTAAGGTTGTTTCCTCATCTGTAAAATGGGCATGATAATGTGTACTATTTACTCCACAGAGCTGTTGTAAAAAAAAAAACAACGGACTTTGTAAACCTTTAAGCCCTATCTAGATGCTACTGATTATTATGCCTTGTTTTATCAGAGAAGATAATAGGGCTGACTAGAGTTGGAAATTAAAAGTATTATTAAATTGAGTACTCAATATCTCACAAAAAACAGGAAATTTTTTTAAAATCCAGTAAGATTTAAATCAGATTTTTCATTATAACTACTTGTGACCACAGGAGGAAGAGCTCTCCACACAGATCACTTAGAAGTTTGCTTTTTAAAAATAAGGCAAGAGGACATCTAGGTGGTGTGCTGGGTAGAGCACTGGCCCTGGAGTATGGAGGACCTGAGCTCAAAGTTGATCACAGACATTTAGTAGCTCTGTGACCCTGGGCAAGTCATTTAACCCTGAGTGCAAAACAAAAAGTGAGGTGAGAGTCCTGGCTCATTTGTAAGGAATAATTTTTAAATTTTTTCATTAAACAAGCAATTCTAAATGGAAAAAAACCGAAATTATGAGACTTGTAAGTATATTTTAGGAGCTAAAAGAAGTCCTAACAGTGCAGAATGCTATTCATAAAAATGTACCCTACATAGCCATGGTCAGAATGTGCTTTCTCTCCAGTTGGTAGCAATCAGATACATATTTAATGTGGTTTTGTTATATCCTATAAATGCTGGCAATAGAATCATTTCCCTAGGGCATTTAGTGAATAATAGAAAAGGGAAAATGATGAGTATAGTTAGCACATGCTCCCACAGCCTTGTGATAAAAGGCACCATTTCCCTATACAACACCTGTCGCACCGGGGGTAATTACTTTTCATGGTAGTCAGTACCTGAAATATTGATCACAGAGCCTATAATTTCCCCAATTTAAAGCTGACAACCACCCAAATGAACCAAAATTTTACTCTCACCTAATTCTTGTGCTTACTTTGGAATGGAGACAAGCAAAAGCTCTGAACAAAACATGTTCCAATGCTTTGAAGCTCCCTTTCATTTGTGAAAGTTAAATGATCCAGCCAAGATCATAGGTTGTTCAACCAAAGTATAACAGGGACTATAGAATCAAGCTATCTCTTATCAAAAATTTTCTTGAGGGAAACATATAATTCTCATATTGCCTTTATTAAATAGTACAAATGTAGTGATAAAAATTATAATAATTCCTTTCTAAAGATGATAAATAAGAATTGAATACTAAATTCCTTAAAGTAGGAACAGACTCAAAAGAATCATCAATTAGAATGCTATGGTCTCATTTTTCCTTTTAAAAAACCTGAGGCATGAATACAGAGAGGAATCATTGGTAATCATTTCCTGGCTCTGGAAGAAGCAAGGAATGTGACTGACAATAAAGCTTTTGTGTTGACTCTCTCTCTCTCTCTCTTTCTCACCCTCTCCTTCTCCCTGTTTTCCCTCTTCCTCTCCTTCTCCCTCTCTCAAACCAGATTCTTCTACTGATTTTTAGACAGAAGGTACATCTAGGAAGGTTCACCATTTATCCAAAACTCATTTGAAGTCTGAGTAAAGATGTTGTGGAAAGCCAAGGAAGGTAAATCCACATAATTCAGACTGAGTTAGGAGAACCATAAATATTTGTTTTCCACGTTGGTCATATTGTGAAAGAAAACTCAAAACCAAATGGAAAAAAACACAAGAAAAGACAAAAAAGAGAAAATAGTAAGTATTGATCTGCCTTCAGACTCTGTAGTTCTTTCTCTGGATGTGGATAGCATTTTCCATCATGAGCCTTTTGAAATTGGCTTAGATCATCGTATTGCTAAGAAGAGCTAAGTCTATCAAAGGTGGTCATCACACAATGCTGCTGTTGTTGTGTATGATGTTCTTCTGGTTCTGCTTAGTCCACTCAGCATCACTTCATGCAAATCTTTCCATGTTTTTTCTAAGATCATTGAGCTCATCACTTCTTATAGCACAGTAGTGCTTAGATTATTATATCATATTATATTATATTTATAGCACATCACAATCATAAACCACAATTTGCTCAACCGTTCTCCAAATGATGGGCAAAGAGAGCTTCTATAAACAGTTTAGAACATATAGGTTCTTTTCTTTTTTCCCTAATCAGCTTTGGAAATAAACCTAGTAATAGTATTGATGGGTCATAGAGCCCTTGCAGCATTTGAGGATGGGCCAGGGGCCTGGAATTCATCAAGGTCAACTGCATGCCTTCTTACTTATCCTGAGTTTCAATTCCCTAGTTGTCATTTTAAAACTATCATTTCTAGTAAAAATGGTTCCTTGTTCTGGGCAGAGAAAAACAAAACAAAAATAATTGGACATCAATGCCTTCTTTCTGTTTTCAGTTATCATAATCCTAATCCATGTCAAGCAAGGATTCTTTCCCTTCTTTTGTCCTCTTTTTTCTTCCAATGTAATTTAAATACACACACACACACACACACACACACACACACACACACACACTTTTGTTCTCCTTAGGTTCTGTGCCCCAGTTTACTAAAAGCTTCAGCATTACTGATGCTATTTTTACAGATTAGGCCACACTCATATTCATCGTCCATCACCTTGCCTTATATCCATCTTCTGTCCATTAATAGATTCTCTTCCAGCTCTTTATTTTATTTTTTAATTTTTTAAAAAAATTTAAATTTTTTGTTTAAAGTTTTGAGTTCTAAATTCTATTCCTCCTTCTCTCCTTCCCCTCTCCCCTCCCTGAGGTGGTAAACAATCAGATATAGGTTATACATGTGCAATTATCTAAAACATTTCCACATTAGGAAGAAAATGAAAAATAGCATGCTTCAGTCTGTATTCAAATAATATCACTTCTTTTTCTGGAGTATACATCATCTTTTAAGACTATCTTGGATCACTGTACTATTGAAAATAGCTATGTCATTCGCAGTTCTTCATTGAAAAATATTGCTGCTACTGCATACAGTGTTCTGGTTCTGTTCCCTTCACTATGCATCAGTTCATGTAAGTCTTTCCAGGTATTTATTTTCTGAAATCATCTCACTTATCATTTCTTATAGCATAATAATATTCCATCACAATCCAATACCACAGTTTATCCCTTCAATTTACAATTAACCACCACAAAAAATAACTTCAATAAATATTTTTGTACAAATAAGTCCTTTTCCCTTTTTTTGAATATCCTTGGGATATAGACCTACCAGTGGTATTGCTGGATGAAAAAGTATGAACAGCTTTATAGACCTTTGCGCATAGTTCCAAATTGTTCTCTAGAATGGTTGGATTAGTTCACAACTCAAACAGCCTAACTCCTTACTGTAACTCTCTCCATGTGTGTCTTTCTGTTTCAAGTGTGTCTCGTGTAGAAAACATATTGTTGGATTCTAGTTTCTAATCTATTCTACTATCTGTTTCTGTTTTATAGGTGAGTTTAGCCCATTCACATTCACTGTTATGATTATTAACTGTATTATTTCCCTGTATCCTATTTCTCTTGTTTATACTTCTCTTTTATCCCTCCTCAAAAGTCTGACTGCTACATCCCTTAGTCCATCCTTCCTTTTATTATGCCCCCTCTCCTTTTTCTTATCCCTTTCCCATCCTGTTGTTTAAGATAAATATCTATACATACCTGAGTGTTGAGATATATATGTATATATCTATGTGTACATGTATACATACATATACATATATGTGTATGTATATACATATATGCATACATATACATATATATGCATATATATTCTTCCCTATTTGAACAAACTCTGATTATAGTGAGGTTCAAGCATTATCTGCTACCCTACCAAACACATTTTCATTCCACAGTAAAAGCTCTTCCTACCATGCCTTTTATTTGGAGGAGGAAGGTAGGGCAATTGGGCTTAAGTGACTTGCCCAAGGTCATACAGCTAGTGTTTTGTTAAGTTTTTTTAAGACACTTAAAAATGTTAAGTGTCTAAGGCAGGATCTGAACTTAGGCCCTCCTGACTCCAGGCCAGTGGTCTATTCACTGTACCACCTAGCCACCCCCATGCCTCTTTTATACGAGAGAATTTTCCTCATCCTTTTCCTACCTTTCCCCTTCATCCCTTTCTCACCTCTTCATTTTTTTTAGATCATCTCAATATATTTACTCATGCTCATGCCCTCTGTCTATGTAGACTCCTTCTAACTACTCTAATAAAGATAAAGTTGTTAGGGTGACATGTATCATCTTCCCATACAGAAATAAAAACAGTTTAACCTTATTGAGTCCCTTATGATTTCTCTTTCATGTTTATTATCTTTTTTATGCTTATCTTGAATCTTTTGTTTGAATTTAAAAGTTATATTCAGTCCTCTATTTCAGCGGTTCTCAACCTGTGAGTTATGTTCAAATTGTAACAATGAAAATACATCCTGTATATCCGATATTTACATTACAACTCATAACAGTGGCAAAATTACAGTTATGAAGTAGCAATGAAAATCATTTTATGGTTGAGGGTCACCACAACATGTGGAACTGTATTAAAGGGTTGTGACATTAAGAAGGTTGAGAACCACTGTTCTATTTCATTAAGTATCCTTAATTTTTTTTTACCTTGAAGAATTGTATTCAGTTTGCTAGATAAGTCATTCTTGGTCATTTTAGCTCATTTGCTTTCTGAAATATCATATTCCAAGTCCTCTGCTCCTTTAACATGAAAGCTACTAAATCTTATGTGGTCTTGATTGTGGTTCCATCATATTTGAATTGTTTCTTTCTAGTTGCTTTCAATATTTTTTCCTTGACCTGGGAGCTCTGTAATTTGACTATAATACTTCTAGTAGTTTTCATTTGGGGAACATTTTCAGGAGGCAAGTGGTAAATTCTTTCAATTTCTATTTTATTCTCTGTATCTAAGATATTGGAGCAGTTTTCCTTTATAATTTCTTGGGCAAGTAGTAGCTAATAACTTAAGCAAACATCAAGAAGCAATTGAAAATTCAGAAGAATTTTAAAATAACATAAAATGTAAAATATCTCAACAGAAAAACAATTGACTTGGAAGATAGATTGAGGAAAGATAACTTGGGAATTATTTGACTACCATATTTCAAGAAGTTATCTCAGATCTTGAGGGTAAAATAGAAACTGAAAGAATCCACCAATCACCTTATGAAAGAGGTCCCAAAATGAAAACTTCTATTAATATTATAGCCAAATTCCAGACCTCAAGGAGGAAATATTGAAAGCATCCAGAAAGAAATAATCCAAATATAATGGAGTGACTGTTACAATCACACAAAATATAACAATTACCATGTTAAAATAATGAACATCACAAAATTCATCTGGAAGAACAAAAGGTTAAGAATATTAAGGGAATATTTTTTTAAATGAAGGAAGGTGGTCTATCAGTGCCAGATTTCAAACCATATTACAAAGGTAATCATCAAAACAATCTTGTACTTGCTAAGAAAAAGAGTGATGGATCAATAGAATAGATTAGGTACACAATATACAGTAGCAAATGACCATACTAATCTAGTATTTGATTAACCCCAAAATCCAGGGTTCTTGGGCAAGAAATCATTTGACAAAATTTCTGGGAAAACTAGAAAGCTTTTTGGCAGAAACTAAGCATAAGCCAACATCTCACACTGTACACCAACATAAGGTCAAAATGGAGAAATGATTTAGACATAAAGGATGATCTCTTAGGGGAGCATAGAAAAACTTACCCTTCAGATCTATGAATAAGGGAAGAATTTATGACCAAAGAAGACACAGGAGAAGATCATGAGAAATAAAATGGACAATTTTAATTACACAATATTAAAAATGTGTCACACAATCAAACCAATACAGCCAAAATTAAAAGGAAAACAGGAAGTGGGGGAAATTGCAGCAAGTTTTTTGAGACTCATTCCTCAAACATATAGAGAACTGAGTCAAATTTATAAATATGCACGCAGTTAAATGGTCAGAGGTTATGAACAGGCAGTTTTCAGGAGAAGAAATCAAAGCTATGAATAGTTATATTAAAAAGTGCTCTAAAATCATAACCTATTAGAAGAACAATAATTAAAACAATTGTAAGGTACTGCCTCATACCTATCAGACTGGCTAGCATGACAGAAAAAAACAGGCTACTGCTTGAGGGATTTGGAAAAATTGGGACGCTAATGCACTGCTAGCGGAGTTGAAAAATAGTTTTCCCATTCTGGAGAGCAATTTGGAACTGTGCCCAATGAACTATAAAATTGTGTATACCCTTTTACCCAGAAATATCACTGTTAGCTCTATACCCCAAAGAGATTAAATAAAAAGGAAAAGGACCTTTATGTACAAAACATATTTATAGCAGCTCTTTTGTGGTAGCAAAGATTTGGAAACTGAACTGATGCTTATCAATTGGGGAATGGCTAAATGAGCTGTGACATATGATTGTGATGGAGTACTATCGTGCTATAAAAAATGATGGTTTTAGTAAAACATGGGAAGATTTTTATGAACTCTTTCAAAGTGAAGTGAGCAGAACCAGGAAAACATTGTACACAGTAATAGCAATCTTGTAGTGATTCACACAACTGTGAAACACTAAATCAGTACAATGATCCAAGACAATTCTAAAGGATCTATGATGAAAATGCTATCAACCTCCAGAGAGAGAACTGACAAATTCTGCAGATTGAATTACAGGTTTTCATTTTATTTTTTCTTTTTTAATAACATTATTAATATGGAAATATGTTTTGTATAATTTTGCATATATACTTGATATCATATTGATCATGTTCTCCATGGGTGGGAGAGAGGTGGGAAAGTAAGAAAAATTGAAACTCAAAATGCTCCCAAACATTTATTTTCAAAAATTATTCAATAAACAAATGAGAAAGATCTTGAATTCATGTTATATGAGAATTTGTTGAAGAAACTTTCTCTGGTTAACCTGGAGAAAAGGCTTGGAGAAATATGGTAGCTATTTATGGGGCAGTGATATGGAAGGGAGAATATATTCATTCTTCTTGGCCTCAGAGAACAGAATTAGGAGCAAAGGTCTGAAGTTATAAAGATGAAAGTTAAGCTCAATGTCAGGAAAACCTTCCTAATATCAGAGCATCCAAAAGTGTAATGAGCAAACCTCAGGTTTAATGACTATCATTTTCAGGTGTGTTGCAAAGTGAATGATTTTTATGCTATACAATAGAGTAAATTATAATGAAGCATTTGAACACTGAAATTTATAGTTCTCCCAAAGTAGAGGACAAGGAATTAGGAGCTGAAAAAGACTGGACACGTGAACCATTTGGAGCCAGGTATATACCAAATAGCAAGGAAACAAAATTGCAAAGTTCTTGGGAAATTGTGCCAGGATAATGTGTGAGGGGGAAATATCCTCATTTACTATTGAGTTTTGTGCATAGTCAATCACAAAAAACATAGGCTGAAAGTGTCCTATTCAAGGAAATGGCTTTATTACTTGATGTGTATAGAATTCTTGGCAAGTCACCCCACCTAAACTAGTGACTCTTTTGCATAAGAGCAGTACTTTTTCCCTCAGAAAGGAACTTAAAGTCAAATGCCATCATTTTACTGATGAGGAAACAGGCTTAGAGAGGTCAAATAACTTGTCCAAAATCCCATAGTAACTTAGTGGGGGATGGGACTGGAACCCAGGCTCCTCAATTGTATTTTATGCCATGCTAAGCTCCCCTCTATGATGAATTTGGCATCTTTTGCAAGTTATGAAAAAGAGAAGGGAAATGTTTTTCTCCAAACCTAGAATGAAAGAACATTTCAGGGCACTTTCTGTCTTATTCTTTGTTTTTCTGGTGGATGGCATGCAAAACTCTTTGCTACCCAGCAAAGCCTCAACTGATTTTAAATCTGGGAATATTTGGCCAGAACTAAGTGAAAAGTTTTTTTTCTGTGTACTAGTCTATAAAAAGTTCACATACTCACATTGTGATTAATACTTTTATATGTTAATTTTTATACATGAATGGTTGATGCTAATTATAATTTATTTCATCTCCCCTTTAAAACAACCCTGGGTAATCATTTACTTCGAAGTATTTTGTTCCCAGTCAATTCAAATTCTTATAAGAGCTTGAATACAAAATCACCTTTTTTAAAATATATATATATATTGTATTTTAGACTTTTTGCTACTTCGTACTTGTTTTCACACAGTCATCCAAAGCAAACAACTTTATAAGCCTTTAATTCTATTCTTCAAGAATTCATATTCTTACAGAATGAAACTGAATCTTTTCAAGTGCTCGTCTGGCTCTTATATAACACTGATAACCTTCAGTGATGATAATCAGTTCAAACACAGAAAAGGTTTGGGTATTTGCCCACAATGTGTATAGATTTGAAGTCCCTTTTCTTTCCTAGGACTTCAGGATTAAATTCTACTCTCCAGAGCAGTAGGAATATAAACAAATTTTCCACTAGCTGACAAGTTTGGAATTGCCTTACCAAAACTTGTATATGCTTGAGGAAAAAAGACAAAGTCATCCAAGATTAAATATATAAGTGTGTGTGTGTTTACATACATGTGCCTGGATTGCAAGAATAGGGTGAAGTTAACTAAAAGTCAACAGAGGCTAAATGCAGCTTGAAAATATGTTATATCTTCAACACACTGTGAATTTGCCCTTTCACACAATATTATTCCAAATTTCAAAGCATTTGGAAAGAAAACTACCATATGACCATATGTGATAGTTTCAACCTCATATTTATAGTTTTAACATAGTAATGCCATGGGTACATGTGTGGCTATTTGGCAAAACTCTTTGATTTGGGAGTGCATACGAAATTTTAATCTTCTTTCTGGTCCCCTCATGGTATTTACTGGTGCTGTTCTTTCTACACATATTTCTCTGTCTCTGTCTCTTTTTCTCTCTGTCTCTCTGTCTCTGTCTCTGTCTCTCTCTGTTTCTCTCTCTCTCTCTCTCTTTCTCACACACACACACACACACACACACACACACACACACTCTCTCCATATATACACATAGCCGTTACCACCATTATCATAACTTTTTAATATTATCCCTAAGCACTTTTACATCTCTTCATTCTAGTGCATAAATTAGAAAGGCACATTATTTTCCAGAATTCACCATAACACATGAAAATCTGAGGACAGTAGACATTAGGGCATGCTAATTCAGCAAACAGTTGCACTAGCCAGGACTTATTTTTCAAAACTGCAATAAAATGTATTCTGCAGACCAGGCCTCCAAGAATCTAGATTTGTAATGCAGGCTAACTCCAAGAAGTCCAGTTTCTCTCTCTGACTCATTGCCCCTGACTGGAGTTACTCCAAAAAAAATGTCCTCATATAATTGGGTATTGCTCATTTTAGGTTCTTATTACCCCAAATGTGGATAATAAGATGCCAGGATCCTTTTTGAGCACTCAAATTATTACATATTGGGAACAGTATAGCCTTCATTTCACCCCATAGAAAGTAAAATTTAAAAGTACCCATAAAAAATACAGGCACTCGTAAACAAATATATAAAATACTTTAAAACCCCATCAAACCTATCTCCTCCCTTGGAAAAAGTACTGAATTTGAGATTACCATTGGGAAATCTTTTTATATTTAGTTTTCTTTGCCATAGAGTGTTACCAATACCCCCAAATACTCAGGGTACTACTTGGTGCTTTAGGCACCTTTAGATAAGGAAACCAGGACTGAAAGTTAAGTGACTTTCCAAAGGTTACTCATTCAGTAAATGTCTCAGGCAAGACTTGAACCCAGGTCATCCTAACCTCAAGGTCAGCACTCTATCCACTGAGCTACCTAGCTGCCTGATAAACACATTGAATTACATTGCAGTGTTTTCAACTTGTCCTGCTTAATTAAGGAAAGCTGTTGACTCTGAAAAAAATGGGAAATTGATAAAAACTCAGAGTAGCTCTGGCTGGCACCATTCTTAGAGTAGTCTAACAAAAGCCAAATAGTCACTACAATGGAGAGAACAGAAGAGTCCATAGAGTCACAGAACTACAGAATTGTCGGAGCTGAAGGTAACATCAGTGACTGTCTAGACCTATCCACTACAAACTGCTTCTGCCAGTAGACATTTGATCTCCATGTCAAACAGATATAAATTTAGAGATGGAAGAGACTTAGAGAACATCTCATAAAACCTTCTCTTATTATAACTGGGAAATCTGTGGCCCATAAAGGTTAAATTATTTGCCCAGGGTCATAGAGTAGAAGCAAAGGCAGAATTTCAAACCAATCGTGGTGCATTGACTATCAATCCAGCACCCATCATACTTTACAACACTACAACACCAATCAACATTGAATTATTCAGTAAACATTATGTAAAAGGTGATGACTTAAAATTATAAGCAGCATCACTTTGCAAAACAAACAAACAAATCTGATGAGAAACTAAGACTGCAGACAACCTGAGTATGTGTAGATGAAATTACAAAGAGGAGAACAAAATAGTCATGAAATGGAACAGATCTGCTGGGGTTTCTATAACAATGTATCCTCAGCAACAATGACAGCAGAACTGCTACTATCTTTGCATTTCCATTTGCTACTCTCCATGCTGAAATAGGATATAACGGAGTAACAATGGCATTTAATAATAATAACTGATATATTAAGTGCTTCAAAGTACTTTATATTCATTATTTCATTTGAATACACACTACAACTGCCTCTAATCCTGTGAAGTAAATGTTACAATTGTTGTTATAGCAGTCTTATAGATGAGGAAAGAAGCTTGAAAAGGTTAAATGATTTTTTTCATGGTCACAAAGCTCATAAATGTTGTGACCTCAGGTCTTCCTGATATAATGGTCAGCACTCTAGAGACCCACTAAATATCAATTAACAAGAAGAGGAAGTTGGAAACAATATCTAGACCTTAATATGGAAAAATTCTTTGTTGGAACTCAATGTGTACCAGAGGTAAGAAATGAACCGTGAGAGACTTTAGACTTTGAGATCTCATGCCACACTGCCCTTCTTTGTTTTAAGCTGTCAGTGATTCCCCTGCTAGACATATGCCCCCACAGAGATTATTGTTAAAAAGAAGCACTCCATATACATTGACATTTATAGCAGCATTTGTGTGTGTGTGTGTGTGATAGAAAAGAACTAGAAACAATGATGCCTTATGTGGTAAAGGAATATTACAATGTTACAAGAAATGATACATTTGATGAATACAGAGAAGCATGGGAAGACCTACATGAACTGATGCAAAGTGAAGTAAACAGAGCCAAGAAAACAATATAGCTACAGCAATGTAAATAAAATGAACAACTACTAAACAATCAAAACTGAATGT
This sequence comes from Pseudocheirus occidentalis, assembly GCA_028646575.1. Lineage (NCBI taxonomy): Eukaryota > Metazoa > Chordata > Mammalia > Diprotodontia > Pseudocheiridae > Pseudocheirus > Pseudocheirus occidentalis. The sequence continues at coordinate 29,441,514 of CM053601.1, read as the reverse complement.
TGTGAAATTATAAAGACCAAGCTTGACCCAAAAGAAGAAATAAGAGGAGATACCTCTTTCTACTACTTTTCAGGGGTATGTGGGGGTGGGGAAAGGCAAAGCTATGGACCACTGAATATCATATCAACCTTTTCTGATGCGTTGGTTGATTTTGCTATTTTTCTTCTTTGTCTTTGTCTTTTTTATTTAAAATTAAATATAAACAACTTTTTGTATAATTAATGACTTTATGGGCAGGGAATAAAGGATGCAATGATTTTAGAAAATAAAAACAAGATATAGTAATAAGAATCCATTTTTAAATGGCTATCTCTGAGTAGAAAATTAACTCCTTAAAATCAGGAATTTTGTCATTTTTGTCTTCTAACCCCTGCACCAGGCACCATGCCTGACACATAAGAACTATTTAGTAAATGTTTGTTAAATCAGACTGAAGGAAATTAATTGTCATTTTTTAAAGCTCAGTATGTACTAAGTAATGACACAAATTTTTGAAAAGAAATTAGTTATAAAATAAGATTCTTGTGGCTAAGCAATTAAATTTTATTGGTAGCTCTGGTGAGCTGCTGGTTCCAGTCACTAAAACAGGTGGAATTTATTTTTCTTTGTAAAGCCTTTTTTAGCAATGGACTTGTCAATCAAAATCCCTGTTATTTGTGAATCTAACATGATATTCATGTTCAAGAAGATTTTGATTGACAGGCAAGTGTTAGAGATAGCACAGAGGTCAGCATTTTCCTGACAGCTTGACAAAGAGAATATTGCATCATCTCTATGTTTCATATAGACAGAAACATTTGCAACTCTTTCTTTATAGAAACAATTCAAGATACTGGGTTAAAGCTATTATAAAAGTGCTCAGCTATTTAAATAAAAACAAAAGAAACTATTTAAATTTTTTCAGTGCCGGCCAAATGCCCTCTCTTTAAGAAGTACTTAATATCTGTTGACTTGAATTTTTGATTTGTATTTTTTAAGTACTTGATTTTTGATTAACAATCTTTTTATTTGAAGTGCACTTGCGTCTTCAAAATGAAACAGAAGAGTAAGTGGCAATACTATTAGTTCAAGTATGGGAAATAATCCTCCAAGATGTTTAAAGTACTAGCTATTTCCTGATCATATAATTATGATTTCTTATTAAGTCAGAAGAATTCAGGAAACTTTCTTTTCTTTGCCTACACAATACCAACACAGTGAGCCCACTGCTCTCCAACAGGGGTCTTCTCCTGTCTTGCCACAGAGGTCCGTTTCCCTGTTCTCTTAAGTTAGATGTCTTGAGATGTTTTCTTAGCCTCCACTCTTTGCCAATTGGTTACTTTAAGTCATCTCTTTGATTATTGAAATTATCCACATTTTGTAGGAGATTGATTTTAAACTACAAAACTTCAAATAGTTCAGCTATTTGATAGCTATTTGATAATAGTTCAACAAGCTTTAAGGGAATACTAAGGTTGCAGCCTGGAAATGTTTTGCCATAGGATATAAAAGGGTAGTCCCTATTGTTTATTTTCTTACAGAAAGTACTTGTTATATCTACAGATCAGCAATTACATACCAGGAAAGTACCAAGAGCTATTTTGTGTATTCCAAAGTCATTTCCTTATTATTCCTTCCATTACTAGATGAGAATACAGTTTATTGGACCATACATCTAAAGATGGAAGAAACCTCAGAGGTCTTCTGATCCAAATTCCTTATTTTAGAAATTAGAAAATTAACACCCAGGGAAATTAAATGATTGACCAGGGTCACATAACAATGAAAACTGATGAGGTACTAGCTCGTCATGCCACCCCTCTCATTTAAATAATTCTAATTAAAATTAACATTTTAAAATATGTTGCCAATTACATCTCAGTAGAAGGAAACTGGACTGAGAGTTGGGACACATGGTTTCTGTACCCAGATCTGCTATTAACTAGCTGCATGACCTCTGTACCTTGGTTTCCACATTTGTCAAAGAAGATAGACTAGTTCATTAGTTAGTTGGACTAAATGATCTCTTTGATCTCTTCTAGCCCTCAAATGTTATCTGTAAAGTTCCATGTTTTCTAGCAACTATAGGCAATTTAATATGATCTACTCAATGGTAAGTAGCCTCTCACTTAAGAAAGCATTAGATCTTGGATCAACAGTTTTAAATAGATTTAAGTTCAAGTCATAATATTATATGATCAAAGATTTAACTAGAAGGTAACTTCAAGTCCATTGAGTTTCACTCCACCTCATCATTTTATGGATGAGGAAACTACGAGGAGCTTTAATCTCTCTCTCTCTCTCTCTCTCTCTCTCTCTCTCTCTCTCTCTCTCTCTCTCTCTCTCTCTCTCTCTCTCTCTCTCTCTCTCTCTCTCTCTCTGTATCTCTGTCTCTTTCTGTCTCTCTCTCTCTCTCTCTCACACACACAGTCATTAAGCCACTTGCCTAAGTTGATAAAGACAGTGAATGTCCGAGACAGGGTTTTAATCCGGATATCCTTGACTTTTAGTCCAATATTCTATCCCAGGGTAGGGAACCTGAGGCTTTGAGGCCACATTCTAGAGGACCAACATGTGGCCTAAAGGCCTCAGGTTCCCCACCCCTCATCTATCCATGATGCCACTCTACCTCTCCAATTCAACTGTACAAACATTAAGTGTCTGTTAGATTCTGGTGTTACAAAGGCTAAAATGAAACTGGTCCCGCACTCGGATTATTTCTACTGAATGAGTGTGTATATATCTTTAAATCTAGACATAAAAAGGAAGTTTAAAATCAAATAATTTGCTTTATATTTCAGTGGATTTGTGGCCTCATAGATGTGGGGATTCTTTCCATCAGATGGTATTACAAGTAATTCATGGTTTCTCATCAAATGCAATTCTTGCCTGTGTTCTCCTATATGTCCTCCACGGATTTTTTTTAAAAAGGTCATTCACATGAAGAATCTTATGATATATCAATGAAATTACATGTACGTTGTCAGCCATCTGAATGCTATCAATCTAAAATGTTTGAACTAATTACCACAATTTTATTCATTTAATATATACATTTATATTCAACTCAATTCAACAAGCATCTTTTAAACAAATACTATATACAAGACACTATGCTAAATGTTGTAGATTCAGAAGCAATACAAGATAGTCCCTGCCCCCAAGGGATTTACATTTACATTTATCTATGCAGATACTGAATATACAAATATACATATATGACTCTTACTTGATACCGAGGATAGATTTTAGGGGACTTTACATTTTTCTGGCTCATTGCTGCCATCCAGACAATGTAGGAGTTTTAATACCTCTCTCTGTGTGTCTCTGTCTCTCTCTGTCTCTCTCTCACACACACATATATACACACACTTACACACAAATGCACACACACACACACATCCGATCCTCCTCTGTGTAGTCACCAGCTCCCATCATACAAGTTAACAGACTAAAAGCAGGAATAAATTTATGATTACAGGAAACATATAGGACTCAAATCATAACCCACAGAAAACAGCTACTAGTGAGCATGAGAATTTGTTAACTCTGCCCACCCATGGGCCCATAGAATTTCAATGCCCTGGTTAGGACTGTAGCAAGAGAAACCCACAGAGGTTATTTTTACCTATACAACAGTGTTTTCCTTCTAACTCTTTAAGTTGTGTGCAGCCCATAGCTCATGCCTATTACTGAGAAACAGATGCCATCACCATCTCTGATCCCCAAATTGGGTCCTTATCTCCATTGCATGCTACCTTTTAGGACACATTTTCAGCAATTCTGCTCAATTTCCTATGAATGGTAATGATTATTCCTCCCTTGTCTTGAGTCTTTTTTACTGCCCTGAATTAATTTGCAGTCATCATAACTACAAGTGTATTTATACACCATAAATCTAGACAGTGCTGTCATTTCTTTTCCAGGGCACCACCTCTCCTCTTCAGAACCAACACTACTATACAAAATGCAAGTACATTTTTTCTGGTCTTTATTACTACAGGTGCCATGGCTTCTGGCTAAGCATACACGTAAGGTTTTTCCAAGGATCTACAGCAACCTGCTAACTGCCTTTACATCTTAGAAACTGATCTTTCTCCCCAGTCTCGTTTTGCCTTCTAATGACTAATGTCTCCTCACCCCTAGGATGAGGATGGTGTGTCTCCCACCTTCATTTGTTCTTATGGGTCAAGAATTTCAGAAGATGACTTCATTCTCTCCCCCAACGGTTTGTCAGTCCTTCATAATTCTCTCGGGGACACTGAGGTATGCTTATTTAAATTTCTAATGTCTTCTTTCTGAAACTTCTACAGGGGTTTTAAACTTGCAGATCACTAACTTTTTTTGGCATTGTGATAACTGTGTTTCCATATAATTAGTTCCTTTTGTAATCTTATGTATTATATTTTATGCATTCAAAGAATGAAATCCAATCTGTTAAATACAAGTCATTCCCCAGTTGATAAATGGCCAGAGGGTAGGAACAGGCAGTTTTCAGAAAAAGGAATCAAAACTATATGGGAAAATTGGGACACTAATGCACAGTTGGTGGAGTTGTGAATTGATCCAACCATTCTGGAGAGTAATTTGGAACTATGCCCAAAGGGCTATAAAACTGTGCATACCTTTTGATCCAGCAATACCATTGCTAGGTCCATATCCCAAAGGTATCCCCCTCAAAAGAGAAAAGTATCTATTTGTACAAAAATATTTGTAGCAGCTCTTTTGTGGTGGTTAAGAAATGAAAATTGAGGGGATGCCCATCAATTGGGGAAGGCTAAACAAGTTATGGTATATGATTGTGATGAAATATTATTATGTTATAAGAAATTACAAGCAAGATGATTTCAGAAAAGTTGACAAGACTTTTGAACTGATTCCAAGTGAAGTGAGCAGAACCAGGAGTAACAACTTTTTATGAAGAATTATGAGTGACTTAGTTTTTTTCAGCAATACAACGATCAACGGCAATCCCAACAGACTAATGATCAAGCATGCTGTCTGCCTCCAGAGAAAGAGCTGATACTGTCTGAATATAGATTATTTTCCACTAAATATATAGTTATTTTCCACTTTCTTTCATTATGTACATTATGCACATCATTCTTTTTTATGTACAAACTGACAAATATGGAAATATTTTACTAAAATACAGGCACATTGGATTTGTGATTTCATAGATGTAGGGATTTTTTTCCATCAAATACTATCACAAGTAATCCATGGCTTCTCATCACATGCAATCCATATGTTAATATGGAAATATTTATGTCTCTGATAGAAATACAAAAGTCAAACAGTCCCTTGCCCTCAAGGAACTTACATTTTAATAGATGAGATGCATACATATATATGTTTATATAGAGTAACAAACAAATAAAGAATTGTTTTGATAACTAGCAGTTAGGGGAATAATAACAGTAAATAATAATAGCTAGCATTCATATAGTACTTTAAAGTTTGCAAAACTTCACAAACATTATCTCATTTTTTTAACATTTTACAAAAAAAAAAAGTTTGGCGTCCCAAATTCTCTGTCTCCCCTCTTTCCTTCTCCTTCCCCTTCCCTGAAAGGGTAAACAATCTAATATAGTTTACACATGTATAATAGGTGTTTAATCAATGTTTCTTGATTGATCGATAGAATTCACACACTTACCAACTGGAAAGCACCATAAAATAATTTATCCAAGATAATCTATGTGATATCAACCAGGAAGTTAAAGGAAGCATCAAGACTTTCTATAATCTGGATCTGATGTCTCCTGATTATTTTTACTACAACAGCATGCTTCCAGTCATATTTCACAGAGTTCTAAACTTTATCATTCAAAGGACTTGCTGTCCCTAGATGTTCTGTTTCATTTTATAGGTGTGGTAACTTTGGCCCACAGAGATTATGACAGAGTCAGGGGGTGGCTAGGTGGCACAGTGAATAGAGCACCGGGGCTGGACTCAGGAGTACCTGAGTTCAAATCTGGCCTCAGGCACTTAACACAAAACTAGCCATGTGACTTTGGGCAAGTCACTTAACCCCAAATGCCCTACCTTCTCCACTCCAAAAAAAAAAAGAGCAAAAATAAAAAAATTAAATTAAAATAGGAGATTATGATCCAGTCATTGTTGAAAAGCATTCTTTAGGTTACCTGAGTTTACTACTCTTTCGGCTACATTACAATACCTGCCTAAATGGATAGAACTTGTTATATAACACTCTAATGGTTTCATTGCACCATCTTCAAAGTAGCTGTGCAACTAAGTAGCATACACATTGCTATTCTCGTTTTGTATGAGGGAAATGGGACTCAGGGAGGTTATTGCCCCAATACAGTACAATAAATTTCAGAGAGATCTTCTGATTCTGAGTCAGTGTGATCTGGGACCTCTTCAATACAGTGGTGAAGTGTCTGTAGCACCAGTACAATATTTACAGTGAAAATGGTGACTGTAAATATGCCAGCATAAGCTCTATTTGTGGTGGCAAAAAACTGGAAATTTAAGGGATGCCCATCAATTGGGGAATGGCTGAACAAGTTGTGGTATATGAATGTGATGGAATATTATTGTGCTATAAGAAATGGGAAGGAGATTGACTTCATAATTACCTGGAGAGGCTTATATGAATTGATGCTGAGTGAGAAGAGCAGAACCAGGAAAAATTTGTACACAGTCACACGTACATCATATGTGTGACAACCAGTTTTGAAAAACTGGATGCTTCTCAGCCACACACAGCTAAAAGACAGCTCTACAAGTCTCAGGATGGAAGGAGATGTCTACATTCAGAGAAAGACCCAGAAAGATCAGAGTTTAAAAGGAGACTGAAGCAATGCATGCTATCATTCTTTTCTATGTTTGGCTTTTGTTTCTCTTTTCTCACTGTTCACTCCATTGGCTATAATACCTATACAAGCAGACTATTGTACAATGTGAAAGAGTTTACAGATCCTATACATGATTGTATGCCACCATAGCGGGGGTGAGTGGTGGGGAGGAAGGGGAGAAAAATCTGAAACTCAAGTGACTCTAGAACTGAATCTTATAACCTAAAAGCAAACAAACAAGTCAATAAAATAAATTTTTAAAAAATATGTCAGCATAGTTTTCAATTACAAAATATAACAGACTCTCCATATGTAAGACAGAGACAAAACATTTATTCAGACACCATAACATCAAATCTCAACACCAGAAAGCCAAATCAATCATAGTAGCAAAGAAGTTAAAACACCAGAACACTTGAGAGAGCCACACTATCCTTTAGCCTTCCTACAAGAAAACATTCACAAGTCTAGCGGTCTCCCTGGGCATGTCCTCTATCTCCCACCATCTAGTTGCTCTGATTCCCAGGTGCCTATGGGCTCTGCTCTACCCTTCAGCAAATTCCCATGACAGGTTCAATGTGATTACATTCAGCCTATTAGGGGGCAGGGAAGATCTTCAAATTCCCTTAGGCCTATTAAGGAACAGGAAAAAGCTTCTAATTATAATTACAGTGTCTCAGCGGAAAAAGGTGATAGTTCCTCCATATTTTGCTCTTGTCATCCACTCATCAGCTTAGAATGCTGTGTTCAGTTCTTGGCATCTTGATATAAAAAGGATAATGATAAGCTGCAGCATATCTGGAGGTATGCAGGAGATCATGATGGCAAAGGGCCTTGAGTTATAAAGCCAGTTTGCTTAAAGTCTGGTGAAGACTTCCTAACAATTAAAGTTGTCCAAAATGACATAGGTTGCCACAACAAATAATGGGTTCCTCCTCCTTAGAGGTCTTCAAACAGAGAATGGATGACCACTTTATATGTGTGTATACATACACATTATACATATACAATTCATTTATAACTCTTAAGTTATAATAAAGTTTCCTTTCAGGTATGAGGCAGATTAGATGGTCACTGAGGGCCTTCCACTTCTGAAATTCTGTAAGTTCACCAGGGGTGGGGAACCTGCAACCTTGAGGCCACATGTAGCCTTCCAGGCCCTCAAGTGCAGCCCATGGACTGAATACAAACTTCTCAGAACAAATCCCCCCAATAAAAGTCCAAGTTCTGTAAAAATTGGACTCACTCAAAAGGCTGCACCCAAGGACTAGAATGTAGTCATTAGTACTCTACACCAAAAAAAGTTCTTTATATTGATTTTATTTTAAAAATTATATTTACTTATCACTGTGTTGTACCTTCTAGTCCAGGGTTCTAAAAATCAATCAGGCCTATAAACTCCTCAGACTAATGATTTTAAATTATTGGAGAAAATGTCATATTTCAGTTAGAGTTTAATGAAAATAAAGATTATTTTTCCAATCCAAATTCAAGAACCCATGGAAATCTATCCACTGACTCCTTGGGGGTCAGTGGACTCCAGATGAAAAACTCTGCTCTGGCAGAATGTAAGCTCCTTGAATATGAGGATTGACTGCTTTTGTCTTTGTATACCCAGCACTTAATAAATAGAGTGTCTGGCACATAGTAGGTATTTAATAAATTCTTGTGGAATTGAAATGAACTATACCACACTGCTTCCCATAAAAATGAATGTGTTCATTACATTAGTTTTCTCATTCAACATACTTTTATTCAGCAAACAATTTTAGTCTGCCTAGACTTGAGAAAAATTCTCTATTTTATATTCCTTAGTGTATAAAGATATTTGTTTAAATACGAATCAACTTGCAATGAATTACAATGAATATTAATATTCAATGATAGGTCTAGGATTTGAAAAAGGTGAGGTTCAGAAACTGTAGATTGTTAAGGTTATTTTTTAAAACTCTTGTCAAAGTATTTTACTGCCATGGTGTTTTAATAGGTAAAATTAAAATTTGTGATGTTGCATAATGATTTGATTGAAATGTTTCAAAATTTCTTATACCAAAGCTGTTTTCCTATTTTCCTAAGGCAATCACTTAAATTGCTCGTTTTCAACCTGGCCTTTGTAAGAGTGTAAAGGTTTCGTTTTGTTTTGTTTGGCTTCTACATGTGAGTTGCATTGCTTAGCCATATGGGAGGCCTGAACGTTTGCTTCAGGGCTAACAAGATGTACATTTAGAGCTGAATGGAAAAAAAGACACCACACACAGAAACACACACACAGTGATTTGAAAACACCAGTTCTTCAACTTTTATCAGCTGGGAGCACCAGAAACCAGTAAAAAAAAAAAACGATTTAAGCACAGTTGAGATCCTTCTAAATCTTTTAATATCTAATTTGAGGACAAAGATAATTAAAGAAAACTTTAGCTTAATAGTGATAACTAATAATATTAACCTTTGTACTTTTCAGAAATTTTAGTCACTTTCACAAGAATCAAACAATAGTCTTATGAACTGATATAAAACAACAGAGAATTTAACTTTGAACTCACATTAGACCCTGAATTATTGAATGGATAAAGATGTGAACCTTTAGAATAATGGTAATTCTAATTGTATGTATTTTTGTGTGTGTCTGTTTGGGGTTTAACAAACTTTGCCCTGGCGTGATAGCAAATGTTTGACTGTATTTCTGAAATAATTCATTTTTGCTAGTTACCAGTCATTAGGGAAAGTCATTAAGTATGATTTCCCTATCACTGCTTTGAAAATCAAACACCTTTATATGGTTTTTTTTCATCTCTTAAGAAGCAAAGGGCTTTGTTACACTAATGACCAGATTTATTAACATCTGTTTAGCAGGGCTCCCCCATCTGCCCAGTACTAGGCAACTCAGCTCCATCTCTGCTATCATGGAAATTTACAAAGAAAAAATATTTATTCCAAGATTTATTTATTACATTTCTAAAGCACCTTTCCTTTTGTAGAGCCCAATCATTGTGGCAGGATGTTAGGGACTGCTGTCCTTTCTGCATGAGCCCCCTCGGATCCTGAGGATAGTAGATGGGTGCTAGAACTTGCATGAAAGGAGGGATTGGATGGAACATGTGTGGTCCAAAACTTGGTGGGGGTGGAGGGGCCAGTGCAATAATAACCACTGCTGGAGGACCACTGGGAGGGAGATTAAAATAATTAGCAGAGTCTTTTTCAGCTGCTGGAGGAAGAGCTCCAGAAGTTCTAGGACATGCTCCAGCTTAATTCCAGAATCTGTTTCCTGCTTTTTTTCTTTCTCTCTAGCTGCTTAGGATCTTCCCTATTTCCCATTAAGCCTACGCCCATTTACAATCAGTTTGTTGAAGGGCCCATCGGCAGACATCTCTGCAGCTTGCCTTGTAGCAAACTAGATAAAAACATGCTGCTGTGTCTGTATGACTCTTATCATTCAGATCTGGCCAAACAGCTCAAAGTAACTTCTGAGATGAGTCTCACTGACTCCCAGGCCACCGAGGAATAGTGCAGTAATGGTCTCATCATTTGGCAGGGCTGGACCAGCCATTGGTGAAGCTTATCTTAGAAACTTATCTGCCACAGCATCGTCAATTACATAACAGTGATCTTTGATGTTCTGCTGAGTAAGAGGATCATCAAGGTCTGTTGGTGTGTCATGTCTGTCTGGAAACTTCTCCTTTCAGATGTGCATATGATGCTATTTGTAGTAAGGGGTGGTCTGAGCCAATTTGAGTAGCACATCACTGGTGGCTGTAGCGTTCCCGCGTACACCAAGTGGCCACGTTCTATCAGAATTGGAAATCTCTCGCTCAACATCTGGGAGTCATATTCTTTGTTCACATCAGACTTGGGCATTATTTATATTGGGCATCATCCTTAAAGGATCATCCTGCATCATGGACCTGAATAGGTAAGCCATATTCTAGGTCCAAGATGCAGGTCTAACAAACATTTTTTTTAAGCTTGCTGCAGGTTTGACACCCTTCAGTCTTTTAAAACACACGTAAATCCTGGGCAGCTGATGGAACGCTGTGAGCAGCCTGGAACAAATTTTGCATTCTCCATACTCTTCTTTGGTCACCTGGATGTAGGTGGAATGGATGTAGGATGTAGGATGCACGTCCAACACAGAATAAGGAAGCCCATAGGCTCCAAGTTCTGTCTGTTGTAGGTGTTGGAGCCCAGAGACATCACCGTTTTGAACTGCTGGTAGCCATGGTTTCTAGTCTTATGTATGTCATCTTGGAAGATCTTTCACGGGCTTCTCGTTGTCGCTGTCCAGTCACTGGGTCATATGCAGCTCTTCAGGCACTCGTGGACCTTACTGTCCTGGGGTTTTCTTGGCAAAGATACTAGAGTGGTTGGACATTTTCTTCTCCTGTGGATTAAGGTAAAGAGAGGTTACCTAACTTGCTCAGGGTTACACAACTAGTATCTGAAGCCACATTTGAACTCAGGGCTTTCTGACTCTAAGCTTAGTGCTCTATCCACTGAGCCATCAAGGGGCCCAATGTACTTATTACTTTGAATAAATTATTTTTCATGGCATATTATGACATTATGACTGGCAGTATCACTAAAGTTATCATAAAACAATTAACCAATTTCACACATAAGATGCTTTACTGACTTCCTTAAGAATTAACATCATATTTCATATAATAAGCTTGTGTTTTTTATAAAGGATCAAATGAAATAACAAATTAAGGATATCACAGCAGTATAGCATAGAAGACAGAAAGCCAGACAGGAAGAGCTGGTAGCAAGCCCACCTCTGTCACAGACTGACTGTGTGACCTTGGGCAAGTCATATAACTTAACATTGCCCCCCAAAAAAACCCTTGAAGGCTGTAAATTTAATAGAAGTTGTTGATCTCACTATATAAATAGTATTTCTTCAACTGGGAGTTCCTTAAGGCTGTAATAAGAGAGATGTGTGGACAAGAAAGAAGGTGGGCTAGTCATATAGAAAGAGTAAGGGCTGATTATGTATGGTCTGCATTCTCCATTTGGTATCCGTGAAAAGTCAGGCAATATGAGGAAGGAGCTAGCACACTGATTTTATCTGCTGTGGAATATGGATGGGCATATGTGGGTAAGCATCCCAATGGATGATAAAACATGAATGGGTTAAAATTTGGAGTAGTGAAGCGAGTAAACAAAAAGTCTCAAAATAAAGATCTCAGTAAATTTTAAAACACTGCTAGAAATATTATCTAGTTTTATTTTATCACCCATTACAGATCTGTGAGGTCATATTGCATTAATTCCAAATTTTCAGATCTGGAACATGGATCAAAGACGTTTCCATTTGAATTCACCTTGGTTAGATGAACTGAACCTGAGCCTTTCAAATGCCACCATGCAGTTTAGGCTCGGTCATAGCTTCTTTACTATAAATAATCTATTTTTCTACCTCTTTGAGATCATTTTTTTTTCCTTTTCTCCCCTTGTAATTAGACCTGAACTTGTTCAATATATCCATTGCCATGTGTCTGTTGCATGTGAGGGAGGCTGAAACTCATTTGTCCTGGGAGAAGGTCAGGAGGCAGGAGGAGTTTCATAGTCATGGAAAGTCAGCCTGACAGCTTGTGCTGATGGGAACCCCTCTGACCTGCTCCATGGCAGGAGTCCAAAATGGCATGTAATCCTTTTTTAATGTGTGTTTTTACAGATGAATCACCAAGTTGCTGATCACTGTGAGCTGTACTGGGACATGTAGAGTCAGGTACTGTTCAATGTTCCACTGCACAGATATCTCTGCTGTATTCTTGATCCTGTGACTTAGGGGGAATAATTATAACACCAGTTCATCCAGGAAACTGGATATTAATCTCATTCTGTGTTTTAAGGTCCAAAGACTAATTCAAAATATTTGGAATATCTGTTTGACCTTTTCCTGATGGTATAACTTTTTTTAAAGAAAAACTCAAATACATCAAGATTTCATATAGTGCAATTTTTAAGGCATAAGTAAACTTTAAATCACAGAAAAATACTGTTGAGTATGTTTTGATCAGGAAAAGCACAGCCAAGACAGAAATGCTTATAGGAGCATGAACGTACAGAATTACTCATAGATAGATTAAATTTTAGACTTCATTAAAAATGTGGATCACAAGTTTGAATACACTATTGTTATTGTTTCTTTTCTTATTGTTTCTTTTCATCCCTTTTTCTGTAGTTCCTACTTCTTTTTCACTGAGCATTCAGCTATCAGCAGAACTTCATTATTGTCTTCTGTTGTAGAATGACGTGAGGGTGTATAAGCTTAAGCTCTGTGTTTGAACAGAGACCCACCCCATGTTCGCACAGTGCTTGTGACTGAAGAAGCCTCGCTCATTGGAGAAAATTCTCTGTGAACTATACCTCTCAGAAGCCTGTTTGTGGATTCTGCAATACGGCAACCATGCCCATCATGGACTCTAATTTGGTGAGCATCCTTATGGTGACTTCAGTTCAATTCTTCAGGATCTGATAAGACGAACTGAAGTGTAAGATAAAAATGGCAGCCCCATCTAGGCTAGGCCAGATGGCAAAAGTTCCTGAAGTATCAAGAGAGGTCAGAACACCAGACTTTAGCTACTGCCACAAGACTAGGCAAAAATGATTACAATAATTTTCTTTTTTTGTCAAGCTGAGAGGGGTTTTTTGTCAATCCCTAGATATTAAGTTACTGACCCAAGTCACTCACTCAGTATGAATCAGTTGTGGAACTTGAATCTGGCTCTTTCTTCACTCAGAGGTCAATTCTCATCTCACACTACCATATTGCCTTCTCATTATAACCATCGGAATAGAGAGTCTTGATTCCAGCAAATCTAACTTTTATTGCTCTCTCTAAAAACTACAAGGAGGGAAGGTGGCATAGTATGATGCAAATACCGAATATTTGGTGTCAAAGACCTAAGCAGAACCACCTTTCCCACTTATTACCTATCTGTGTGACCTTGGGCAAGTGACTTCACCTCTTGAACCTCTATCTTCATCTGTAAAATGACAGAATTCTAAGTTCTCTTCCCTCTCTATATCTAGGGACTCTACAATCTTGAATTTGGTGCATCAGTTTACATTCTGGGGTTGAAAGTCTTGAAGATGATTGAGTTGGTTTGCTTTAGGGGTTCATTAAATTCCTTTCATATAAGAACTTTGAGTTCATCATCTAAAAATTGCTCCCTCTTGACAGGGCAAGGAAAACAAGTTAGCAGAAGCAGAAGCCTAAAAGTCACTGACCCAGCTAGCTAGCACAGGGCCAAGCATCCAATAAGTGTCATACCTGGAATAAGTTACCCTTGTGACTTATTCAGCCACAGCTTCATGCTAATGTTTGCTTTAGGTAATAAATAAATATACATTGCCATCTCACACCTGGAAGTGCCAGAAATCAATATTCACCATGTGGGGAGAGATTACTGGATTTCAGAGAGATGGCGCCAATGCTAAATACCTGATCTTTATGACAACAAAGGTGGAAATATTATTCATGCTTTTGCCAGGACAGAGATATTGCCCAAAGGAGAGGTGCTAAATGAAGGACTTAGAACAGAATAGCCATAAAACCAATTGAATATGGGAACTGTAAAAAGAGATAACAAACCCAACTTAATTCATAGACTTCATGCTTAGTATAACTAATAAAAGTGATTGTAAATCAATTCATACTTATAAAAGTTATATACATGCTTCTTTAGGGGGGAGGGTTTGGAGGAGGGAGGGCAGGGCAATTGGAGTTAAGTGACTTGCCCAAGGTCATGTGGCTAGTACATTTTAAATGTCTGAGGCTGGATCTGAGCTCAGGTCCTCCTGATTCCAAGACTGGTGCTTTATTCACTACACCACCTAGCCACCCTTGCATGCTTCTTGATGCTAATTATGATGTCTATTAATAATGACGTCCATTACTAATTACTTTTAATTAATTTATTTTGTCACCATTAATCCAGAGATAATAGAGAATTCTTTATACAGTTGGACCTTTATAGATTACATTTAAGCTTCCTATTTTTTGTATGAACTGGAACCATTTAATGAACCATTTTATATATGGGAAAAAGAGATTCACAGATAAAACAGATGATCTTTAGGTATACTATAGCCTACCTAATCTGGTTTATTGAACACTATTCTCTTTAACACATTCAAGTAAGCCAAACTGGCTTGCTTACTACTCTTCATAAATGGTCTCCCATCTCCCACCTTTGCACGTTTGTCCCCATGCCTACAATGCAATCCCTCCTCTCCCTCAACTTCTGGCTCAGCACAAGTTATCACCTTCTACTTGAAGCTTTTCATGATGTCCTCCTCACCCCGATTACCCACAAAATATTAGTGCCTCCCCTAGAATTTCTGGGTATTTACTTTGTATGTGAAATACTTTGTGTTTATTTTATGTGTATTTGGCATTTACATGTCTCTGTTTATGTTGTTTCTCCAGAACAGAACATAAGGTCCTTAAAGGTTTCGTTTTTGCCTTCCCCCACCCCCAACACCTAGCATAGTCTCTGATACATAGTAAATAAATGTTGGTTGTCCATGTGTGGTGCTGGAATCTCTGTTTCCAGTTAACAGAAGCTAGTGGATCATTTGAACTCAGGAGATCTGAGATATAATAAGGTTAAAGATGTCAGGTTTCCTTGCTAAGTCCAGCACAAATATCATGACCCTTCCCCAAGCCCCAGAAGCAGAAGGCCTCCAGGATGTCTAAGGAGGGATGAATCAACTCAGAATGAAAACTAAGCAGGTCAAAACTTCCAGGGCATTTAGCAGTGGTATTGGGCCCATGAGCAACCACTGTACTTCTACCCGGGTGAGACAGAAGGACTCCCAAAAATGTTTCTTGTAAGAACAGAAATCAGTTCAAGAGAAGTAGATATCATATTTTAAGAAACATTTTCCGAACAGTTCAAAAGTGAAATGAGCCACCTTGAGAATTTGACTTTACCATGAGATCTTAAAGTAATGGTTGGATGACCACTTACTGGTTAAGTGATAGAGGTTTTCTTGTTTATGTGTTGATTATATTAGATAGCTTCTAAAGTCCCTTGTAACTCTGAGATTCTGGGCTTTTTTTAATCTAATGTTTCTGACTTGCAAAGAAATTTGAATGGCATAGGTGGCAAAAGAAAGCTGAGTACTTGTGTCTGATGAACTATAAGAGGAGTCCTTGGCAAAAACTTTGACATATATTATGCTAATCATTTAAGCGCCTTCAAAGTGATCATTTATCTCTTACGCAACTAATTTATGGGAATAATCTCCAATTAAGGATTAAAGAAGATACTAAATACTTTGTACCAAGTGCTACAGTACATTTTATTTTTAATAATATTTCGTTTTCCCATTATACATGAAAACAATTTTTAATATTCATTTTTAAAAATTTGGAGTTCCAAATTCTCTCCTTCCCTCCCTTACCTGAGATAGTAAGTACTATGATATAGGTTGTATTGTGCAATCATGAAAACCATATTTCCATATTAGTCATGTTAAGAGAGAAAACACAGACAAAAAATAAAGTGAAAAACGATATACTTTGATCTTCATTCAGACTCCATTAGTTCTTTCTCTGGACGTGAACAGCATTTTTCATCGTGAGTCCTTTGGAATTGCCTTGGATCATTGTATTGCTGAGAAAAGCTAAGTCATTCATAATTCCTCATTGTGTGATATTACTGTTACTGTGTATAGTATTCTGCTGGTATCTGCTCACTTAACTTTGCATCAGTTCAAGTTAGTCTTCCCAGGTTTTTCTGAAATCAGCTTGCTTGTCATTTCTTATAGCACAATAGTATTCCACTATGATCATATAATACAATTTGTTCAGCTATTCCCCAGTTGATGGGCATTCTCTCAGCTTTCAGTTCTTTGCCACCAAAAAAAGCTGCTAAAAATATTTTTGAACAAATAGGTCCTTTACCCTTTTTTTTAAATCTCTTTGGGATATAGACCTAGAAGCAGTATTGCCAAATCAAAGGGTATGTTCAATTTGATAACCCTTTGGGCATAGTTCCAAATTGTATTTCAGAATGGTTAGATCAGTTCACAATTCCAATAGGGCATTAGTGTCCCAATTTTCCCACATTCCCTCTACCATTTATCATTTTCCTCTTCTGGCATGTTAGCCAATTTGATAGGTATGAGGTGGTCCATCAAAGTTGTTTTAATTTGCATCTCTCTAATCAGTAGTGATTTAGAGTCATAGGACTACAGATAGATAGCTTTGATTTCTTCTTCTGAAAATTGCCTATTTAAATCCTTTGACTATTTATCAATTGGGGAATGACTTGTACTCATAAATTTGACTCCATTCTCTATATATTTGAGAAATGAGGCCTTTATCAGAGATGCTTACTATAAAAATTATTTCCCAGCTTTCTGCTTTCCTTCTTATCTTGGTTGAATTAGTTTTGTCAAAAATTTTTTAATTTAACATAATCAAAATTATCTATTTTATATCCCATAATGCTCTCTATCTTTTGTTTTGTCATAAATTCTTCCCTTCTCCATAGATATGACAGATCAACTATTCTTTACTCTCCTAATTTGTTTATGGTGTAATATATGCTGGTGATTTATGTGGGTTTATATGATATCCTAAAACTTTGATGAATTTGTTAATTATTTCAACTGGTTTTTAGTTAATTCTCCAGGATTCTCTAAGTATACCATCATATCATCTGCAAAGAGTGATAGTTTTGTTTCCTCAGTGCCTATTTTAATTCCTTCAATTTTTTTTCTTTTTTTTTTTTTACTGTTTTAGCTAACATTTCTAGTACAATATTGAATAATAGTGATGATAATGATAATCCTTAATTCACCCTTCATTGTACTGGGAAGGCTTCTGGCTTATCCCCATTATAGATATTACTTCTTCTTGATTTTAGATAGATACTACTTATCATTTTAAGGAAGGCCCCATTTATTCCTATGCTCTCTAGTGTTTTTAATAGGAATACGTACTCTTTTGTCAAAAACTTTTTTCATTTAAAAAGATGATCATATGATTTCTGTTGGTTTTGTTATTGATGTGGTCAATTATGCTCATAATTTTCCTATTACTGAACCAGCTCTGAATTACTTGTATAATCCTTTCTAGTCATAGCATATGACTTTAAGTTAAATATTGCTATAATCTCCTTGGTAATATTTTCTTTTAAAATTTTGCATCAATATTCACTGAAGAAATTGATCTTTAAGGTTTTTTTCTCTTTTCTTTTTCTTATTTAGCTATCAGAACCATATTTGTGTCATAAAAGGAATTTGGTAGGACATCTTCTTTGTCTATTTTTCCATAGTTTATATACTGCTGGGATTGATTGTTCTTTAAATGTTTGGTAGAATTCACTTACAAATCCATCTGGCCCTAGGGATTTTTTATTAGGGAATTCATTGATGGCTTTTTCAATTTCTTTTTCGAAAATGGGGTTATTTAAAGTATTGTTTCCTCTTTTGTTAATCTGAGCAATTTATGTATCTATAAATGTTCATTAATTTCCCTTAGATTGTCAAATTTATTGGCATATAATTGGGCAAAATAGATCCTAATAATTCTTTTAATTTCCTCTTCATTAGTGGTGATTCACCCTTTCTGTTTTTGATACAAGTAATTTAGTTTTCTTCTTTATTTTTCTCTTTAAACATTAACTATTACCTACTTTATTAGGGTTTTCCCCCTAAAACCAGCTCCTATGTTAGCTACTTTGGTTCAATGGTTTAATTTTTTTTTTTTTGCTTTTTGGAGGGGGAAGGCAGGGCAATTGCGGCTTAGTGACTTGTCCAAGGCCACATGGTGAGTGAGTGTTAAGTGTCTAATGTTGGATTTGAACTCAGGTCCTCCTGACTCCAGGGCCAGTGCTCTATTCACTGTGCCACCTAGCTTCCACCAATGGTTTTCTTATGTTCAATTTTATTGATGTCTCTACAATATATTTTTAAAATCTGGTAACTTTTTTAGATAGAAACCTACTATTTTTACTGTCAATGGGTTATTAGGCCAAAAGACTGCCTCAAAGTTCAAATCTTATAGTTAGTCTTCTATGTGAAAAATGTAAAGAAAATTAGGAAAGCTAAATTACAGATAATTATACTGGACAGCTAGTTCAACTAGAGCTATATTTCAGTTAAAGTTCTGCTTAATATCAACCTATGGAGATCAGGAGCAGTCCTTCCTAGGTTTTTTGCTTAGAACTTTGGGAGTACAATTTTATCTATATTTAACTCATAGAGGGTTGGTGATTTCTCTAATATCAAAGTCTAAGCTATCTGACTCAATAAAAACTCCAGAGGTATAGATAAAAAGCATAGCATTTAATAATAATTTACATTTATTTAATATATCATTGTTATAAAGTTATTAATAATCATTACTTCATTTGGCCATCTTAATAACCCAAGACATTAGTAGAATAAAAGTTTGATGCTCCATTGGCATGTAAATGAGCATATCTATATTTCTCAGCTGTGTATGGCACCACCACAAAAAAATGGCTACATATAAAGAAAACTCATAATCAAGTGCAAAAACATAGAAATATTAATTGTATCTTTTGCCATCTTTAGTGAAATAAAATTTTATTCACTTGTGGACCTTTGAAGTAAAGATTAAAAATTATTTGAAAACTAAATAACTTATTCCCTTAGAATAGGATGATCATAGAGCAAACCATAGAAACAATAATTTCTTTAAAGAAAATAATAGCAATGAGATAGCACATCAAAATTTGGGGGATGTAGCCCAAAAAGTACTTAGAGAAAAAAATTATATCTAGAAATACTTTCGTTAGTAAAAGAGAGAAAGAACAGATCAACTAAATGGACATGTAACCCAAAAAAAGCAAACTGGAAAACAAACAAATTTTTAAAAAATTAAAAACTAAAAAGAAATTTTGAAAATTAAAGGAGATACTGCCAAAATTGAAAGAAAAAATCTTTGAAATGGTAAATAAAATCAAGAGCTTGTTTTACATTTTTCTTGGAAGCTTTTGGTGCAGGAGTTCTGACTGTGTTGTCTTCCTCCGGTTCCATGCTCTGATCCTTTTTGTCCCCAAAAAAGGAATCTAACATTGGATTGCTATGCTTGCTTTGCTTCCTTTGTGTACTCATAATGCCAGTCAATTATTTGACTTCTGGGCTCCATAGAACTCTGCTTTCAGAGGGAAGAGCTTTGTCCCAAATCACTGGGGTTTTCACAGCTGCTGGAACTATTAGGATGCTGCCTTCTCCGCAGCTCCCACCAGCTTTTGCTCACTGGTCATGCACCTCAGGACCACTACCCAAGACCACAATCCCAATCCAGTCAGGTCAAGGCAAGAGCACTTAGCCTCTGAATGGTCGCTTGGCCCCCCTGCAATATCTAGGCCAGGCACTCTGAAGCAGCCACATTGAGGAGGCTACAGGGTAGCCACTTCTGCCTCATCTCCTCTGGGGGCAGACAGCCAGATCACTCTGTCCTGCCCAAATTCAGCTGAGTTCCACTGACCTTTCATTTTGTGTTTGGCATTAATGGGTTGATAATTCTGGAAACTACCACAGTTGCTAGTGATCCACTCTCCCAAATGCTCCAGCTGAGACTTGGCCACCCTGGGACTAAAGTCATTGGTTCATGCAGTCTGGGCTCAGCTCCCAGCACACTGCAATGAACCCTTCCCGTCCACCTGCCAGGGTACCTTTAGCAGGAGCTTTGTTTCTCTGTCACTTTGTGGGTTCTGGAGAGGTAACATTTGTTTGGAGGCATGTCTTATAGGTATTTGAGCTCATGGAATTCTCCTGCTTCTATGCCGCCGTCTTAACTCTGCCCCCAAGAGCTTGTTTTTAAAAATGCAATAAAATAGACAAGCTAAGTTGATTTTTTTAAAAAGACCAAATTACCAATATAAAAAAAAATAAAAAGGCAAATTTACAGCCAATAAAGAATAAATTGCTAAGAGTTATTTTGCCAAATCATATACCAACAAAACTGACAACATAAATGAAATGGATTAATATTTACAAAAATATCCGTTGCTCCAGTTAATAGAACAAGAAATAAAATATATAAATGTAATCTTATCTTAGAAAAGTTCAAGTCATAAAGGGAGTTTCAAAATAGAAAAACATTTAAAGAGCAATTAATTCCAATACTACATAAAATGTTGGGTGTGGGTAGAGGGAAGTATAAAAGAAAATGTTTTTAATTTTTTTTAAAAAAAGCATATCACGAATATGCTTGTGATATCTAAAAAAGGTGGAGTCAAAACAGACATATATAGACAAATATTTAATGAATATTGATATAAAATGTTAAATAAAACATTAGGAGACTACATAAATATATCACAATGATTATATGCTATGATCATACTGGATTCGTACTAGGAATTAAGGTCTGGTTCAGTACTGAGAAAACTATAAATATAATTGATCATATTTCTATGCAAAGGCAGCAAGGTGGTATAATGATTACAGTGCTAGGTATGGAATCAAGAAGACTCAAGTTCAAATCTGATCTGTACATGGGATACATGCACCAAGCTGATAAATATAAAAGAAATATCATGTGTACCAGAATATTCTTTATAGAAGGAAAAAAATTTCAAACAAAGCGAGGAATGTCTAAACAAACTAATGTATATGATGCGATGGAGCTTTGTGACATGAGTAAAAACAAATATAAGGAATTCATAAAAATATGAGGAAATTTATATAAACATACACACAACAAAGAAAACAGAAGCAGAAAATACAATACACACAATGGCAACAATAATCTAAGTGAAAATATCACTAAACTACATCATAATTTAAGTTATACACATTGTCTAATCTTAGTTCCAGAGAATGTATAATGTGTGGTTTTTCCATCTTGAGAAAGATGTGGGAGTCTGTGGGTACAGCCTTGTAAATATAGTGTGAATCACAACTGGTTGAAGCATTCTGGAGAACAATTTGGAATTATGCCCAAATGGACTATAAAATCCTTGACCCAGAAATATTCTTTGACTCAGCAATATCACTACTGGTCTGTATCCTAAAGAGATCAAAGAAAAAGGAAAAAAAAATATATATATATATATACATATACACATACACACACACACACACATACACACACAATATTTATAGCAATCCTTCCAATGGTGGCAAAAAAAAATGGAAAATGAAGGATGCCCAAGGGCTGAAAAAGTTGTATTATATGATTGTGATGAAAAACTCTTGTGCATAAGCAGGATGGTTTCAGAAAAACTTTATCTAAAAAGACATATATGAACTCATGGGGAACATTTTGTGCACTAACAGCAGTAATGTAATGATTATAAACTGTGAAATACTTAACTATTCTGATCAATACAATATTCAAGACAATTTTCAAGGACTCATGATGAAAAATGCTATCTGACTTCAGAAAAAGAATTGATGAAGAGTCTAAGTGAAAATTAAAGCATAATTTATTCCATTTTATTTTTCTTGAAATTTTGGAATATTACTAATATGGAAATATGCTTAGAATGATTTCATATTGATATCATATTGTTTGCCTCAATGGGAAAGAGGGAAAAGGGAGGAAAAGAATTTGGAACTCAAATTTTTTTAAAGATTGATAATAAATAATTTAAATGAAATTAAAAATATAGCACGAATCACAAATACTTGCTTCATTTAATGTTTTTTTTCCTTTGATAGTTCTATTTGAAAGAGAGTTCTGTTGATTAGCTATTAGGAAGTCACCATGATCTAAAGCAAGCATCATTAATATGTTTACAAAAGAAGAAATGAGTGTAAATATAATCAATCAACAAGTATTTATTAAACACCTAATATATTCCTGGAAATGTGCTCTCTTCTTGTAAAGTACAGCTTGGTTAAAATCTTGAAGCACAATCTGGTTAGTCTGGATCTGATGCCCAACTGAACTACTGGACAACATTATGGCTAAACATGTGAGTCAATAAGCATTATTTTTAAGGAAGATCATTCAAACTCCAATTAGTGAAAAGGAAGAAAGGGGGAGGAAGAGCTCAAATGGCTTCAGTAGCATGCTTTTATAACTATGGACTTCAATAAGAAAATATCAAAAAGATATCCCAGAAGAAAAATAACTTAGAAGATCTTAAACAATATTCCTCATACATCTTTGGCGTTTAATAAACATTTCTTGAATGATTCTTTGTTTGAAAAAATTAAGCTTTACACAAGCACCTAGAATCAATTGCAATAGATTTTGAGTCTTTTTTTCAGTGAATCCTTATTTATGTAAAGACATCTTTTTTTGTTTCACACTGAGCCACAAGGTAAGATATGTTGCCAAGCAACAGGTAGAAACCTTAGCTGTTTAACTTTCCCCAAATATCAGTGATTGAATGTCACTGAAGTGCCAGTGGGAAGTTCAGCAGAGTCAAGAATCAAGTAATTTGGTACACACAGTAATGTTAAAAGCTCTGAATGATGACAAACATTTTTTGATGACAACACTGATGCTCTACGGTTTACAAAGTACTTTTCTCACAAGTAAGTGGTGAAAGTATTGTCTTTATTTTACTTGATTTCACAGAGAGGGTAAGGGAATTCTAAGTTGCAGAGCTAGATTTTGATGTATGGTTTTCTGATACTATCTCTGCTATTTGCTACTTGTATGACTTGGGGCAAGTGCCTGAACTTTCCTGGGTCTCAATTTACTTCTCTGTAAAATGAAAAACTTGGACTAACATTCTACTCTGACATCCTTCCTAGGTCTAAACATCTATGATAGTGATTTCAAGTTTGTGCTAATTCTATACCAAAAATAAAAGCTCAAAACAAAAGCAAAGTAAAAGACTGTTGCAACAATCACTTTAAAAAATGAAACCATCTTTCCTTGTATTTCACTACTGACAATGTGATTATTTTATTCCTCTAAACTGATCTCTAAAGTTCATTGCACCCTTAAGTCCTAAAATCATGTCTTTGAATTTCAAAGATGCTGAAGTAGAAAGTCAGAGGCTAAATTTTTCCTAGTAGATTGTAAACCTGAAGTAATGGTTTTGTCTAACAAAATTTAGCAACCTTTTCTCTGTTATTTGGCAAGAACGTTTCTTCTCTTTGCTTCTCTCCCAGTAAATTATAGATCTCAAGTAACAAGAGGGTCAAGAGATCAAATGAAAATCACACAGATAAATATGACTTCTTGTGTATGAGAAATACATCCTCCAATTAGAAATACATACCTTTTCTATTCATTTTTGTACAAATGGCTATTCACATGGAAAAGAAATGCAACAAAAGAAAGCTGGGACAAGTAATTTTATAAGTGAAAAGGTAGCAAATATGGCCACCTACAAGCTTCTTCTAAGAAAGAAAAAAAGTATATTTATTCTCTGCAATTTAATCTTAGACATATGAGAATCAGTTCTGATACAGTCTGTTTCTATTTTTTAATTGTTATAAAGAACAACAGAAACAATCAAAATATACATACAGAACAAAGGACAAGCTCTTACACAAATAAATCCCTGAGCCTTTAACAAGGCAGAATTAGAAGAATGAGTGCACAAATAAGCAAAAGACACTTTTGTTTGTGTTTCCTTCTAACTCTACCACAAACTCTCTCACTTTGGCACTAATTTTCCTTTTTTGTTTGCTTATTCTTTCTTTTCCTTTTCTTCTCTCTTATCATCCTCCTTTTCTTCCTTTTTGGGTTTTTATGATACTGCCCTCTTTTGCTTCTTCCACTTGGCCAGCCACTCAGTCTCATGCTGGTTCATTAATGAAATCATGCTCCTGATCTGTGTCAAATCTCTGTCCTAGGTCCCCTTCATGCACCTGAATGGACACACTTAGCTAACAGTCTATTATCCCTTCCACGTCACAGGAGGTAAAGGGTGTGGTGCCCCCATGATCTGGAAAATTCACATAAAAATTTTTGACACTTCCTTCATAGCAGAGAGGTCTGAATTTTTCTTCTTTTATGGGGTGTTTATAGTACCTTATTGTAAAATTTGAGTTAAGTATTTGTTCATAAGCTAGGTGTTGTCTGCTGACCTTCATGTATCGTTGTCAGCTTCACTTCACTCTCCCCAAAATTCCCATTTAATTTCCTATGCTGACCTGCAATATATCAAAACCACGATGGGAAAAGTCAAGATATAAAAGGGATAACTGTATCTAAAAAGAAAATACAGGTCAACAATGAGCCTGGTCTAGAGTTTAAAAGGATAGTAGTGGGTTGATTGCTTTAAGTAAATTGCAAAGCACTCAATAATAGCTAGTTATTGAAGATTTGCAAAGTAATTCACATATTTTATCTAATTCTAACCTCACAATAACTCTGCAAAGTGGGTATATTATTATTCCTATTTTAAAGAAGAGGAAACTCCAGCAGACAGACATTAAGTGACTTACTAAAGTAATACCCCTAGTAAATATCTGAGGCCGGATTAGAACTCAGGTATTCTATCCATTATGCCACCTATCTGCACACCCAAGCTTCCAATAACAGCAAAGACCTAACCTTCCAATAAAAAAAAATCTTGGAGGGTGGGAGAGAATTTGGAAACCAAAATTTTAAAAACAAATGTTAATTGATTTTACATGCAACTGAAAATAAGATACACTGGCAATGGGGTATAGAAATTTATCTTGCCCTACAGGAAAATAGAACGGAAGGTGATGAGAGAAGGGGCAGTGATAGAAGGGAGGGCAGACTGGCGGAATGGATAATCAGAATGCAGTCTGTCTTGGGATGGGGAGGGCTGAGAGATGGGGGAAAAAATTGGAACTCAAAATCTTGTGAAAGTGAATGATGAAAATTAAAAATTAATTAATTAATAAAAGAAAAAAATTAAAAACAATTTACTGGTTTTACTCTATAGCAGTGAGACCTAGAACACTATTTCCTTGGAAGTACTAAAGATGAGCGCCACCCAGAGGGTGATGGCAAGGTGTTTGGTGAGATTGAGCAGGCTGTGACATAAAACCAATGAGAAACCGAATAGAAGTTTAAAAAAAAAATTCATCAAAGAACTGTATGGGTTGGTCATATGGTGAGAGTGAGAGTTGGCAGACGGATGGTTAGAATGTTCCATGGCTATCCTTGCCATATCAGGAAAAATTAGGGAGATCTCCAGTATTTTGATAGTGAACTGACTGTGGTAACTTGGGGAGAGTGTGAATAAGTGATGCCTTGGTCAGACAGGGAGGTATTGTTTGTAAACCCTATCATTGGATATCCAAATCAACAAGATATAGGTTCATCAAGGGATTTGAACATGTTTTATTCACAATTTGGGCTAACATTAATATAAGAACTATGACAATCTTGTACATAAAGATCATTTGTTTCCTTTTTATATTATTTATGGGAGAGAATCAGAAAAGGGAATCAACAGGTTAAAGGATATAATGGATTTTATGACTTCTATCACATACTGCTCTATCAATTACATCAGTCTGCTGTCCCAGCAAGCATCCATTATACTGCCATTTTCTCTATATTTCCAGCAATAGTATTTACTATTCAAGTGGCTTGGAAATTGTATCTTCCAAGCTTCAATAATCAGGCTGTTATGATTTGTATTGCTTTAATTATTAGGAAGTCCTAGAATTATTTCAAGTGGTTATTAACAATTTGTATTTCATCATTCATAAATTATCTGATCGTGTCCTTTGAGGGGTTTGTATCCTCTGTCATAGATAGAGAGATAGAGAGAGAGAGAGATGTGTGTATGTGTATATACATATATGTGTATATATATACATATGTGTATATATACGTACATAAATATACATATACATATATGTGTGTGTATCAGTTCCAAATAGATTCTGGTTGTTAGAGCTATAATTTGTTTACTTCAAATATTTTCTCAATCTTTATCTTTTCTTTCCATTTTAAATATGATTTATTTTTGTTGAATTAAATCCTATTATCCTTATACAAGTAAACCCATAAATTTTGTCTCCAAGGGTTGTTACATTTAAGTGATTAACCAAAAATTCCTTCCCTTCTAGTTTAGACAAATAAACATTCAAATCCATCTGTGTGGAGAACTCCTGGTGAAGAAAACAACTCTACTGATGCATCACTAAGTCTTCACATATATGTCCATATGAATATATCCATATACACTTCCTTTTTTTAGTACTTTTATGTCTCCAAATTATCTAGGCCATTCATCATGGTGTGTTTATACACACAATGCATAAATTTTTTACCGCATTGCCACCCTAGCATATTTTATGGAACAAATACATTACATGCTTTAAATTTCTTTTACTTGGAGAATTTAAAGAAAGATAAAAATCACAAAATGTTAGATACGGAAAGAACACTGGAGATCAAGAGCCAGTGGTCCCATAGTGGGTGAAGTACAGGACTTGGAATCAATGCATCACCATCATCATCACCACCATCATCATCACCATCACCATCACCATCACCATCACCATCATCATCACCATCATCATCACATTTATAACACACTTTAAAGTTGGTAAATCATTTCGCATATATGAAGTCATTTGATCCTCAAAACAACCTTATGATGTAGAGTGCTATTGTTATTCCCATCTAAGACTGAGGTTAATTGACTTGCCCAGAGTCACACAGTTTAGTACCTAAGCCAGAATTTGAACTTGGGTATTACTGACTCCCTGTCTTTGCATTATCCATCGTTCACCTAACTGCTTAATCAATCAATATGCATTTATGAAGCACCTGCTCCAGGCGCTGTAAATATACACAAAATGAAGAGGTCCGCAGGGTTCACATTCTATTGGTGTTAACAACATACACACAACATGTGTGTATACAAAACATAAAACCAAAGTCACTTAAGTGATACAGCAGATAGAGCAATGGGTCTGGAGTCAGAAAGACTTGAGTTCAAATCCAGCCTCAGACACTTATTAGCTGTGTAACTGTGAGGAGATGACTTATGTGTATGGACAGGTAGGGGTTGTAATCATGCTACCTGACAGTGAATGTTTGGTTTTGCACTGTCAGATAGCATGACTGCAACTCCTATTTGTGCATCTAAGTGGGTTAGCCTTGGCAGACAAAAAGGTACGATCTCCCAAGCCCCTTGCTGCTCTTAATCTATGATTTTATGATCCCTTTACTACCACTTTGACATGATCACTCTCAAAATAAGAGGGCCAGAAAATGTAGGGCTGGTTTTTGTTTTGCTTTGTTTCAGGTGTTACCAAAAACTCAATTCCCCAGTGGGCAGCATTCCAGGGATGAACTTCTCCCTACTTAGCCAGACTGGTGCTCAGACTACTCAGAGTCTGGTTCTGTCCTCGAAGCCTTTCCCACACGGTGGCACTTATTAGGGTCTATGTTCCCCCCTGGAATGACCTGTGACAATCTAAGATCGCCTTCATGCTGTGGGAGGACATTGCATAAGAAACATGTGTGCTTTAGTTCTGAGTCAATTTTAAACATATTTATTTCCCAAGAATTAAATAGCAATTATCACTGGAGAATGTTATGCCAAACTGTTTAATAGAAGTCAAAACCTTATTGAACTCTCATTCACCATATTTTGGATTTATTTCATCATGATGACAGTGCATACCTACAGAAAATACAGAAAGGGATTTATATAACTCATGCTTCATTGAAACTCAAGGGTTGCAATTACATAAGATTTCAAGGTCTTCTATTCACCTAAACTGACAATTTTTGTTTGGTTATTTCAGTCATGTCTGACTCTTCATGACCCCATTTGGGGTTTTCTTGGCAAAGATCCTGGACTAGTTTGCCATTTCCTTCTCCAGTTCATTTTACAGATGAGAAAACTGAGGCAAACCAGGGTTAAGTGACTTGCCCAGGGTCACACAACTAGTAAGTGCCTGAGGCTAGATTTTAATTCAGGTCTTCCTGACTCCAGAACAATCCACTGTGCCTAGCACAATCCACCTAGCAGCCCCAAATTGGCATTTAGTCATGTGAAATTTAATATGCATATTTGCCTTTAGAATGCAATTATACCAATAAATATTAAAATTAAAATGGTTTCACCTCTTGAACTAAATGTACTTTATGATACAACTGTGAATACAGGGGTGGGGAACCTGTAGCCTTAAGGCCACATGTGACCCTCTGTGTCCTCAAGTGCAGCCCTTTAACTGAATCAGAACTTCACTGAACAAATGCTTTTATTAGGGGGATTGTTCTGTGACATTTGGAATCAGTCAAAGGGCCACACTTGAGGATCTAGAGGGCCATATATGTTCTGGAGGCTGCAGGTTACCCAGCCCTTCGGTGTTGGTGCTGCAATCCTATTAGGCATGCATCTGGAAGTACATGATAAGTGTGTGCTTGGGTTTTTTAATAATAGTTTTTTAGTGATATATTTTGTTTTTACATCATCATGCTAGCTAACATTTATGTAGCACTTACTATATACATATATATATACATATATATATATATATATATATATTATCTCATTTAATCCCCACAGAACCCTAGGAGGTAGGTCCTATTATTATTTCTATCATTCTACAAATAAGAAACTAGAGGCAAACCTCAGGTAAGTGATTTGCCCAGAGTTACACAGCTAGAAAGCATCTAAGGCTGAATTTGAACTCAAGTCTTCCTGATTCCAGCCCCATCACTCTATCCCCTGCATCACCTAAGGGATTTCTATTTTATCCTTTGTACTTTGCTTATTTAAGAATTCATTCCCTTCCCATTGAAAGAAATGATTATTTACAACCAATAATCTGGGAAGATCTAGAGTTCTCATCTTCTTCTAAAATCCTGATTTTAAAAATTTCAGTGTCTTGAAGGACATTGTTGATAATGAGATTGGACTAATTTTCTTTTTCAAAACCCTACCCCGGTGAAGCCATTGTCTCCTGCTCAAGGTTTGGATGAGACGTACATTCTTTGAATAGATGACCCAAGGCTGAGGGTAGTCTGGATACAGAGATTAGTATCTCTGTCCAAGGATGACAAGATGTCACTCTCAGCCCCTCATTTTAATATAGCCCCTCCCATTGTGTCAACCAATCGGAATTGATTGCTATTTCTCTTCCAAAAAATATATAAGCTCTGAACCTGCCACCATGATTACCTTTGGTCTAAGAGAGACGGCCAAATGACCATCTTTTTATTAATAACGGACTGGCCTTATTAACAAAAGGATTAAATTACCCAGAAACCGTGTCGCTCAAGTCTTTAATCATCACACCACAGTTATCATAAAAGATGTTTAATACATGTCTGTTTACTTAAAAAATCATGTCAAATTGGCAGTTTGAACCCCTTTGTGGAATTTTGTTGATCCCATGACTATAAGAATATCCAATTTGTGGTCATGTGTGTGGACACAGTTCTTTGTGCTAAGCATACAGAACAGCCAAGAAGGTGACTTCACCTTTCATTAGAGCAACACCTGGTACTATAAAAATCAACACGAATCTCACCAATTGCTAGTCACTGCCAAAACTGACTAAGGTGTTGGTGAGGAGTCTGGACTATGGCTCAATAATCATTCTAGGAGAATCATGGCCAAGACTGCCACTGACAATTGTCAGTCCCTTATCTGAGTTTCTTATATATCACTCAGAGGAACTTCTATCACTTATGTAGGACAAATCTCATTTTCTCATCCCCACTCCAAGAGGATAAAGTGATGCTCTAGAGTTGGGGGTCAATGGTCCTCCATTGTGGGTATAGGGGACATTTTTAGCAATACCAACGGCCTATAACATGACTTTTGGTTTAGGCAGAGTAATCTGAGAGTCCATACCTTTACTTGAGAGAATGCAACAGTAGGATGCCCATGATGACACACTATTTAGCAATCTAAGAATTCATAGAGTTGTATCAAAACTAATTACTTACTCAGTGACTAATTCTCAGTGTAAAAAAAATGCCATGGCAGTAGCAGAAATTAAGTTGCAAAACATCTTCATTTCAAATATTGTAGAATGTTAGGGTTACATTTACTTTGTATGTTGCCCATGTCATTATGATTGTCAGTGGGCAAAGCATTAGAGACTGTCAGAATGGGAAGGATGTCTTTGAGAACTTCTAGTTACAGCCCCTCATTATGCTAGTGAAGAAACGGTGGGTGAGAGATGAAGTCACTTGCCCAAAGTCACCGTTAGCATATGTCAGAGCCGGGACATGAACAAAGGTCTTGTGAATGCAAGTGTTTCTCTTGGTTGAGGTGAGAGGTGGCAGAGACATGATCCAACCTGTTATAAAATCTGGATCTATGAGCCAATTTGACTTAGTCCACTCCTCTTCATTTATTTTAGAACACCAAGAAAATGGAACACAAATATTTACGAAGAATAAACAACTGAAAAGCTAGTGCTATGAGTTATTGGCCGTTAGCTAAGCTTTGTATCTGAATACCTGAGTCCATGTTGGTGCATGTATGGTTTGCATTGAGTACCCTTACACTGGTTTTTATGAAGTGATTCATCTTGTCACACCCTTCACAATATCCTTTATTAAATCCTACAGATTAGTGTTCATGGGTGACTGAGCTCAGTCAAATAACCTTGACTTCAGGCCTTTAAGGGGTGCTAGCCTTTTTAATGTGAAACCAATATCAATGAAAACAAAAATCATTTCTCAGACTTAACCATTAGAGGTCTCATGAAGGTCCATTGGAATACTCAGTGAATTCTCATGATATTTACTCCCCTTCCATTAATAAAGTTGGGGGAATACAAAGTGGGTGGCAAAATTTGTTTTTTTACATAATGGATCACTGATCCCAAATGGTCTTTTCAAATCCACGCCAGGAGCCAACTTTTCAAGTGTGAGTTCTTAAAATATATGCATACACATGCAAATTTGGATTCTCAAAAGAAAATGACAAATTTCACGCACAAAATAAGATGGGGGACATTGGGATCATGGATTGCAAATTGGGACATGTATCCAGAGTCTGTTCTCATGCAGAGTATTGTTTGACAGGTACTAGTTGATTATACAATTGTTCCTCTTATTCTAAAACAAACTTCACTTCTTTATTGAAATTTTGGCTTAGGATTTATTCACCTTGAATCAATATGTATAAGAACTCATATCACAGCTTAGAACATTTTTTCAGACACCAAATTAAAATAACTTCTATCTTGATTCCACCAGTATCATTTGCATAAATTATTAAAATGTACAACTTCCTACAATTGATGTTTTGATCAATTCTTACAAGAGCTCTCAGAGCTTTTGAATCTGCTTCCACCTGTCAAAAAAGCTCATGGTTTGAAGAAGGATGGTAGGTGATCTTAGCAAAAATGAAAACATATTAGAAGAAAATGAAGTCCTCTCTCCTCATCCAGGGGAAATTCTGCATTTTGGGGTCTTCTGAAAGACAACACAGTCACAAAACCATCAACATTTGAACCCTGACCAGCCAATAAGGCCAGATAAGGCAGATCTATCTCCTCCAGACTATAAGGCAGATCTATCTCCTCCATTCTATTCTCAGGCATAGCACAGTTAAATGTGGTCAAGCAGGAAGTAAGACCAGTTCTCCACTCTGTTTAGAAAAGACTTCGTGTAATAAGAGACTTCCCTACAGACCCAAAAACAGGGGATTTCTGAGCCTGAGAGCCTTTAGAGCAGCCATGCAAATTGTATAAGTTCAGAATAAGGGAGGAAAAACAAGCATTTCAATAAGAACCAGAAGCTTGATTTATGGCACCATGTTTCTTTGTCTTTCTTAAGTGTGTGATTACTCGCTGCCTGCCACTAAGTGCCTTATTGACATAATACCACTTGAGCTGGGAAGGATTATCATTCATCAAAAGGTCAAAATTTGATTGGGTGAGTGGTATGTAGATAATGGAAAGAGGGGAACACCACAGTTTATTTTCTATTTCTTTGCCTGTCATTCCATTTAGAACTTTGCTTTTAAGAGAAGGAGATATAAGAATGGAGGGGAGGGGAGGGGAGAACGAAAAAAATCCCAAAAGAAAAGGCAACAGTGATACACACAAAATTCTTGAAATCTCTTGAGTAACATGGTCAGACCTGTGCATTAGGAATATCAATTTGTTGACTGTTGAGGAAAGACTGAAGACAGGTCGTAAAGTAATAATAATAATAATAATTTGAGGCTGGAAGAAACTTGCAAGGTCATTGAAAGGGTTTAATCCTCTCACTTTATTGTTGTAAAGGGATGTATTGGTTTTGCCAATGTAGGTTATGAGTTTCTACATGGGTCTGTCTAGTTGGGGGTTTGAATACAGGCAATATGAATATGACCTTTCTCCAAGGAATACTTTAGTAACTGCAAGGAAAAGAAGCAAGAAGCTAGGGGCCAGGTGCTAGCCACTTTACTCTCCTCAAAGACAGAGGGAGGACTAAGTTAATAAGATATCTATTTGTCACCTTAAATATTGTTAGACCAGGAGAAATAATTTTTAGGGTCAAATTGTATTCCTGATTGCTATCCCTTAATGGGGAAGGAAGGCTCTAAGCAATATATTCAAGATTTTACTCCTTTCCTACCAAATGCCACTTCTACTATGGTATTGTATGTAGAGAATAGCAAATGTAGAGAATAGCAAATAAACCAGTTCATCCAAACTAAAATCAGAGAAAGCTTACCTATGAGAATATAAACCAGATAATACTCGGAGTGAATGAACTCTTTCACTGGAAGCAAGATAACAGCTCAAGCAAAAGAGAGGGTCTCAGATCTCACCCTCAAAATCTCCAGTAGAATAACCTGGGAATGGGGATAGGATCCAAGTACCATCTCCTCTTCTTGTTACCTTTTCACTAGATTCTTTGAATCTCTTCAGGGAACTGAAGAGGATTTGGAAGGTATGAATTCACTCAAAACTAGACTCTAGAAAATTAGGATCTTTCTTCTCTCTAGTTCTCACCAATTCCACCCCTCACATATGCACAGCAGCACACCAAACAATCAAATCTCCACCAATGAGAAGAATAACATACAAATAGATTTTGAAACTGGGGTTACACAAATGAGGAAAATTAGTGTCCAAAGGTATAAGCAAGTTGCCTAGGATATATA
This sequence comes from Pseudocheirus occidentalis, assembly GCA_028646575.1. Lineage (NCBI taxonomy): Eukaryota > Metazoa > Chordata > Mammalia > Diprotodontia > Pseudocheiridae > Pseudocheirus > Pseudocheirus occidentalis. The sequence continues at coordinate 29,407,742 of CM053601.1, read as the reverse complement.
ATTGATATGTGTAAGAGGTGGGATTAGCAGGGAGATATTGGGAAGTTATTACAATAGCCCAGAGGAGAGGCAATGAGAGAGCTAGAGTGGCAGAGTGGCTAAATGGAGAGAAAGAGATAGATATGAGATATGAGAAGGTAGAATTGATAAGATCTGGTAACTCATTGGATATGGAGGGGATGGTAGTAAGGAAGAATGAAGATTCAAAAATGGCTCTGAGGCAGCAAACCTATTGGATACCTGGAAGGATAAAGGTATCCTCAACAGAAATAGCAAAATTCGGAAGGAGGCATGGGTTTAGGTGAAAGACGATGGATGAGTTCTATTTTGTACATGCGTAATGTACAGTTTATTGGATACTTAGGGCTAAGTAGATTAGATACTTAGGGCTAAGTAGAACAGATACTTAGGGCTAAGTAGACCAGATACTTAGGGCTAAGTAGCACCTAGTAACTTAGGGCTAAGTATAGAAGGTAGAACTTCTCCATTGGTGAAAAGGTGTGAATTACCCTGTTGACTTGGAAGAAGGCTATTGGCTGAGACACTCCCCTGTTGACTTGGGAGAAGGCTATTGGCTGAGACACTCCCCTGTTGACTTGGGAGAAGGCTATTGGCCAGACAGGAGGCCAGTGCTGTATATAAGGAAGAATTTTAGAGAGACAGGGAGAATTTGGATTTGGCTCC
>CM053601.1:29387869-29406558 GCA_028646575.1 Pseudocheirus occidentalis | reverse complement strand
GTATATTGTGAATTGTTAATTGAATCAACTCCCTCTTAGGGAAATTAGGTGAGTCCTTTTGTTAATTGATTGATTGAATCTTTAAGTGTTTCTTCTTTTGTTCATTAAGTGTTAAGCTGGTTCCCCTCTTAGGGAAACCAGGCGAATTGATTGATTGAATCTTTAACTTGATTGATTGAATCTTTAAATGTGAAGCTGGTTTCCCCCTTAGGGAAACCAGGTGATTCTTCTCTTGTTCTTTGTTGCTTTCTGTAATAAGATATAATATTGAGACTTTCCTTGTTCTAAATATTGTATATAATATTGTGAATTGTTGATACTGTGAACATTGTACTGAATCTTGATTTGTAATGGAATAAACAGTGTTCACTAATACTGTGTAATCCAAATCTTAAAAACTGTTCACAGTAGCATTCTTTAAGGAATCTACCGTTGATTGGCTTTATAACATGTTGAGTTTGAGATGCCAACAAGACATCCAAGGTTGAAAATGTCCAGAAGATAGGCAGATATATGGGACCAGAGCTCAGAAGTAAAAGAATACAGCTAGATATATAGACTTCTGAGATGGGAATTTGGGCTATCATTCAGAAAAAGTATGTGAAGAAAGAAGAGGGCTCAAGACACGGCCTTCAGTATATTTGCATGTGTGAAGACAGGGAACAGAAGACAGAACATAGACAGTTATCTTGCAAAGAACACTGAAATTTTGGTCCAACGGGTAGGAGAACCATGAAGAATAATGGATAGAGATCATTAGAGGCCCTGTTAAAAGCAGATTCAATCACTTGGTTAAGAAAGAAGCTACACTACAAGGAGTTGAAAAGTAGAAGCGAGGTGAAAATAGAGGCAATGAGAATAGAAAGGATTTTCTAAAAGATCTGTTATAAAAAGGAAAATATGGCTTTAGGGGATGATATGATCAACATTTCTAAATCTAATCAAATTTCAAAAGGAGAGGTGAGTCTACAAACAAACCAGAATGAAAATTAAGGAGAGAAAGCAGCAAACTTGTAGATCAAGACAGCAGAGGATGTGTGGATTAAGATACAAGCAGAGGGATGAGTGATCTCTTAACAGAGAAGTTGGGTCATCTCTTCCTCTCAGACCAGAACAGAGAAACAGAGAGTGAAGGATTATGTTTAATGTATTATAGACCAGGAAATGCGGTTCTCCAGGTTCAGAATTGATACAAAATGAGATACTCATAGAACATCTTACAGTTAACAAAAGGAAGTGTACTTAAGCATAGTAAGGAAAGGATTCTCAGAAAGAATAACTCATACATTCAACTGAGGTCACCTTTCTTACCTCTTTTCCACAGCAAAAGGACTGTACCAGTCTGCCTTTGCCAATACCAATGCCAATGTCTACTTCATTAGGGCTCATATTGCTACTACTCTTGAGCTTGTATCTCAGCCTGCTACCACTGGAATCCACATTTCTGTTCATTCTATTGCCCCCTATCACTGGTTCTGCCCCATCTCCCTTGCTAGGGCCTAAACACTGCCCCTATGCTCTCTGAATGTTACCTCAGGCATGGTCCTATCTAGGACCTGAGTGGTGCTAACATATTTTGGGATCTAGTGATATCTTCCTAAATTTATTAACTTGTGCCAGAGTTGAGCACTGCCCCCCAATGCCAATGCCTGAGAGATTCCCACCTTGTTCCAGACTGGGTGTTGCCCCCCTGCACTGAGGCTTGAATTTTTGTCCCGTTTTATAGCTGTTATCATAGATGTTGCTATTGTCCCCACCTGTGTGGGGCTGAATATAAGAGGTACTGTTGTTGATGTGACATGCTAACCAAAAGCTGCTTCTGCAGTCCAAGGTCTTATTCCTGCCTCACACGATGCCCCTGTACCTCTGCACTGGCCCAAATGCTGCTCTAGGCCTTTCTTCACACACCAGGTCAAATACTGCTTGGTTGAGTGCTACCACAGGCATTGCCACTGCTGGGGCCCCAGCTCTGATTTGCTATCCTGGGCCTGTAAGCACTGCAGCTAGTAGGGCTTCAGTACTATACGCTTTCTCTCCCCTCAGTACCTAGCTGAGAGTTGTGGCTACTGCTGCTGGCCCTCTATGCTTGGTCCTGTGCTGAGATCTTCTCCACCAAGGGCTCTTACCTACCCTTCACTAGAAGTCCCAGAAAGAGCTACCATTCATAAGTGAGAACAAAAACTCTTTTAAACTTTTTAAACTCATGCTGTGTCTCCTTGTCCTCAGCAAATCAACTGGGTACGTTTTGCATATTTGTCCATATCCCCAATTCTGGAAAGTTCTCTTGTCTCCTGGGGAGCTGAAGAATTATGTTTTCAAGTGCTTTACACCTAATAACCCCAACATGGTCTGTATGGCTCAGTTCTCAATGACTTCCCAAATGCTCCAAAAAAAAAAATCCAAAGCATTTCCTTCAATTATAGTTCTGAGACAATTCCAAAATGTCAGTCTTAATGGAGGGCCCAAACCGAGGACAATTGATTGTCTTGGAGACCACATTCATTCCCAAATACAAAAATTATGCAAATTCAACAAAGGGCAATTTACAGCATTTTTCATTATCTTTCCACTCAGGTCCATGTCATATCTAATTCACGTATCACACAGGGCAAGGAGACTTAACCAGACAAGGCCCCTCACTGCTTTTGTCTCCTCCTTTGTTACTCCTCCTTTATGTCTGTGGCATCAACTGGGACAGGAACAAGTGGGCACTGAGGTCAAAGGCTACCAACAGAGTTGCAGTATAGCAATGGAAGTTCCACAGCAATGGAAGTAGACTAGTCAGTCATAAGCCTTTATTAAGCACCAACTCTGCATTGGGAACTGCACTATTAGGGATTCAAAGAAAGCACAAAACAATCCCTGCCCCAATCCCAACAACCTAATGAGGCAGATCTCATAATAAGCCAACATACTTGTACAAATAAGTTATATAAAACACAGAGAATAATTAACAGAGAAAGCACTGGAATTAAGAGGGATTGGGAAAGCTGTCCTATAAAAGATGAGATTTTTGTTGGAGTTTGAAGGAAGCTGGAGAGGCCAGGAGTAGAGGAGGAAGAGCATTCCAGGCATGGGGGACAGTCAATAAAAGTGCCTAGAGTCAGGAGATGGTGTCTTCTTCATGGAATGGCAAAGAGGCCAGTGTCATTGTATTGAAGAATACATGGGGGAGGATGTTGTGTAGGGTGAGAGAAGGTTGGAAGGGGGAAGGGAAGGATTAGGTTATGAAGGGCTTTGAACACCAAACTGGATTTTTCATTTGATCCTCGAGGTGATAGGGAGCCACTGAATATTATTGAGTATGGGGGGAGAAGGAAGGAGACATGGTAAGACACACGCTTTAGGAAGATCCCTTTGGCAGCTGAATAGAGGATGTATTTAATGGGGAGAGACTTGAGGCAGGCAGACCAACCTATTGCAAGACTATTTTACAAAAGCCCAGGTGTGAGGTCATGAGGGCTTATACTAAGGTAGTACCAGAGGAGAGCAGAAGGAATATTTGAGAGATGATGGTAAATCAGCAGATTAACATTTATTAAACACCTGCTACATGCTAGGCACCGTGCTAAGTGCTGAAGACACAAAAAGAAGCAAAGACAGCCCCAGTCTTTAAGGAGCTCACAATCCAGTGAGAAAATAATAACTATCTTTATGTATAGTGCTTTAAGGCTTGCAAAGCATTTTACAAAGATTAACTCATTTTATTCTTCCAACAACCCTGAGAAATAAGGTACAGATGAGGAAACTGGGACATGTGGAAGTTAAGAGACTTGCCCTGGGTCACACAACCAGTGTCTGAGGCTAGATTTGAACTCAGGTCTTCTTGACTCCAGAGTATTTTCTCCACTGTGCCATCTAGCAGAGAAAGGTAGGAGAGGGAGAGAGGAGAGACACTAGGAAGAAAATCCTAATCAGACTGTAATCTGTAGTGGTGAAATATTAACTGGCTAATTAGAAGACTTGCAAAAGTAATGTATGTCCCAACAAGACTTTAAAATTAGCCCTCCCAACTGACTACATTGGTAGTTGTAGTTATTAAATTTCTGTTCTAACTATCCAATGGTTCTTTATTTCTTAGCATACCCATTTCTATGTAGGAAGTAAAGTACCTCTTCCATACTGGAGTGATCAAAAGTATGTTAACACTGAAGAATTGTAAGAGGAGAGGTAACATAAATTATTTCACCAAAGAGACATTTAACGAGAAAAAGAAGTAGGATGTTCATTGAATGGAAGTAAAAGGTATCTACTCTCATCCAGTGTGGGCAACACATCTAGTAACACCTGTGTAATGTAAAGAGTTTGAAAGGTAGGCCTCCAACAACTTAGATAGTTTTTCTTGTTGAGTAAATATGGGAGGAAATGGGCAAGAGCCAAAAGGATGACAAGTTATGGCAGTCATGTGATCTGTACCACTGGAGGCATGACCTACATCAGTGAGTTCACAAAGCCAAGCACTGAATGACACCATACTGCTTTCCAAAAATATCCCTACCTTGCTGATTTTCTTTCTCAAAATAAAAATATTTGTCCTGCATGCCAAAGCATAATTAAAAATTTTAAGCCCATCACAAGGTGGTTTTTCCAACCATGACTATGGAGGCATTGGAAAGGGGAGTTGTTGATATACTGGGAAATCTTCTAGGTTCCTTCCTATTGGTGTAAGACTCCATCAGACTAAATGGATTCACTTGCACTCTCCAGTGTTGTACTCTTCTTGCCCCTTCTTGCAGTGCTTATTCCTCGTCATAGGGCCTCCTGACTTTTTGTGGCAATAGACTTCTCAGTCTCCATGACTCTCTTTTATCCATGTCCCAGAGAGAAATATTTTCTTGTAAATCACATGTTCCTTGTGTAGACAAATGCTGAATGTTTATGATACGGTTTGATATCTGTTCGAGTGACTTTCTCAGCATCTGTTTTCCGAAAGCAGGCCTGACCTATAAGGGGCACGGTGCGTACTTGGCTGGTTAAACCTGAGGATTGTGCATTTATGAATATGGACAGGAAAATAAGAGGCCCTTGGTGGCCATGGGTTGTATTATTTCCAAACAGCCTGTTGCCATGGCAACAGGCCCTATTAGAGAAGCCACCTTGTCACCACACCTTTAGGTCCAAATAATTCAACAGAAAAGATAAAATGAAATGTGGCAACTTTATCTTGCTCCATCTTTTACATAAAGCAGTTTCTCAGAAATATGATCAGCATTAGAGACAACAAGCATTTAAAATTTAAAAGGCCCTGGGAGAGAGAAAAAGTCTATTCACATCAAGGAGTTTTGAAAGATGAGTGAAAGATAGAATAAAACATGACAGGACTGCAATGTTTAACTTTTTCTACACTGTGAACAACTAACCCAAGCTTCCGAATTTGGGGATTTTGACCATGAAGAAATGACTGGAGAATTTTTCCTGATGAGTTTATCCTTCTTGGTCTATGAATTGTAAAAGACAAGAAAAGTTACTTATCAAGGTTAGGGAAAATCTGGATTTTTTTTCCAGATAGTGGTAGAACCATTGATGATATATGAACCTTCTGAGAAGCAGGGTGGTATAATGGAAAGTGAACTGCCATTAGAACTGAAAGCTGAGGGTTCAAACCTCTGCTCTAGGACTTTTGGAGAGCCAGCTCATCTCCCTGGGCCACATCTTTCTCATTGGAAAAATGTAAAGATTAGGAGAGCTGATGTTGCTTTGATCTGTTGACTTTATTAAGTTTTCACTCTTCTGTTCCATGTTTCTCCTCCAATATTATTAGAGTCCTTTGTCAGAATCTCTCCTTTAATGCCCCACCCACCCAACTCTTAAACCTTGTATGTGCCTACCCACTTCCCCCATTGGAATGTAATTCCTCAAAGAGAGAAACTGTATTATTTTTGTATCTCCATCACCTAGAATGTTATTACTTTGCAATAAATGAGAATGGCATTTAATTTCATGGTAGTCTGGATGACCTCTATCCTAGGAGTATTCTTACCCAAGTACAGGCTTAATGAAATGGTCTCTGAATTTCTGTCCAATTCTGAGATTTTGTAAAATTGCTGATTGGTAAATACAGGCACCAAGTCCAAAGCAGCAGATTCCCAGAAGGGTTGGATGTTATTCTAAGCTTCTGCATCATTCTCTTACTTTGAGCATCTCAATCCCCTGAGAAAAGGCCATTTCAAGTTAGGTATTAATCAACCAAAGCAAGCATATATGAAGTACCTTTTATGTGCTAATCAACTATGCTAGCACTGGGAATGCAAATACAATGAATTAAAGAATCCCTACTCTCAAGTTTATATTGCAAATTTTAATTGTTGGTACAGTGAGGATTATGAATTCTATACCGGTGTGAACCAATTAATTTTGTTCTATTTTTACGGCCACAGAAAGTTATCACTTTAAGCAGGGCTTTGCCTCTAGCGTACAAACATGGTGTATATATAGGTGTATGTGTGGTGTATGAATGTATTATAAGTTGTAGGGATTAGGAGGCTCTATTCCTTCATTCCTACTATGGAGAAGATATTATATTGGGCACCACGTACATGACCAAGAAGGAAAAGGACATCGCGTGAAGTCTAATTTGTTCTGCTGTTTTATTATGGAGAAAAAATGTAGAATAATTTAATGTCTTTATAAAACCCTGTTTCTCATCTCCTTTGTGTGTATAAGTGTCTTTGGTTTTCATATTATATATTATACCTTCTTTTATGGATTCATGACCTTAGGAATGCAAGTATTCCTCCAATCAGAGAAGTTTGCGATTTTGTCTTGTCCTACATCATTCTTGTCCTTGTCTTTTCATAAATCCCACAGTAACTATCTACCTAGCACATTTTTTATCTTAAAAAAATATACATTTCAGTGTTTCATCATGCCAGCGTAGACCTTGGGGGACTTTGCTATTATCCCTCATTGTGACTACAGGACTTAACCACCTCTGTTTCCAGTCATATGTATATTCAATGCTGACTTGTAAGCTATGTTACATACACATGTTGTTGTTTAGTAATAAGTTGAAGCCCCTGCTTCCTGTCTTCTTAAATTTCATCCAGAATGCCCTTATTCAACTATCTGTAGGTCTGTGTGACATGATTCGGGAAACATATCACTATATTAAATAAACAAAATGTACATATGTAACATATGTAAATATGCATGCAACAAAGATGGAGTTTTGGTAAATGTCCATTGTAAGGTCGAAAAATGAGCAAATTCATAAATAATTTTATTTTCAAGGATAGAGTCATTACCTATCCTACAAGAAAAATGGACATTGGAACAAAATTTTTCATGAACTCTATCATATCTGATGATTACTTTGGTAAAAAAAAAATCAAATCTAAATACATATATTGATACTAAGAAAAATAAAAATAAGAAAATCAGATATGGAAAGAAAAAGTGAGAATGCCCTGTAATTTTATTGTATTACCCTCTAAATGTAGTCTTTTATTTAATTTTATATAATATACAGTTATTTTCTGTTGCAAAATCTTTCCTCTCAAGATGGTACATGTACTCTGTCAACTTTTAAAAAAATTTAGCCAACAAAAGGCAAGTATTTCAATGAATCAAATAATCAGCAAACATTTATTAAGTACCTGCTATATGTCAGGCACATTTAAGATGAGGAGAGACAAAGGCAGAAATGTTAAAGTCCCTCTTCTCAAGGAGTTTATATTCTAATGGAAGAAACTGTATGTACATATGCAAGTTCACACAAAACACTTATGATAGTTCCACAAATAAAAATAGAAAAGGAAGGAAGGAAGGAAGGAAGGAAGAAAAGTGAAAGAGAAAGAAAAGAAAAGAAAAGACAAGAAAAGAAAAGAAAAGAAAAGAAAAGACAAGAAAAGAAAAGAAAAGAAAAGAAAAGAAAAGAAAAGAAAAGAAAAGAAAAGAAAAGAAAAGAAAAGAAAAGAAAAGAAAAGAAAAGAAAAGAATGGTGAGACAGAGAGAAAGAGAGCACTAGCAGCTGGGAGGAGAAAGGGGGTGATCAGGAAAGGCCTCTCATGGGAGGTGGCATTTGAGCTGAACTTTGAAGAAAACTAGGGAAAATAAGAGGTGGAGGTGGGGAAGGAGTACATTGCAGACATGGAAACATCCTGTTCCAAGTACAGAGACAGGATTTGAGAAACGAAATCCACATTCTATACTTTCTGGCCTGACACAGGTCATTATTTGCCATAAGAAGCTATGTCTTTTCCATATACTAACCCAAGGAATAAATATCAGGATAAATCAGGCAGATTTTATAGCTGCAGCTGGTTTTTGAATGCATTCTCTACTTTTCATAATCAAAGTGACTTGGAAAATGCAACTAATTTGAGTATATATGAAAATATTCTAGCATTACCGATTTCTGTGGGATTTGTATGGCAGCATTTTTTAATCTGCTACACCAACTCTACATCACAGGGAGTGCAGTGAAGGGAAGTCACACTCCATAGCTGTCATTTTGGAATTAAAACCCCCAAACTTCATGTTTTGGTGCCGCTTTATTTTATGCTTTATTAGTTTATTTTTGCTTTTGCCCTTCAGTTTGTCCTTGGGGCTGTTTGCTCTTATCATAAACATGACATGCTGTAAGACACGAGTGAGGCTGCACTTAAGCAAAATGGTTATTTCCTTAACTTGACTCACCTCAGTACCCTGGAGATTTACACTAGTTCCTGATTTCACAGGTCTCCTGTGCATGTGAATTTTCATGAGATTCTATTCAACTGGAGTAACCAAGAAGAAAGAACAATGTCCCTCTATAAAAGTTAGGTTCTGCATTGTCCCTTACATAGCCTACTGATGAACGTGAGATGGCAAAGTCATCTTCATTAGGTGGAATTTAATAGTGAATCAAAGTTCTGGTGGAGAATAGACTGATCTAAACTTTAGCCTCCCTTGGGTCCTGCTGAAAGATTAGAGGGGAATGGTGGGGCTTGAGTAAGTTGAATGTATCAGATTGTTTTTCACTAATAGTTCTCTTGTAAATCTCTGAGAACCACCCAGTTTAACCCTAAAAAAACATAAAGAAGGCAAAGCAAAATGGAAAATCCGACAAATGAAATTGATTTCAGGGGTGTGTTCAACAAATCTTGCGATGTCCCTAGTAAGGACCAGCCACAGGTGCCTCCAAGTTTAGAGTTCATGCATTCTAATAAAGTTTGTCTTTCAGAAGGAAAACTGTCTTTCTCTTTGTTTGCAATAACTCATATGGAATGTAAATACCACACAGACAGCTGAAAAGATCCAGGGCTATAATTTAGCTTTGCTTTTAGTTTTGTTCTATGATCAATAATTGTGAGGCGCAATTGTTAAGCATTTCCTCAAGGAGGAAAAACTTGCACTAAAAAAGAAAAAAGAAAGACAAATCTCTAGGCCCAGCAAGGGTTAATGAGGGAGTAAAGGGGGCAGTCTTGGCAAAACCCAGCACCCAGCACCTGTACAGCAGGATCAGACACAGTTAACAAGGGAGGAAAAAAGGAGGAACAAATGTGTTAGGTGATCTTTACAGTCTGAAGAAATCTCTGTTGTACCACAAGGCATTTGCTCCTTGTCTTTTATTTCTAATTTCCTTTCAAAGAATTCGTTAAGTGAAAAGGGAGATTGTGACTGCTCAGTATATCAAAGCTCAGTTATCAGCTTTCTGATTTCTGGAATCTTTACTGTTTGGTGGGTGCCTTATGATGGGTCTTGTCCTAATATAGGGAAGCCACATTTAAATAAAGAGATAGCCACCTAAGCTCTATGGAGTCAACAGAACTTGAGTGAGGGAGGCGGGGGGAGGAATTGTTACTCTGTAGTGTAGAAACTCAAATTGATTTCTTCCCGCGTGTGTGTATGTGCATGTGTGTCGATGAAAAAGAAGCTGGAAGAAGGGGGAGGAAAGCAATAGTAAAAATTTTATTGAGATGAATTGACAGTATTGGTAATGGACACAACTCTGGTTAATGGAAAAATATATGTTTTTGTTACCTTTAGGAATAAAGAGTCTGTTTCCTTTCACATAATCTTTTGTGGGAGGAGAGCTCAGATAATTAGAACACAGAACTGAAACTCCAATTTTAAAGTTGAGTTATAAATCTAGGGGACTCTTTAAATGTCCAATTCTAGAATTAGGCCATTTAGGATAAAACAACCTGTGAGGGCCATGAAAATGTCTAAACTAATGAGACTGAGAAGTGACTTTGCCTTGGAAGAAGTAAGAAATAGTATAGATCCCATACATTTTCCACCTCCTCAGCATAAGGAATGATTTCTATGTCTTCTCCCTTCTATTTTTAGCAACACTACTCCTTATCTCTAAGTGCAAAAAAGTAAGAATCTTGAAAGGCAAATAGATATTAGAAATGTGCTGAGGTACTGAATTGTCTTTCAAAAGAGCTATCCATTCTTTTAACATCTTTACTGCAATCTCTTTGTACTAGGCTAATTACACCAATAGTTTTTGGTGGTGTTATATTAAATCTAAAATGAATATTTCTCTTTATGTGAGGGAGTTCTGGTAGGTTGAACCAAATTTAAAAGAATAGGCCCAGTGGATAACAGCATCTCTGTCATCTGAGGATTAAACTATAAATTCTTCAGGGAAGCTAATTAACAGAAGGTTGACTCTGGTGAGGAATATGTTGGCCGTTGCAACACATGGAAATTACTTTTCCTATGATGAGATGTAGAGTGATTATGCTGTTACAATAGAGTACCCATATTGATTGAGCTGGAGATGTCCTAGAAGAGGTAAAATGTTAAAGACCTCTGGGCCCTGTCCTGATTGGTTGAAAAACATGTTCTGATTGGTTGAAAAGATAGAGACTATTCAATCTGGAGAAAATTTGGAAGAAACATGATAGTTTTCTTCAAATAAATGAAGATTGAGCATGGGGAAGAGGGTTTAGACTTGTCCTCTTTGACCCATATGGGCAGAAACTGGAAATAGTGGATGGAAGGTTCAATGAGTCAAATTTAATTGTCTTATTTGGAACAACTTCTTACCAACCAGAGCTCCCTGAGGGCAGACTAAGTAAGACAAGCCTTATATCCCTCTCTCACTGGAGGTCTTCAGGTGGGCCTAATGAGTCCTGACTGGATCAGCAATAATAGAGATTTCTCTGATATATTTCTTAGACTTAGTAGCCACTGAGATCCCTTCCAACTCTCAAATTTTGTGATGAAATCATGGGTACTTGAACTATGAATATATTTGCATAAGTTAAATACTGTATCTCCATGAAAATCAGCAAAAAGAAGTCAAAATGTATAAATATAAAAGGTGATATCATAAGTAAATTAAGGGAGCATGGAAAAATGTACCTGTCAGAATTGTGGATAAGGGAAGAGTTTAAGACCAACAAGAGATAGAGAAGATTATGAGAAGTAAAATAGTTAATTTTGTTACATGAAATTAAAAGTGTAGACACTTCATGTGTACATGTGCACACACGGACAAAATTAGAAAGAAAACAAGAAATTGAGACAAAAGTTTCTATTTTCTCTGGTAAAGGTTTAATTTCTCAAATATATATATATATATATATATATATGAAACTGAGCCAAATTTATAAAATTAAGAACCCTTTTCTAGTTGATAAATTGGCCAAAGGCTTATGAACAGGCAGTTTTCAGAAGAAATCAAAACTATCAGTAGCCACTTGAAAAAAATGCTCTAAATCAGTGGTTCTCAACCTTCCTAACGCCACAACCCTTTAATACAGTTCCTCATGTTGTGGTGACTCCCAACCATAAAATTATTTTTGTTACCACTTCGTAACTGTAATTTTGCTACTGTTATGAATTGTAAGGTAAATATCTGAGATGCAGGATGTATTTAAATTGAACATAACCCACAGGTTGAGAACCACTGCTCTAAATCACTACTAGTTAGAGAAATACAAATTAAAACAATTCTAAGATGCATCTTATACTTTGGTTAATAAGACAGATCAGCTAACATGACAGAAAAGGTAAATGATAAATGCTGGAAGGGATATGAAAAAATGAGGCACTACTACACTGTTGGTAGAGTTGTGAACTAGCACAGGTATTCTGGAGAACAATTTGGAACTATGGTTAAAGGCTATCAAGCTATGCTTACTCTTCAATCAAGCAATACTAGTACTAGGTCTGTATCTCAAAGAAATTTTTAACAAAAAGAAAAGGACCTATTTGTACCAATGTATTTATAGCAGCTCCTTTTGCAGTGGCAAAGAATTGGAAATCAAGGGGATGCCCATTAAGTGGAGAACAGTCGAACAAGGCGTGGTATGTGATTTTAAGGGACTATTACTGTGAGATAAGAAGTGATAATCAGGATGCTTTCAGAAAAATCTAGGAAGACTTATATGAACTCATGCAAAGTGAAATGAGAAGAACAAGGAATAATGTACACACTGACAGTAATATTATAAGGATGATCAACTGTGAAAGGCTTAGCTGCTCTGATCCAGAAATGATCCAAGACAATTCCAAAGTCCCTATGAAGAAAAATGCTACCCACCTCCAGGAAGAGAACTGATGAGCTCTGAGTGCGTACTGAAGCATATTTTTATTAACTTTACTTTATTGTTTTATTTTGTTTTCTTTGCAACGTGGCTAATATAGAAATATGTTTTATATGACTGTACATGTATAATTGAAATCAAGTTGGAGGCATGAAAGGGAGGGAGATAATTTGGAACTCAAAAAATTTTAAATGATTGTTTAAAAAAAACTTCTATGTGCACTCGGGAAATATAACAAAACAAATAAAAATATTTTTAAAAACAAGATATTAACAGGATAAAAACTGTCAACTAAAGACTAATAATGTACCAGCAAATAAAGAGAAAACAACCTACAAATGGGTGGGGATGGGGAGAGGGTAAAATTTACTTTACTCCACAGCCATATTTTATTGTTGTTAGTGTTCATTCTTCATGACCCCATTCGAAGTTTTCTTGACAAAGACACTAGAGTTGTTTGCCATTTCCTTCTCTAGTTCATTTTACAGCTGAGGAAATTAAGGCAAACTGGGTTGGGTGACTTGCCCAGGGTCACACAGTTACTAAGTAGCCGGGATCAGACTTGACCTCAGGAAGATGAGTCTTCCTGTCTCCAGGTCTGGCACTCTATCCACTTTGCCGCCTAGCTGCCCTTTCCCCACAGCCACTTTACTTTGTCTGAATATATTTACAATGCTTCAATTTATAAGGGAATGCAAGTTTCTTCAGGGAAGGGACCTATTGCTTCATTTCGTCTTTGTATCACCTTCACAGTGATAGCACAACTCTTGACTACACATTAGGCCCTTAATAAATGTTGATTAAATTGGCCTGAGCTGAAATACACTAAATGGAATAAGACTTCCAGTATCTGTGGGGTTTTTAGCAAATGGACTCTTACTCTTTCCACACCAATAGTAATCCCTTTCCAACTTGGATAATTTATCTTCCATAGTAGCGATAGCTGCAGAATTTGTCACTCTGTTTGCCAACCTGTTCTTCAGCATCTCTCAAGTTAGGCAAGGTGGTCTTTGGATAAGAGACACAGAGTCCATGTGCTTTAAGCCTTTCCAGCTTGGGAGGACCTGCAACGTCACAGAACCTAGGGCTGTCAAGTGCTAGATATACAGAAAAAGACAAAAAAAATCAAGTCCCTGCCTTCAAATAGCTTATGTTCTATTTGCCTAGTAATAACTAGGTACATATATAATATATAGAGAGTAAATGGAAGGTAATTGCAGATGGGGGGGATGGGGAATTGGCTGGAGGAAGGATATATGATGTTGGTACTAAACTGAAGGGAGATAGGATTTTGGCTGGGAATGGCTCTGTGTGTGTGTCTATGTGTTTGTGTCTGTGTGTTTGTATGAATATGTCTGTGTGCATGTGTGTGTATGTGTCTGTGTCTTTGTACATGTATTCCATTAATGATCAATCAGGAGGGCTTAAATCCAGAAATTTCCTTTTAATGTGGTAAAAATATAATATATAGAAAGTGTAACTGATGATATGTCCATTAGGGTAACATCAGTCCTTTGTTTCACTATCCAGAATTTGCAAGCACAGACATCCCCCGATTCTAGAAGGGGATAGATGCTTATATTCAATGCTACTATAATATGTTGCATATAACTAAAAAATACAATGACCGTACATTGGAGAAGTCAGGAAAACTCAGAGCCATTGCCCTCAAAAGATGCCTGGCACCATTAGGAGGAGGGTAAATCCCTGGAAAAGATGGTTGCATTCCTGGTGTTTTTACCTAGAAATTTGATATATGCTCCCACCACAATGTTTCGAGTCTGTTTGGACGCTGACTGGCTGGTTCCCAGGATAACTTTTCATTCCTGCTGGTATGAATTACTGTTTGCACTTATTTTACCAAGCCCACCTGCACCGATGGCCTTTCTTTGTGCACTAGTCTCTCTCATGTGGATGCAGGACTGGTCATCTCTTGCATCCATTTTTCCACTAACGACCTCCTTGTCCTACTTGGTATGACTTGTAAACCATCCCAGGTTCCCCTTGATTTTACCTTATCTTTGAAAGGAAGTGTCAGAGTTCATGGGGAGGTCCCTGGATGAAACCAGCTTCTTTGACCTGTGGTTCTGACTTCTCCCTTCCCTAACACACTCCTATCCTATATCACATACATTATTAAGAACATTATTTTATGCCCAGTTCCTCTTTGCATTTTGTAGCCTACTGTCATCTTGTTTTTAATTGCACTTCTCTGTAGTTAGTAATGACAAACATCTGGAGTGTAAAAGCCCTAACCCTTGAGGCAGGTGTATCCTTACAGGTAGGTCATTCAAAGTCCATGCAAATTAGGGTAGTTCCCACAGCAGCAGAATTTCCTCTCCCAAGAAGCAGGTGTGGCTTAACTGTTCAATTTGCAGAGTGGTTGTTCCTGCTCCTCTGAGGCTTCCTTCTCTCAATTCACCTTAACTATTATGTTATAGACACCAAAATTCACCAGAAGGAGCCATAAAATACTGTGCTTCCTATTCTAATAGATGGGCCCTCAATCTTGTTACTGTCTGTCCTCTGAAAAAAGAATGGGGGAGGGGGCAGCTAAGTGGCGCAGTGAATAAAAGCATGGCCCTGGAGTCAGGAGAACCCGAGTTCAAATCTGGCCTCGGACACTTAACACTTACTAGTTGTGTGACCTTGGGCAAGTCACTTCACCCCAAACTGTCCTGCATTCCCCCCTCCAAAAATTAAAAAAAAATAATTACGGTTAGGAAAGCTTAAGGGAATTTGGAACATAGGTTATTTCATTGGTCCAAAAGAAAGCTAAATCAGAATATACTCCTAAATGAGTAATATGGTATGTGTATGTAGTGGCATATGAAATGCTTGATTAAAACAGATGAACAGGTCGTGTAGAGAGGGCCACATAGCCGGACTGTATCACCAGGAATCTCAAAATATCAGAACGAGGTCAGAAATAACTCCAGTACATTGGGGTGGCTTCTCTCTGATGCTGCATCGTAGGAGGGAACATCCAAACTGGAAATCCAAATCATAGATCTGTTGGAACATTTTATTCGAGTATGAATTCTGCTTAACTTAAGGAAAAGATGAGGAAAAGTATTAAATTATTTTTATTTTTTACTTTATTTTTTAAAGGCAATCAGGGTTAAGTAACTTGCCCAGGGTCACACAGCTAGTAAGTGTGTCTAAGGCTGAATTTACACTCAGATCCTCCTGACTTCAGGGCCAGTGCTCTATCCACTGTACTACCTAGCTGTCCCAATGGAATTATAATGTAACAGAAAGTAAAAGAGAACCTTCCTGGCAATAATAATAATAATAATAATAATAAGACACTGGAATGACACCTTAAAAATGCAATTCAACAAGAGTTCCTCAAGTAAGTGCCTACCATTTGCTGAGTGTTAGACTAGGTGCAAAGAACAAGAAGATAAAAACAATACAGCCTTTGCCCTCTGGGAGCTTACATTTTATTTGGAAAGTACAATGCAAACTCAGAAAATTAAAAAGCATACAAGTACTTTTCAGGGAAAAGGCACAGGTTTAGCATGAGAAGTGGACGGATAACAACAGAGTGATGATTCCAGAAGAATGAAAACCATAGAATGAAAGGGTGGGGTAAAAGGAGACAGGTAAAATCTTTTTCTAAATTAGTTTTAAAACTAATTTTTGTCATCTTTTGTTTTTGTCATAAATGACATTTCCCAATAAATCTCTCCCAACTCTCCTTCCCACAGAGCCATCCCTGGCACACAACACAAAAGCATTTTCAGCAAAACTAACCACCTACAGAAGCAAGCTTCTGAAGATGTTTTTAGAGCTTGGGACTGGACCTGTGATTTTGTTAGGATAGAGAATTGTAGGGCAAGGAAACTCCCTCTATCCATGCAGGTTGGCACCTTTTCCTTCTATCACCGAAAATTCTTAAGAGAATTGCCCAAAATCCTTGAGTAGTTGTGTCATGGAAAGAGGCTGAGAGAAAAATCTGTTCTGACTCTTCTCCGACCATATAAGCACTTAACCACAGGAAATCGAGTCTCTGAGAGATTTAGTCAGCCTACAATCATCCCTTCAATGTCACAGGGCTTAGTGGGGCAGCATCCCCACCCCAATCTGGAAAATCCAGTCAAATTTTTTAGTTCTCCTTTCATACCAAAGAAGAACTCTGAATTATTATGGTGTTAAAAGATAAAATACATTGATATTATGCAATATTATACATATATTTTATGTATGTCTGAGTTTCTAAACTTTTTCTGTCATCTGCTGGCCTTTGTATGTCAGCTGCACCTTCCACAAAACTCTTCCAAAATTCCAATTTAATTTTTTTTTATTTTAAACTTAAATACAAGTTTGAGAAGAGAAAAAAGTAACAAACTTAAACACTAAAACTCAAATACAAAATAAGAAAAGAAAAAACTTGCTATGTGCACAGCAGAACATAAGAGAGGATTCAAAATATAAAACAATAAATTTCCATTTCAAAAAAGCCTGTATAATAAATTCTACACATTATGTTCAGAGCTGTTCATCTTTCCTTTATTTCCTTGTTTTATTTTGTTATCTGCTGTATACCCCATTTATTTTCTTAGACCAACCCATGATATATTGAAACTGCTATAGGGAAAGTCATGATGTGGAAGGGATAATTGTATTTTGTAACAACTTTTCTACACAATTCTGAAAGCCGTAGAAAAGCCAATTACCACAGTGCTTGATACGCAGTAAATACTGTTGAACTGAATGAAGCAAAAGAATGTTATTCTTTTCCTTTTAAAAGGCAAATGGGAGTAGGAGCAAAACAGCTAGGTGGCACAGTGAATAGAACACCAGAGGACTTGAATTCAAATCCAGCCTCAGCCATTTGACACACTAGCTGTGTGACCTTGGATGAGTCATTTAACTCCAATTGTCTTGCTTTCCCCCCTCCAAAAAAAAGGCAAATTGATCATGACAATTTTGTTTTACTCTATTGCCAATATATAGGACTAGACTATTTCATTGTCTTTTGATTTTTCAGATTTTTGAGAACTTTCTATAACCATTTCCTCTCAATTCCAATAATATGTTATAATCTATATCTATTCCACTTTGGACCAATTCTAAATGATTTTGCTTCTGCTATCTATGCTTATTATAATAGGAACCATCAGAGTCATCTCTAGGACTCAGCAAATTGTAGATCTTGGAAGAGCACCCTGATGAACACTTCACTGGGATGTTGGGAAAGTGTTGAGCAGAAGACAAGGGTTAGATTAATGATCTACCACTCCAATCTGGAAAACTATGTAGTAAAGATTAAAATTTCTCAAATTATTTCAATAAACAAGCTTTTAAAATCTTCAAAGTAAGCCTTAGTCCATACGTCTCAAATCACTGAAGCCCCTTTTCACTCTACAGACACTTATGACTAATAGATTTCCAGAACTATTCTTACTCATAATACATTGTTATTATACTTCATAATTTCTCTATTTTTATTTTTATCAGATTGTATTTATTTTTTAATCAGTCTTGTTATTTTTATTCATTTTTTGTCTTCTAAAATAATACTATTTCATAAAATATAATTATATTTTTAAAGTACAATAGTTTTTATAATAGAGTTGATTGTTTTGTTTTGACCAGTTTTGCATTTTCTTGAAAAGGAGAGAAAAGACTTACTCTTTGTATTTTTTAATTTATTCTCTGTATTGTGCCATCATAAAGTGTTCTTCATCAGTGATCTGGAATAACGTTTGAAGATTTCATTTATCATAGTTCTTAAGTTTTTTCAGATTTTTTTACAGTATATTATAATATAAATTATTCTCCTGGTTCCAGTCACTTCACTCTGTATCAGTTCATACAGGTCTTCAAAGTCTTCTCTGAAATCATCTCTTTCTTCATTCCTTTCTTTCTTCATTTCTTATAGCACAAAAGTATTCTACTACATTTGCATATCATAAGCCATATAGCCATTTCCCAATTGATGCCTTCCCCAACTTACTTTCCAGTTCAAATAGAGCCTCAGACACTTAACTAGCTCTGTGACCCTGGGCAAGTCACTTAACTTGTTTGTCTGCTTCCTTATCTGTAAAATGAGTTGGAGAAGGAAATGGCAAACCACTCCAGTATCTTTGCCAAGAAAACCTCAAATGGAGTAATGAAGAGTTGGACATAAGAGAGCAATAATACAAGAAAAAGACAGCATATGGAATTGCAGCCTTTTCAACCTGACCTAATCAA
>CM053601.1:29369724-29387769 GCA_028646575.1 Pseudocheirus occidentalis | reverse complement strand
AAAGCAGAGGGATAATCAAGATTCTTACTGATATCTGATACAAAATCACTTGTAAAACCCTATAGAGGAGGATGTAAGAATATTGCAAAATCTCATAAAATTGAAAGCAATAAAAAAAGTCTACAGAAAGCTTGCCATTAGATCCAAAATAAATGGAAAATGGAATATATTTGTCAACTTTTCTATAACAATCTATTTTCATCATTAATGAAACTGTAAATACCACATTGGGACTATGACCCTTTAGAACGACAAGGACTGTATAAGAAAAATGAAATGACATTTAAGTAGAAAGACTTAAGGAGTGGCTGGATTTGGAATATATTCACACTGAAGAAATCTATGCTAAGGGTATTGGGGGATTGTTTTATTAGCTATTTCATGAAGAGAAAGAAACTAAAAGAATGGCAAGGGAAATCACAGATGATATTATATCCCTCAAAGATGATCAGAAAGACATCAAAATTATCAACTCATGCATTCTCTCATCTTTATGATTCACAAGATTTAATACTCAAAGGTTCACGTATATTGAGAGGAAAATTGATAAAAGGAGAAGGGAACTTTGCAAATTTATTGTACAACAGATTTCCAGTCACATAATTGACTGAAAAGTAAAAATGACAAGATTCTGCTGTTAGTTTCTTGACTACAAAAAAGCATTTGATTTTGAATAGTAAAACGCAATTTAAAAGCCCTCCTCCAACAAGGAGTCTCCTATAAGTGTGTGTATGTATGTATATATAGTATGTGTGTATATGTGTACATGTATGTATGGGTATGTATGTTAGTATGTGTATATACATACACATGTGTATATATGTAAACTTTATATAGAATTAGTTTATAAATGCAGTCACAGAGATAACTTTATTCAATAATCTTTTGATTCTTAAAATCTAGTGAGGTATAAAATAGATATATGTGTTTATCATCATTGTACACACTGTTATATGGAAGTTCTGCAGAGAAATCAAATGGAAGAAGAATTCCATGTAAATGGAGAAGCCCTCCACATGTCCCTGCCTGAATATTATTCTGTGCTCTTCTTAATAAATGCCTACTGATTGATTCACCCTTAGTACCTGTAATTTTAAAGTATAAGTTCAGTAGAGAGCCCTTTACATAGTTTTATTTTTTCTTTTCTGTTTTCACTTGTACTTATGTTATCAGAATTTCATTTTGAGCCTCTCCCATTCCTCCCGATCCTTCTTCTCCCTTAGAGTTTCTGATAATGAGATGACACCTACCTTTCCTCTGACTCTTTTTTGGACCCTTTCTGGAAGATTAACTGAAAGACCCAGAACAGATTGATCTAGTCCTTAAACCAATGCCTGAAACAGGAATATATCCATAATATTTCTGGTAAGAGGTAATCCAGACTTTCCTTTCTGAAAACTCAACACAGATATGTTGCTGTTGCTCATTTGTTCAGTTGTGTCTGATTCTTCCTGACCCAGTGGGGTCCTGCTTCTTTGATTTCACTGACGTCTCATTGCCAACATATTCCTCTTCTCTCCAGTACTGCTCATGCCCTGGACCCCATTTGCAAAGTGTAGCATGGACACAGCACCTGTAATCTTTTTCTGTCCTCTCTGGCTCAAATTCACTCACCCGATCTGCATTTGAACTGGACAGTAAAACAAAAATCTGTGACAACTCCAATGTGCATTTTTCAGACTTAAATTTAACAGAAAAAAAAGAAAGTACTTAAGTATTGGAATGGAATATCAGAACATTTAAATATGATAGATCTTTGGCAATTAGTGAAAGGTCAAAGAGGTAGTATGGAGTAGACAGAGCAGATCTCTGATATGTGACATTTTCTTCTCTTTTTTCATTCCTTTGATTTTCTTTTCATAATTCTCACCGTCTTGTGGAATCACTGATTTCTGTTTGGTCTACTCTAGTAATCAAGGATTCCATTTCTTGGGGAAGCAAAAAATCAAACACTTCAATAGGATATTCATGAACTACAAGCATGTAAGAGGAAAAGTATATGAGAATGAATAAAAGAACAAATTCAACGAATTCTAGTGGAATGTAAGCTCCTGAAATTGAAGACTTTCTCGCTTTTGTATTTGTATACCCAATGCCAAGCCTTCGCATGCAGTAGGCATTTAATAAATGTTTGCTGGATGACAGGTTTACAAACGGCTTAGAAGTATACTTTAAATGTAAGTCCATCAACATTTAGTGAATTGAACTTTGTTTTCATGCAAATCGCTACAAAGCAAGTTGAATTATTAAGTTTCTGATAAATTGTTAAAGCAATTTATATTCATTACCTCTGATTCTCAACATGACTCTGTCTCATAGATACTGACTGCAAGAATTATTTTCCTCATTATATAGATGAAAAAGCAAATTCAGAGATGCCAGGTAACCTGTCTAGTGTTGCACAATAAAGAGTTTGCAGAACCAGGCCTCGAGCCTTGGAGGTTTTCTAATGCCACATCCAGGATCTCTCCTGGAAATTTCTTTTAAAAAATTTAATCGCAACATTGACTGGTTTTATTGTAATTGCTCCCGTTCTGATAAAATCCCAGTATGTAAACATTGCCTAGTTTTGTAATCTTTAAGGTTGACAGTGCGTAGACTCAACATAATGCTGCTACTACAGGCAGGAAAGACAGGAATCAGCCATAGGGTTTTTGGGTTGGGGTAGGAGGGCTCTTTGGAAGGTAAGGAAATGCCATACCTAAGATTTCGTTGGTATAGGAAACTCCTAGTCAGGACACCAGTACACATCAGTACTTCTCTGGAGAGTTAGATGGTACACCCTATAAAATGCTGGGCCTGGAATCAGAAAGCCCTTGTTCAGATAGACTTACTAGCTATGTGTCATTGGGTTAGTCACTTAATGTCTACCTTAGTTTCCTCAAGTGTAAAATGGAGAGGCACTAAAACTAGCACCTATCTCAAAAGGCTATTGGGAATACCAAATGAGATATTTATTAAGGTTTTAGTAATGTGCTTGGCACATAATACTTATTCCCTTTCCTGCCTTCCCCTTTACTTGTTCTCTGCAACACAATGACTTACCCATGTAAGTCATTATAGGTAGTATTGTCAAGAGTAGAACCTGAATCCAAGTCTTCCTCACTTGGAAGCCAAAGATCTATTTCTCCTGTACAAGTAGGCAAATATTTTAATCCCTATTTTCCAGATGAGGAAACTGAGACTCGAAGAATTTAAGTTACTTATTTAGGATTATACATAGTATGAATCAGAGTCAGAGTGTGGACTCAAATCTTGTAGTCAGGATACAGTAGATAGGGTTCTAGACTTGGAGTCAAGAAGACCTGAATTCAAATCTTGTTTCAGACATTATCTAGCCTTGGGCAAGTCTCTTAGCCTGTTTCCTTATCTGCAAAAAATGGGGCTAATAATAAAAATAATATCTGCCTTACAGGGTTATAGTTATGAGCATGAAATGAGGTAATATTTGTAAAGTGTCCTACAAACCTTAAAGTGCTCTATAAATGCTAGCTATCATCATTGTTGTCATTAATCCTTGCCTATTGCCTTTATTCTGTGCTTTCCACTTTGTCATGTTGTTTCCCATTTTTAAAAAAAATCTCATTAATTGGAGCTTACTGCTTACTAGATTTTCAGTGAATTAAGAAGTCAGAAATGAGGGGGCTAAATTCCTATCCACTGAAATCCTGGTAAGGTCATAATAAAAATTTCCTACCCCACAAACCAAAAACTGGGAGGAGAATTATTCTTCAGACCAGCAGGTGATGGCATTCCCGAAAAAGATAAAAACTGACATTAAACTTTATTGCTCTTACCTGGATAGCCATTATAATTAATATAATTTCCTCCAGAAAGGAACACAAGTCATTAAATATTGGAGCAGGTCTAGACTAAAGGATTAATTGTCTTTCAACAGTGATAGCTGTTTAATGTGGTTACTCATTCAGTGTTATTTGGTACAACTTCCATTAAACTGTCAGGTAACAGGTGTTGCTTATATAATCTCTGTTGGCCTAAAAGCAAACATTCCTCTTTTATTTTACAGTTCTACCAAGGAGTGCCCTTTATTGGATGTACCCTCTTCATGCCTCTAAAACTTTGAGGATTGGAAGGTCTTATGCTATTTAAAGTTTTTATATTTGTGCAACAATTATAACACCAAACAACATAAGCAACCTTTGTTGTCTGTTGGTCTTTTGAGACTAGACCTAAATGCAAGGATGTGACAACTATTCAATATTATGCCATGCCTTGGTCATATTTTTTCTATCTATCCATCCATCCATCTATCTATCTATGTCCATATCTAGCTATATATCCATCCATCCATTCATCTCTCCATCTATCTGCCTATCCATCCATCCATCCATTCATCCACCAATCCATCCCTCCATCCATCCATCCATCCCTCCGTCCCTCCATCCCTCCATCCATCCATCCATCGATCCCTCCTTCCATTCATCCATCCATCCCTCCCTCCATTCATCCATCCATCCATCCTTCCATCCATCAATCTATCACTATAGGATCAAGTTCTAAACACATTTCTTAAATGTGTGACATTGGGCTTCTGCCTTTTGAAACCATAATTTTCTTGTCTGTAAAATGAGGAGGTTGAGAGAGATTTCCTGGCACAGCAGAAAGTAGACCAGGGCTCAAATCCTATTTCTGCTTTTTACTTCCATTTGTATATATGCTCCGATAATCCTATAAACTTGGGACTGTCAAAGGTGAAATGGTTGAAAATCTCCAGCTGTGAAGCTGAGAATTCTCTGACAACAAGAAAGTGGGTTGATAATAATTTTAAAATTATCTGTACATATATATATATGTTTAAAACTGGTAAAAAAATAATTCTTTTAAAAAAATTTTAAGTGACCATTAAACAATAAGAATTTATATGAACTACATAAGAGTTAAATTTAGACAAAGATGCTCTAGGAAACATGCAATATTAGTATCCCAGTAAAGTACACAATAATTAATGAAGACTATTTTAGGGCTAAAAAAGTATACTACATATAAATCAGCACCCTATCTTTTGAATCCTTCCATATCAAAAATGTGTTGTGTGAAGATGGTCACAGAACCAAAATAATAGTTTAGAATGTTTCAAATGAGACGGCCATTTTAATAAAAAGCAAGATAGCTGAAATACTTAGGGATCAGAGAGCTTGATTTCAAATGTAATAGTCTTGTTAAAAGAGCAAATGAAAAGGAATTTAGGAGTACAATGGCTATGGAATGCTGTATATAAAGTCAAATATGCTGGCAGACATGATCAGACATAGTTTGGCTAAACTGAATTTTTTTTAACTTTTTTCAAAAAATAGTTGTTCCAAGTTTGGGTCTCTAGCTTGGGACTAGTAAAGGGATATGTTTTAGGAATGAAACCATACAATGAAATGATATAATATAAAGAAAAATATTTAAACATTAAAAAAGGAAATAACACCCAAACTCCAAAGAAAAGGAATTTAGAAACCTATTGGCCAAATACAGATTGAAGATGAAAATCAACAAAAAATGTGCCCTGACAACAGATACAAAATCATAAATCCAGGGACAATCTGATTTATTACAAAACTTTGCAATATGATGCCAATAAAACAATTCTCTATCAATGTGGATAAACTCTAGGACTCCCCCCCCCATCCACCTAATGCCATGTGTAAACAGGCAGTTCCATGCACCTGCTGTGGGAGGGTTTTCATCACCAGCTCCAAAGACTCATGTACTAAAAATTCTTGTTGATAATGTGAACTTAGATACTCAACAGGCCTTTGATGATTAGTCATCTTTGCAGGTAGATTCGGGAGAGCAAGAAACAGCAAAAAGCAACAGCAAAAACACAACAGCTAGAGACAGACTGGTGGCTAAGGTGCTGGCCTTGGATCACACTGAAAATCAATTGTTTTATATTTGCAAGTTCTATACGATGAAAATCAATAATCATAACCTTGTAGAAAAATCACTGGTTTAGTTGTAAGTAGGCCTGGATCTAAGGGGCTTTTTGTTTGTTTGTTTGTTTGGGGGAGGGGAGGAAGGTTTGTCCATTCATAGCTGCGTGATCTTAGAAAAAAAATCACAATTTTTTGGAGCATCAATGTTCTCATCTTCAAAATGGGGTGAATAACAGCACATTGCCTATGTCAACCAGTTCTTATGAGGGGAGTGCTTAAGGTACTAGCAATGTGAGCTATTTGTTTTTCATTAATGGTATTTCTTCACACATAACATTTTATCTCCCTTATCCCTTCTTCACATCAGGAATGCATCTACTCCTCATCACCTCTGGTTTTGCCTTCCAAGTTCAGGTCAAGAATCATCTCCTATAGCAGGTCTTTGTTGATCAGCATGGCACAAAGAGTTAGAGAACCCAGGTTCAAATCCTCCCTCTGACAGGTCACTCTTCCTAGTCTTTGTTCATAAAATGACAGTGCTAGGTTAGATAGCCCCTGTGTGCTTTTCCAGGTCTACATTTACCAACTTGGGATCCCTCCAGGTAGTAACCAAAAATTTGCTTATACATATATATATATATATATATATAAACACATATATATAAGCAAATTTTTGATTTTACATATATATATGTATGTATGTATGTATGTATGTATAACCCGGGCTTGTCAGACCATGTCTAGATCTCCTAAAATGGAGGCACTCTTCATCCCCTGCCATGGAGGTGAGTGTAGCCACCTTCAATTGGCCTCATAACTAGAATAGGCAACATTTTAAAATTGGTACTTTCTGCCTCTACTTTTTCCTCTTGCAGGTTTTTTTTAAACTACACCCAGAGGATGAAGACCACAGTTTACTCATCATGAACTGAGCCAGTACAAAGGGAAAGGCTTCCTTCCCCTCCTTTTACCTTGGCTCTAAGAAATGGGGGGAAGGCGAGATCGCCAAGCATCTTGATCTATATCTCGACACTGGACCCAGATGGTTCCGGAAGAAAAAGTGAGGCTGGTGACCTTGCACAGCCCTCCCTCACTTAAATCTAATTCACCTGCAAGTCATGGATGGCATCACCATCCTGATGTCATAATCCTCCTTGAGAATGAAGGACAAACAGAAAGTTGAGGGGGGAACAGCCTGGGGGCGGGGCAGACTGTTTCAGTTTCATTCATCCTTCTCAGTTTCAGGGACCACGGGTGGAACCCCTAGCCATGGAGACCTTGGAGCCACGATTCCAAGAGGAAGGCCCAAAGAAGTCAGGGTACACAGGATTCAAGGTTGAGGGGGTTTGGGGCTTGGAAGTAGACTTGTGTCTTCTATAAGAACTGAGCTACATAATTAACCTGATGCATTTCTACCAAGGAGGTTTGTGTGTGGTGAGGAATAAGCTTCTCACATGCTGGGGAATAAGTTTAGATATTGCTGATTTTACCTGTCCAAATAAATACTCCTTTGTAAAAGGCAGCTAGGTGGCACAGTGGATAGAGCAGAGAGCCTGGAGTCAGGAAGACCTGAGTTCAAATCTGGTCTCAGATACTTACTAGCCATGTGACCCTGGGCAAGTCACTTCACCCTATTTGCCAGAGCTTCCTTATCTGTAAAATGAGCTGGAGAAGGAATGGAGAACCACTCCAGCATCTTTGCCAAGGAAACCCCAAATGGGGTCACAAAGAGTCAAATACCACAAAACATTTCCAGCTGTTGGTGGCTAAATGGGATTGAGATGCAGGAGACCCACCCCTACACTTGCGGGGAACATCTTTGGTGGGGGTTGGAATCATTGGTAGAGAACCATAGGTACTCCATAATCCCCCTTAAAGATATTGGGGGGAAGGAGAAATGGCCTTAAGGCCATTCACAACTTGGCTTTCAGGAGGTGGGGCAGGGCAGAAGTCTTAAAATTCTATATGTCCATCTTATCTCCCCCAATAGAATTTAAGGTCCTTAAGAGCAGAGACTTTCATGTTTGTCTTTGTACATCTAATGTTTAGCACAATGCCTAGTATGTGAAAGGCATTAAATAAACGCTTATTGAGAGAGTGATTAATCTGAAACAGTGAAACAGGGACTGGATCAAAATTCTCTAGAATACAAGCATTGGAACATTTCAATATTATTGGGACTAATTCTATAAATAGGTAATCAAATTAACACAACTACATTTTAAATTAGAATTAATGGAAAAAATGACAAGAGTTTAGAAGAAAGTTAAAACACAATTCTATAGCCAAGCAACTGAAATTTCAATTCTGCATTTGACATAGAGGAACCTGAAAAAGCATTCCAAAACATTTCATAGAAAGGCTTGTGAATATCATCTTGTCTTAGTGCTGGAAAACTGAAAGAATCTGGTACTCTTGTTGGCTCTAAAATTCCCTCAATTGCTATAGGTCATAAAGCCAGTAGATGGTTTGTGAAAGTTGCTTTGGCCAAAAAGACAATTTATTTTTTAATGCACTAGTGATAGCGGCCATTATAACACTGCTTAAGCCGCTTAATCCAATATTTAAACACTGATAGAATACTCTGTTCCCTTCCTGAAATGAACTTAAGAAAATAGGAAAAGAAATGATGTACTAATACTATCACATGGTCATGGGGCACTGCTTAAAGTGTTAACTCAAATGACACAAAATTATTGTCATTTTTTCTGGTCTCTTACTCTTTGGGGAGTGTTTCCCTTTTAATTTGCTCTTCTGTGTTCCCAAAAAGTAGAGATCACAAACAATGTTTTTAAAGCATATTAAATATAACTTATGGTAAATTAGTAACACCTCTTGAAAAATCTTGCTGTGAGTTCTCCCAGGGGTGCTTCCTTTGGGGAAGGATAACTCAATTGTGTTGATTTAAAGGTTCTGTCTAGTTCTTTTAAACATTCCTTTGATGTTGTATTGCTGCGCTTGTAATAGACTGTTATTGCCCTATATTGAGTTTGCAGAGTGAAGGTAAATCTTCTGTGATGTGATTGTCCCAGCACAAACTCAATATTGCTCAAAGAACCTTTTGTAACTCTCCAGCTACATGGCCGCAGAACAAGGCATATTTTCATTTTTACCTTTTTAAATTCGTATTCTTTGTTCTGAAGCCGAAAGGCAGGCCTTTACGTGCAATCTCAGCACTTGTTCTATGAAGTGATAACCTGTAAGTAGAGAGAACATTGTCAGATGTTTTTCCTCTCTCTTTCTAAAATTGTTGATTTTGTTGCTTTTCTCTTTTTCATCATGTTCCAGGAGGCTCTCTGCTATATCACATTAAAAAAAACAATATTGTGGAAAACACAAGTCCAAGTTTATAGGAGCAAATCATCTTTGATGAACAAACAAAACTATCAAAAGAGTTCAACCCTGCCTTCAAACTCAGAAATGAGAGGCCTCCAGCAGCAGTTCTGCACACATGAGTACACCACCAAGACCATTGGTAATTTACCTTTACAATGGCTGTGTTTGATTCAGGGCAGAAACTTAATAGAATCATTTAAATAATGGTTTGTTTTGTTCCTTTGTCAAATCTGTTGCCACCCTCCAAAATTAAAATACTGCTTTCCACTGAAGCAGCCATCAGCCTGCACAGTTAATTAAGCACGTTCAAGTCAGGCAGTCTTCCACTGGATCACTTATCTAGGGCTGGAAGGTTCCTCAGAGGTCATCTAGTGCAACCCTTTCCTTATGAGTGGAGGAAGCTAAAGGCCAGGGAGGGGAAGGGTCAAATAGGAAGTTAACATCAATGGTGGGATTTGAACTACAAAATCAGTTGTCTTCCCACTATATCACACACCATAAAAAACTGAAGTGAGCCAGTCCCCTCCAGTTACCAATGGTTTCTTATTCACCAAATCCCCAGATGTTCTTTTCCCATTTCTCATCCTCTTCGAGCTCTGTAGCTTTTGTCAGTGTTGAGCATCTCGTGGATGCCCTTCATGACGCTTTTCTTTATTAGTTCTTCTACCTGTCTCACCTCTCCACCATCTCCTTTGATGGATCTTCAGCTATGTCTCACTTTGCCCAGTAAATATGGATGGGTATTCCTCTGTTCTAGGCTCTCTTCTTCTTTCTTTTCATATTATCTCACATGTTGAACTTTCTGCATATGACTTCCAGATTAATATATAGATAATATTAATGTATATTCCAAGATTAACATATTAATAAAGCAATGGTCTCTCCTGAGTTCTAGACCTACATTGACAATGCCTAGAACTAAATGTCACATAGGCATCTCAAACTCAACATGTCCCAGGCAGAACTCACTATCTTTCTGGCCAAACCCTCTCTTCTGAATTTCCCCGTCACTGATGGGCTCTCAAACTCAGTGTCACCCTCAATTTCTCACTCACACTCACTGCTCATATCCAATCGGTTGCCAAGTCCCATTGACGCAATCTTCACGCTGCTTCTTACATTTTATCTCTTCTCTCCATCTGCATAGATAGCGCCAAAGGTCAAGCCTTCCATCACCTGTCACCTGGACTGTTGCAGTAGACTTCCAGTTGGTCAACATTCATAAATTTCTCTCTTCACTCCAGGTTTGACCATGTCACCATGGCCCTCTTCAATAATCTCTAATGGGGCCCTATTAGCTTTAAGATAAAACGTAAAGTCATCTGTTTAGCATTTGAAGCTCCCTTGAACTTGGCCCCTTCCTACTTTTCCAGTCTTCTTACACTTTACTTCCCTCCACAAATTCTACTATTCAGCAACACTGGCATGTTTTCTGTGTCAACAGTATTCTCTGCCTTCATTGCCTTCTAAATGGCTATCCCTGGTACCTAGAATGTTCCCCTTTCTCACCTCTGCAGCTTAGATACCCTGATTTCCTTTAAACCTCACTTCAAAACCTGACATCTTCAGGAGGCCTTAGAGTGTCCCTAGAGTGAATGTTTGGAATATATTTTGTATGTACCCAGACTTTCATGTTGGTCTCGCCCATTAGAATGTGAGATCTGGATTTTCATATTGGTCTCCTCCATCAGAATATGAGGTCTAGATTTTCATGTTGATCTCTCTCATTAGAATGTGAGGTCTAGGTTTTCATATTGTTCTCCCCCATTAGAATTGAGTTCCTCTTTAGCTATCTTTAGCACTAAGTACAGTGCCTGGCCCATAGCAAGCACTTAATAAATGCTTGCTTACTTATGGACCAATTCCAGATGATTTTGATTATTATTTTGCCTAGTTAAACTAATCTCTTGGTAGTGTGATTGCTATAAAACTAATTTTGCACATTAATTAATACTATAATTTTGTATTATGTGGCTCAGATATGAGCAGTGACCAGTCCTTTCCCTAATATTTGTTTTTCTCTTTTTCCTAAAGAATATTATGTCTCTAAACAACTTTGATTAACAAAAGACAGAGATCATGAATGAATTCAGAAGGCAAAAGAAAAAACTAGCTAAGCAACAAAATCAAAACAATCCCAACTAAACACAAAAATAGAAACCTGAAAATAAAAATGATAAAATTGAAAGCAAAAAAACTGATAAAATTATAAAAAGGGGAACACACACACACATATACATACACACACACAGCTATAACACAATGAAGCTTTTACAAAGAAATATTTACTTTAAAAATTATGTCACAAATATAAAAGCACACTCCTCCCAACACATGGAAGTCATAATACCCCTCCCCCACCATCTCTGTCTCAAGGGATGGGGAAATGGATCAAGTTCACAATTTAGCTCAGTCCCCTTAGAGCCCAGTCACCTAAAATTGAGGACAAATATCACAAAGCTGAAACAAACACTCCCAAGCCCATTTCTTGGAGCTGGGTTAAAAGAGAGAGAACAAGGAAAGGGTAAGGATCTTTCCCCACTGTCCATGCTGGGTACCATCATTCTAGGACAACTGAAAAGATGAAATCGTGTCTTTAAAGCCAGTGAGACAAAGTCATCTTTTCAGTAGGCACTGTATAATGCTAGCCAACGTTATTATTAATGACTGCCTCTGGAGACAGATCCTTGGAGGCTGTTCTTGCCCCTTTTCTCATTGCTTGGCTTCTGGCAGCCTCTTTTTTATTTTCTGGGGTGGGAGTTATCATTCATTGTGATCTCTCATTGGATTTCTTAACCATTATTTCGTCTGGCAAGTATCCACACTCCAAAGCTAATCATTAACAAGAATGGCTAAAAATCCATGCTTCAAATAATCTCCTTGCCAATTTTGAATGTTTGAGGCTAACTTCTTTGTCAAATATGATGGAGTCATCATTGTTTTTGCCTTGTAATGTGGCTTAAGAAAAACTCCTACTAAGAGTAAGGGAAGTGACTGTCAGCTCTATCATTTTTATTATTCATTTGGGCTCATATTAACATTATCTTCAATGTGTGCTTTTAAGGGAATCTTTTGACAGGGATATTTTGACCAATATTACATAATATAATCCATAAATCCACTTAACCTGGCTCATGAATTAGCAGCCCCACTAGCACACAGGGTGGGGTGCTAACTCAGGTTCTTTGATCCGTTTTTCTCAAGGAAAGACTGCTTTAAAGGGGCTAAAGATCTTACTTAAATGAAAGACAGATAAGTATAGGTAAGTAGAAAGAAGTGAGCATCCAAGAAAGACTCCAATAGACAGAGCTCCAACTGTCTAAATAGACTAATACAACCACCTACATATACCACCAGAGGAAGAAAGCACCAACATCTTAATATCTCTTAACAAATGGCTACTCAGAGAGTCCATTGAATCAAAAGGTCCTTTTCATAAGTGAGCCCCCAAAGTAAAATACCAAACTCCCAATATATAGTTTTTAACCAATAGGCTGGCTCAGAGCCAAAAGGCATCACAACCCTCTATTCAGTGCCTAATTAGCTTAGTACCAAAAGGTGTAAAAGCCTTCCTACAAGCAAGCCTCCCTCTAACAAGCTCCTCCTTAAGCAAGTTTCTCCCCTAATGGGCTCTATGTGATTCAGGATGTATCACAGCTGTGAAAGCAGCAAAACATCCAAATACCTGTGTACTTTTAGACTTGGGAACATGGTTCCTGTTCCAAGGGAAAAAGGGACACATGTTCACATAGGCCTATTAATGGGTAGGGAAGATCTTCCTATTCCATTAACATTACAGCTCACAAGAATAGCAATGCATTATAATATACTGAAAGCAAATACACCGTCAGTCACTGCCAGACCATCTTTATGGTGAAACTTCCCATGTTTCTCTAGGTATATCATCCATGACCGTCTGATGTGCGGGTACACTGAAAGCACCAGCATCAATCTACATGTGTAACATGAGTCAAATTTCACTTCCATCTTCTATTTCTACATAGAAATAAACATAAATTTGAATATTTCTAAATGGGTTGAATCCCCAATGAATCTGAAACACCATGCTGTGAAGTCTACAACTTTATTCATTTCTTAAGTGCCTACTTGTGGGAGAGCCTTTATGATTGTGGGACAGTCTTTGAAGAACTGAATATCACACAGAAGATAAGGTTGAGATGAATAGTGAGGCTGAAGAGGCTGCCATAGATAAGAGGTAAGGGTGTAGAAGATCCCATCTGGGAAATTATTATGATAAAAGAAGAGAGGCTGGAGGTCACAGGGTGACTGGTGCAAGTGCTCCACTAGTCTTTGAGATTTCAAGAGAAAGCAAAGATGACTCAGTGTGGAGAACCAGCAGAAAGACATAAACAATAATGTAGTCACATGAGATGGGGAGGCATGGATGGGCTGCAATCAGCACAGCTGGAAGGATTGTCTAAATCACTGAAAAGACTGATCCATTTCAGTTTTGAATATGTGTAAAATATTACTGAGAGAACCACAAAGGTAAGTAAGTGCCTTCCTTTAAAGAAATAAAGTCTACCATATGTACAAAAATATTTATTGCAGCTCTCTTTGTGGTGGCAAAAAAAATGGAAATTTAGGGAATGCCCATCAGTTGGGGAATGGCTGAACAAGCTGTGGTATATGAATGTAATGGGAAAGAGATGGACTTCATAATTTCCTGGAGAGGCTTATACAAACTTATGCTAAGTGAGAAGAGCAGAACCAGGAAAAATTTGTACACAATCCCAGATACATCATATGTGTGACAACCAGCCTTGACAAACTGGACTCTTCTCAGCAACACAGCTAGCTATAAGACAACTCTACAAGTCTCAGGATGGAAGGAGATGTCTACATTCAGAGAAAGAGCTAGAAAGACCAGAGTTTAAATGGGAACTGAAGCAATCTACATGCTATCGCTCTTTTTCATGTTTGGCTTTGTTTCTTTTTTTCCCATTGTTCATTCCATGGGTTACAACCCTTCTATACTACCAGACTATTGTACAATGGGAAAGTATTTGCAGATCCTATACTTGACTGCATGCCTCCATGGGGGTGGAAGGGAAGGGAGGGGAGAAAATTTGAAACTCAGGGGATTGTGGAACTGAATCTTGTAAACTAAAAGTCAATAAACAAGTCAATAAAAAAAAGAAGTAAAGTCTAAATGAGGGCAGATACCACATGTACAATAAAACCTAAGATTTAAAAAAACTAGAGAGTAGAAGAGGTACAAACAAAATGTTATGAGAGTTTTGTAGAGAGAATGATTTTCTATTCTGGACATCAGCTAAGGCTTCCCGGAGGTCACATTTGAACTGGATCTTGAAGGTTCTAAAATTTCTCAAATGTGTAATTTTCCCATTAATTCCTGGTTTAAACAAATAATTACTAGCTAATATTGCCTGGTTGAGCTATAATTGGGAAATCCCCTCCCTTTTCCCTTGATTCTTGTCAGCCAGCTAAAGCTCCTGCCCTTTGCCATCATTTCATGCTCTTAGTTCCTCTGGTTCTGCCCTCAAGGCTCTAAGTATGATCATGCTCCCCCTCATAAGAGCTGGAAGATGATGCTTCAGAGGCCATTTACTCTACCCACTTCCAACTTTGCTGTTGTGGAAACTGGGATCTTAGCAGGTTAATGATGGCTAACATTGATATCACACTTTAAGACTGGCAAAGTGCTTTACATATATCATTTAACCCTCATAACAAGGTGTTAGCCTAATTTTTGATGAGGAAACTAAGCAGAGAGGGGATAAGTAACATGTGTATAGTCACACAAGAACTAAGTGTCGGAGGTGGGATTTGAACCCAGGGTTTCCGCTACCATACAGGATGAACATCCTCACTTACTTCCCCATTTCAGTTTATGAACTTAATTTATACTGTAGCCAAACTGAAGTTTGGCCTAGACTTTTCTATGTTTGAATGTCTTTAAGCCTCAGTTTTGGAGCAGGTAGCTGGCTCCTTACTGCATAGAGTGCAGGGCCTGGACTCGGGAAAACTCATCTTCCTGAGTTCAAATCTGGCCTCTTACACATATTAGCTCTGTGACCATGGGCAAGTCACTAAACCCTGTTTGCTTCAGTTTACCCATCTATAAAATGAGCTGTAGAAGGAAATAGAAAACTACTCCATTATCTTTGCCAAGAAAACCCCAGAGTCACAAAGTGTCAGATACGACTGAACCAATTGAGAACAACAAATCTAACCTCTTTATTTTACAGATGAGAAAAAAGGTACAGAGAGATAAATGACCTTTTCAAATTCACACAGTTAGTAAGTGTCTGAGGGAAAATTTGAACCGAGATCTCCCTGGCTATTTAGCCCAGTTACATTATCCACTGTCCCACGCTGCTCCTCAGTAATCTCAATAACAGTATCTAAAAATCACGATATGTATTTGAAAGTGAGACTGATTCATAGAAATAAAGGAAACTGTTGAAAATTTTGAAAATCACAATCCCTTGGGCATTAATTCAATTCAACAAACATGGATTAAGTACCTAAAATATTCAAGGCAGTATGTTAATTCAGCCTTTTTTTAATCTTCAGGACAGATATAGGATAGTGAGTAGAAATCCTGCACTAGAGAGAAGACATTTCTGTAATCTCTATAGGTCAGAATTTTTCTGATAACCCTGTAAGGGGAGTGCCATTGTTCTTAAATATGTTCTTAAATTATATTTTCTGTAGCTCCCTGTTGGGCACTCCACAGAGAAGTTTATCTTTCCTTTTGAAAGCTTTCAGATTTGTTACAGTGCATCATGGATTTAAATTGGAGCCCTATAGGCGACCTCTCCTCCTCACACAGGATTTATTTATAAAGGGTAAAATGAGACTTTGGTTTACATAAAGTATAAGGAAAATGATTAAACAGCTCCTGAATTTACTATATTTATTGCATCCATTTTGAAAGCATCATAAGTAACTCTAGGAGCACTCAAGTCTTCACCTGTGTGAAAATCTATTTTGGATGGTTCTTTAAAGTCCTGCTCAAAAGCCAGAGGAGGAGTGAGTTCCAGACAGAGAATAAGCTACATTCAATCCTATGGCTTCTGCAGCATTATGAATCTATTAAAACAAGGAAGTTTAAGAAAGAAAATACAAGAAGGAAATCTTCCCAGCTTCCCACTGACCACCAAGCTTACACTGGGATGTAATGAAGTATTCCTAAAGCCATTATGAGGCAAAACTGGAATTATTGTGTGCTACACTTCAGGTGAACTTGATTCCAATTAATGGAATAGGCAGTCTTCGTAGTTAAAGAAACTACCTTCAAATCAAAAGCAGCACAGATCACAGGATTGGGTTAATGGCAGAAAGGCTCAATCTTCAGTCCCTAGGTGATACCCGACACAGCTAAGCACTAATTTCGCAGGCTTGGGGACAGAAGATAAGCTGCAAGGCACACAGAGCTTCCTTTGCATTTGGCCTGGTAGCCAAGTTTCAAAGGACAAACGGGCTGTACCACATCGAAGCTGAAATACTTAAATGTCAGACCAGCATTGTTAAGACTCTATCTGTATGCACAGCTACTATCATGTATACCAACAAAGAAAAGAGTACATTTCATGAAGGGAAATGAGAACAAAAGGCAGGATCCTGTTTTACCATTCCCAGAAGACTCTGAAAAAATCTTTTAGCAATTAAAATGCTATTGACTTCCCTGACCTATACATCGTGCCTGTCTAAAACCAAGGGGAAATAGACAAAGTGTTTACATATTCCTCATTTCGGGGTACAACCACAGGGCCAGGCAGCGTCAGGCTCCCATTTCAAGGGTGGCATCGAGCTCATGGCAAACACTAGTGTGTCATCCAGACATCTAAGGGCATTTAGCTTGGCCTCTGCTTTGAATGCTACGGAATACAATCCTTCTGGGGAACGCTGATGAAAGGATCGTCAAGGCCAAGACCTAGAGAAGGACCCAAAGCTTACTCTTTACTTTAATATTGAGAAAATTAAGACTTGGAGAGGAAAAGGGATTTCTGGTCACTAGCAAAACCAAGTCTAGAACCCAGGATGCTAGTGTATTTTTTCCTATAACATATCCATTATTATTTTTAAAATAGACTGAACAATGAAATCCTTTACTCCCAATATTATATTTCTCTCTCTGTCTCTCCTCTTTCTCCCCCTTTCTCTCCCCCTCCCTCACTCCTCTCTTTTTTCTTTCTCCTCTCTCTCTGTCTCACTCCTCTTTCTCTCTTCTATCTCTGTCTCTCTATATGTCTCTGTGTCTCTGCATCTCTATCTCTGTATCTCTGTGTCTGTTTTTCTCTGTCTCTCCCTCTCCTTTTGTCTCTCTCTCTGTCTCTTTCTCTCTGCCTCTTTCTCTCTCTCTCTCTCTCTCTCTCTCTCTCTCTCTCTCTCTCTCTCTCTCTCTCTCTCTTTTAGCCTATTTTCATTTTTTAGCCTATTTTCCATATGGTTTAGGTTCTTTGATTAAAAGTGCTGAGTCCTTATAGAAAACTTTTCTGTGTGAGGCAGAGAAGCAGTTTATCTTCAGGTGCAGGTAGCAGCAAGAAAGCTGCATCACTATGGGTTGAAGTTGTTCATAAAGCAAAAGTGATGCTTAATACTACAATAACAGGAGAATCTGCTCCATTGCTGGGCTCAGGTGGCACCAAAATGCTACCCACAGTGCCATACCAATCAATCTACCAAAAAATTACTTTATAGAACTAGAAAAAATAGTGACAAAATTCATTTGGAAGAACAAAAAGTCCAGAATATCAAGGCAATTAATGAAAAGAAATGTTAGGGAAGGTGGCCTATCCGTACCAGATTTTAATCTCTATTATAAAGCAGCGGT
>CM053601.1:29353755-29369224 GCA_028646575.1 Pseudocheirus occidentalis | reverse complement strand
TGCCAAAGGTGTCCATGGCACAGAAAAGGGTAAGAGCCTTTTATGGGGTAACATTTTTCCAGCTTCCAGTTTCCAAGGGAAGAAAAGTGAGTTTTTTCCTACAATAGAAGAAAAATGACTTAACCAACTATGATATTGCTCTTTGGAAACACTTCAGAATATGAATCCTGTTCACTGTTTAAAAAAATCAAAAAAACGACTTAATGAGTAATTCCCTGTAATAATTGTATTTTCTTTCTTTATATAATGAAATAAACAAAATCAGATGTCCTTCCAGCCCTCTCCTTCTGCCCCCTACTCTAAACCACTCAAAGTTTCCACAAACCAAATATTTTAGCAGCAAGGAAGTCCTTGATTGGAGGGACAATCGCTACATGTTAAGCATAGGGAAATAAAAAAAAAAACAACCTTTTTCTTCTGACCTTTCCATATTTGACTTTTTAATTATTATCACATTTAATTGCATAAAATACCTTTGTGATAAGAAATAAAAAAATAATCTATAGCTATATACATCTCCAAGGAAAGGGAGAAATGTAGATTCAATCAATTCTGCTAGCTGAAGTTGGTTATATGCTGATTATACATAAATAAAGTCCACTAATTACAGCTGCTAATTGCTTAGCTTTTGTCTCTTTAAGAATACAAAGTAATGACATTGTATAAATCATGTAAGACTGTATTTTAAAAGGGTCAAAAGAGGCTAGGTCACTATTAATAAAATGTAGTATCAGTATACTCTGAAAAGAGTATTTGTTCCTGGCAAGTCATCCCTTAGATTTGAGCTATTTCTCTGAGAAAAGATCTTTTTAAAAAGTTCTCTGAGGAAACAGTGTAAATTAGGGCAAGCTTACAAAGCCAGACATGAGGCCGGGACTAAAAAAAAGAATAGGTTAATGTGAAGACCTGGTCTCTACTCCAGCTGGCAAATCAAGACTGTTTCCTCATCCACTACAGGAGTCAGACTAGGTGACTTCTAAGGTCCTTGATGCCTTGAACATTCTATGAATCTACACTCTATGGGCAGCTAAGAAAGTTACTAAGCATTTGAAAGCACGCTCAGAGCTTACAAAGTAGCTAGAGGAGCCGTGGGAGGGCCTGTAAAACCATCTATAATAGGAGGATGGCCAAGAACAGGGGTTTTGGTTTTTAAAAATTTTGTCGGCTTGCTTTGTTTTCACTTTGCAAACATTTACAGATCACTCTCACTTTGTGAGAGGTCTCTTGTAACAAAGTAAAACAGATTAGGAAAACTAATGATCAGTTTAGGAAAACGGATAATACCGATAATAAAATAAACAACAATTAATTATTCAATAATTAAATTAATACTAAAAACAATTAAATAAAACAAATTAATAATTAATAAAATAATAATAGAAATAAAATGGAAAGACTGATAATAATACCTATGACTTCATTTAAAAGTAGAAGCAACATTTCACATTTATTATACCATTTATCTATTTAAAAAAACAAAATCTATTTTCTCATCTGCTCATCCTCTCTCCCCCCCCCAAAGAGAAAAGCTATTTTCTTGTAACAAACATGCATAGTCAAGCAAGACAATTCCCCAAAGGACATATTCAAAAACATGTATGTATCATTCCAGATCCTAAATCCTTCACTTCTGGATAGCCTGTTTCATCATTGATTCTCTGGAATAATCAAAGGTCATTCTATTGATCATAGTTCTCAAAAAAGTTTTTTTTTTTTAATAATGTTGTTATTGCATAAATGATTCTGGTCCTGTTCATTTAATTTTTCATCAGTTTCTAAAGTTCATAAAATTGCTAATTTTTATAATATTGATGTTATACTATAAAATATCCTTCTGGTTCTGCTCCCTTTATTCTGCATCAGTTCATACAAGTCTTTCTGTGTCTCTTTGAAAACATCCATTTCTTCTTTTCTTAAAGCACAATAATACTCCACATTCATATACCATAACTTAGTCAGTTGCTCCTCAATTAATGGACATTCCCTTAAGTTTTCAGTTAGCAAAAGATCTCTTCAGGGAGCACCTATTTATTTGCCTGATTGTACTGGTACCCAGCTGCCTCTGGCCATAGTTTCTTATGGCATTTTGGAGGTATATAATGCTAGAGAAACTAATGCATGGGCGTGCAGGAACAGGCAAAACAAATATACATATAATTCTAAGATGGGGAGCAGGTGGGGAACTTAGCTACTCAAACTGGTTATCACGAAATGCAAAAATGATAACATAAGGCCAACTTTGAATAAAAAAGATAGGGTGCAGTGGGAGAAAGTCTCCAGGAAGGATCATTTTACGATTCACAGAGGAAAACACTTTCTTTGGTTTGTAAGTAAACATTTAGTTGAAATATCCAACCCAACCTGCTACTCAGAAGAAACAATGGAAGATAATTGCTTGCATAAGGAAACCAAGGACATTTACGACTTCTTTTGTGAGGTAAACATAATTTAAGCAAGTCTTAATGGAAAGTGGGTGAGCTGGAGAGACAAATGAACAATCTATGGACTGGACAGAACACAACTTTCATAGGCAGAGCATCTTTTGGAAGGGAAGTAAAATTACTCAGTTTAGATAATATGACCACCGATAAAACTTCCACAAATTTCATATTCCATTTTCATATTCATTTCCATATATATGGCTCTTCAGGGCTTAGTTGGGTAGAGAATTAGAGAAATATTTATATATACCCCTTTCACTCTGAACTTAATTAATTTATTTTATTCTAGCAGCAAAACAGATGGAATTCATGAATGACCATTTAAATATGTTTACATAGGGGTCAGTTCTGATTTCTGGTAGAATTTTTCCCTTTATTGAATGAAACCTTTACAAGAAGAAGCCACGTGATACATACCACTCATGAAAACATTGCTGACATCTTCAGCATGTATGCAGATTCCAAAAAGAATCTGGAGTATACCTGTTATGGAAACCTTGCATTTTCCCATCGAAAGAGACAGTCTTCTCTGTCTTGCTGTCATGCACAAATTTCTCTTTCTCTTGTCCTTCTGCATTCTAACCTCCTCTCTCTCAAATATGAAACCAACCCACAACAACAGCCACAGATCCCCTCTCTGGAAATGTTATTCTCATGTTGTCTCCACCCTGCTGCCAGGGCTGGTATGAGCCTTCCAGGGGGTGGTGACAGCTCTCTAGAAAAAAGCAGCCCATGAAAGAGGTACATGACAGGGGCTTCTGTCTGACGTGGTCCTTAGCAGCATGGGATGGGCTGACGGAATGGTTGGGGTACTGAGTGCAGCCTGGCAGGGGGACTGGGACAGCCCACATTAATTCTCCCTAGCAGACAGAATCTTCTACTAGCAGAAGGAATAAAAATGAAATATGGAGTATATGTTTAATTATCAGAAAGACTTAGGGAGTGAAGAGGCAAAGCTAACAAGGAATAATTCCATTCAAGAGGAAGAGCTTCGTAAAGCTGGGGGTGAGAAGATGGACATATCATTTACTACCAACACTTAATTTTTCTTTGAAGGTCTATATAAAGACAACAAAACAACAATACTGATATTAATGTAGCCCCTTTAAAGTTTCCATAAATTATCATTTCGGACAAGAACATTGTCTTCCAGTCCCTAGTTTAAGCCTGGGTAAGAGAGCAGCAGCAATCTCCAATGAAGATGAAGAGACCCTGTCAGACCCAAGTCTGACAGGAGCTGAGTGACTGTCTCCTTTTGTGGAGCCAAATTGTTTCAATGGGAATCAACTTTCAAGTGTATAAATTTCAGTTTGGGCATCATTTTGTGTAATATTTGCTTTCAGAGTTTTCAATTATTCTTTCCAAAGGTAATTAGTTCAATAAACCTACCAAGAAACACAAAACTTTCCTGCAAAATAATATGATAATTTGTTCGGAAGATGTGACTGAGTTCTGAGACAGAACACAAAAAGCAAGAAAAAACTGCAAAGCCAAAGAATCCATAGTATAGTGAGTCCAAAATGTGAATTAGAAAAGTCTTCACTCTCTGACATTTAGGAAAAAAAACGTGATCTCTACATTTCCTAAACAAACTGTTTCTACTTCAGATCATTTGCTTCACAGAGTTTAATTTGTTCTTCTCAATTTAGAATCAGTACCACTTTACTCATCATTAAAGCATTCTGCTCACTTAATATGGAATCCCATCACGTAATGGAAAGGTAGTATGGGCTTTCGGTAAGGACACTGGATTTGAAGTCATGTGACTTGGATATGAATCCCCAAACTGCTGTTTACTGTAATATTGCTTTAACAACTGTGGGGCTCAGTTTCTTCCTGTGAAAAATGAGGCGATTGGATCAGATGATCTCCAGCATCTTTTCTCATTCCAATTCCTATGTCATAAAATTGTAGGTAAAATGTAGTTGATTGACCTTTAGGACATAGAACAAATCTCTTTATTTTAGCTTAACATATTTTGTTTATGAAATATCACTGTTATAATATTAATAATGTCTTAATAATTTGTCCAGATAAAGGAAAATGCAGATATACATGCAATAAAATGCTGGTATAGTTTCTCTTTGTTTCTGTCATTGTCTCTCTGTCTCTCTGTGTCTCTCTCTCCTTACCTCCAAATTTTCCCTCCCCTCCCATCTCTCTCTATTTCTCTCTTACCCCATCCCCCAAATTCCACCTCCCATCAGCAAAACACTTATTAAGTACCTATTATGTCAGATGCTGAACTAGGTCCTGAGTTATATATAAACAAAAATGAAACAGTTTTTACCTTGCTTACATCTACTGGGGACAACACATACATGTAGTGAGTACTATGGTCTCAGTATCCCAGAGCCAGGCTGACTAAATCTTGCCCTCAGGATTCTAGGGGTATCTTTGAGAGGTTGGGGGGTATTTTTCTTTCATGCTATCTTCATGAGTCCCCATTCCAAAGTGGTCTTCCCACATTGTAAGCCACTAGTGACTAGCGCTGCACTTAGCTTTTATAATGGGATACTTGATTTGAAGTTATATTAAAAACATAAGTACAAACATTCCTGCTTCTCCCCCAATACCCAAGGGACACACTCTCCATTCTACCACCTCAGTCTCTGGGGAGAGTAGAATCACACTTTCTATGTAATATTACTCCCACAATGTTCACAATCTCATGCGGCACAGCTGATGGATTCTTTTGACCTTGATGCTGGGCTGGTTTGAAACTTGGCATAGCCTCAATTACTGGACCTCCTGATGGCTTACTTTCCTGACCTCTTGAAACGCACAAGGACAGAACCTCCAATCACCCTCATCTAAAATTAAAGAACAAATGCCAAGGTAAATAAGAGGTTGGATCCATGGACACGTTGTCAGCTGTGAATGGGGAAAGCCCAAGTAGTTTGCCTTTGTAACATATCACCGGAATGCCAATAGACTGGAAGAAACTAAACCAAGAGAAGGGCCAAGACTCCGGTCAGCTAGAGCTTTTTGAATGATGATCTCAGTTGTAGTTATATAGCCAATTTAAAAGGCCCCTCTTTATCACATAATGAGTCCATAAGAAGCAGTTATAGAATGTCTACATTAAAGTCTCTCCAAGGCATTCCCATCATACTTCATTATGACTTTCCAGAAATAGACTCTCTAACCTTTTCTGTATAGAAGATTACATCAGAGGCTCTCTGGTTATTGACTCAGAGCTCTGCCTCAGTAGTTTTTCTTACAGATTAGACAATTTTGAACCCCACAAGTGTATTCAATAAGCTTAAACTGTTTTGCATTACTATGTGGGAAGAACATACCTGAGAACTTTATCATTACTAGGGCAGTTAGGAGTTTGTATAGACTGAGGGCACAGGTTGAATACGATAGGATAATATCCTTAAAAAAAAAGAGGTAAGGGAGACAGGGTGGGGTGGAGTGGCTGGAACAGGGGCAGAAGAGGAATGATGTCTAAGTGTGTGCCTGCTGCTGGTGCCACCACCTCCTTGCCCTCTCCATGATCATCCTGGTGTGCTGTTTCATGTGTGACAAGATCGTGTTCAACAAGTGGGAGGCCTACCTGGGACTTCTGCTGGCAGACTACACCAAAGGGGATGCCCTGGACACACTGTGCCTGAAGGGCTACTGTTGCCGTCAAATGCTGCTGGCCCAGGTAGACCTGATAGAGAAGATTCTCAACTATGCGCCCTTGGAGAAGTGAGCCCTCATCCCTAAAGACTGACCCAGCCATTGGCCATATGGAGAGGCCGAGGAAAAGAGCCTCAATCAGCTTTCTGCCACGTGGAAAAGCTGCCATCCCTGAGCACCTTGATCAGCCATTAGCCACATGGAGGAGCCTAAGGGAAAGGGCCCCTATCCCTGAAGACCTTGATCGGCTATCTGTCACATGGAAGAGGCCCCCCGCCCCCCATCCCTGAAGACCTGGCTCAGCTATCTGCTATAAGACCTCCAGAGATGGCAATAAGCCCATTATTGGGGAAAAAAGGAAGTTAGAAAGAGAAATGCATTGGGAGGAGGGGGAAGGAGAAGTGCAGTGGGGTAAATTATCTCACATAAAAGAGGAACAGAAGAACTTTTACAGAGGAAGGGATAATGGGGCTGTGGATGGGGGGAACCCTTGGACCTTAGGAGAGGCAGTAGTCAGAAATGAAACATTTTTGAGGATGGACAGGGTAAAAGAAGATAGAGAGGGAGTAGGATAAATGGGGAAAAATGGGATGGAGAGAAATACACAGTACCCATAACTGGGAACATTTTTACAGAAGATTTCTCTGATAAAAGTCTTTATTTCTTAAATATGTAAAAAATTGAGTCAAATTTATAAAAAATAAGATCCACTTCTCAAATGGTAAACAAAAGATATGAATAGACAGTTTTCAGATAAAGTAATCAAAGTTATCTATAGTCATAACTTGGATGGTAGAAACATTGTGTTATAAAGAAATCTTTTTTTTTAACATATAGCAAAATTAGGAGGACACCTCATCCTCCCTACCGCAATGTAACAGGGTTCTACAGGTCAACTTGTGTAGATAGTCCCACAGCTTGCAACTTACTTCATTCCAATAAATAATCTATGCTCTAAATGCTCTAAATTACTATTGATTAGAGTAATGCAAATTTAAAAAAATCTGAGGTACCGCCCCACACCTATCAGATTGACTAATATGAAAGAAAAGGAAAATTACAAATATTGGAGGGAATATAGGAAAATTGAGACACATGCATTGTAGGTGGAGTTGTGAAGTGATTCAATCATTCTGGAAAGCAACAATACCAGTATGAAAAGAGGAAAAAGGATCTATATATACACAAATAAGACACAAAAGCGGGTCTTTCAGTGATGGCAAAGAATTGGAAATGGAAGGGATGCTCATCAATTGGGGA
Organism: Pseudocheirus occidentalis; assembly: GCA_028646575.1. Classification (NCBI taxonomy): domain Eukaryota; kingdom Metazoa; phylum Chordata; class Mammalia; order Diprotodontia; family Pseudocheiridae; genus Pseudocheirus; species Pseudocheirus occidentalis. The sequence goes on along the minus strand of CM053601.1, from coordinate 29,361,893 downwards.
AAGGCTGAACAAGTAATGGTATATGATTGTGATGGAATACTATTGTGATATAAGAAGTCATGAGCAGGATACTCTCCGTAAAGGAAAGACTTACATGAACTGATACAAAAATGAAATGAGGGGAACCAGGAGAACATTGTACCAGCAATAGCAATTTTGTACAGTGTTCAATTGTGAGATGGCTCTTAGCTATTCTCAGCCATGCAATGATCCAAGACAATTCTGAAGAAGATATGATAAAAAATGCTATCTCCAGAGAAAGAGCTAATTGAGTCTGAGTGCAGATCAAAGCACACTTTAAAAACATTTTTCTTTTTTTTTGCGGGGGAGTATTGTGTTTTCTTTCACAACTTGACTAATATGTTTTGCATGATTGTACATGTATAACCTGTATTGAATTGGGGGAATGGCAGGAGGAGGGAAGAGGATTTGGAACTCAGATAAAAAAAGAATATTAAAAATTGTTTTTACATGTAATTTGGGAAAAATATGAAATAAGCAAATTTTAAAAAAGAATGTAAAAAAGAACTTGGTGTGATAAGATTATTTATACGAATGAATTAAGTTGCAAACTGAGGCACGATCTACACAAGTTGACCTGTGGAATTCTGTTATGTTGGAGTAGGGAGGATGAGGTGCCCTCCTAATTTTGCTCTATGTTAAAAGAAAGATTTCTTTATAACCCTATGTTTTTACCATCAAGGTTAGACAGTAAGGTTTTAGATTCTAATATCTTAATTCCATTTGTGCTTATGGTGGAAGTAGAAATTACAAACAATCACAACAACTACTACTATTACTACTACTGTTACTACTACTATTACTGCTGTTACTGCCTACTGCTACTGTTACTACTACTACTACTACTACTACTACTACTACTACTACTACTACTACTACTACTACTACTACTACTACTATTACTACCAGAATGGGAAGAAACATCCAGATTAAAGCTAGTGTGTATAAAACTGATCCATGATGAAAGTGACATAATGATAAACCTGAGGGACCAATTCAGAAAATGTCTAAAGCATCTGAAGACATAAAAAATTCTAAGGCATGGAAAAATATTAGACCTTAATATAAAGCAGGTTACCAAGAGAATACAAACAACTTCCAACTTATATACCTAGTTTCTTATCTACAAAATAGCAAAAAATTCTTTGAGACTTATCTACTCATACGTGAAGGGCATCTTAGTGACAGTATTGGTAGGGAGCAAGTTGGCTTTTTATTTATTTTGCTTTTTGGAGGGGGAAAGTAGGGCAATCGGGGTTAAGTGACTTGCCGAAGGTCACACAGATAGTAAATGTAACAAGTGTCTGAGGTCGGATTTAAACTCCAGTCTTCCTGACTCGAGAGCCAGTGCTCTATTCATTAAGCCACCTTGCTGCCCTGCAAATTGGCTTTTACGAGATATTCTGCAGTGCTCCATTTTAACCTTCACTTCAAAGTGATTTTCATAAAGGGCAAATCTGACCATATTACTCCCTGTCTTGGCCTCTGGTGGCCCCCTTTTATTTCTAGGATGCAATGTAAATGCCTCTTTTTAGCATTTAAAGCTTTTCATAATATAGGAAGCCTTTTCCTATATTTCCAGGCATCTTATACATTATTCCCTTCTGTGAACTTGATAGCTCCATATTACTTGCTCTTCCTCACTCATGGAGCTACATAGCATGTCTCTATGCCTTTGTATTGTTTGTTCCCCACATCTGGAATGTTTCCCACCTTATCCCATAAAATACCATCTCTAGGTCTATCTCACTCTCCCAAGTTGTTAGTGCCTTCACTTAAAATATACAATAAATATGTATTTTGTATATCCGTATTTATATGCATGGCAATGTCCCCATTAGAGTATAAGCTTTTTGTTCACTTTTTATTTTTTCTTTTATTTTCCACCCTTAATATGGTTCATAGAATATATAGAATAAAGAATTAAGTGTTCATAAAAACACAATAAATAATTATTCATTATTTAACGCTTACCATTAACAGAAAGATTTTAGAAAATACAAGATCCTAATGTGAATATTTAAAAAAATTGGATTTGATGTAATAAAATGCCATATCATACATAAAAATCAAGTAAGATTCCTTGGGAAATATAACAATCAAAATAATGTCCCTCAGTGATTTGAATGGTAAGTCAGTCCATCAGCAAGAATGTACATCTGCAATATATAAGGTATTATGCTAGGCACTGGAAATACAAGACAAAAATGAAGTATCCTTGACCTCAGAGAAAACCAGCAAGCACATACAAACACACACACAAATACACAGACAGAAGTCTCTGTACAAAATAAATATGAGGTAAATGGGAAGAGGGAAGGAGTGAAATCTTTAGAAGCTGAGGGTACCAGGAAAGGCTTTCCATAGAAGGTAATATTTAAGCTGTATCTTGAAGGAAATCAAGAATTGTTAAGAGGTGGAGGTGAAGAAGAAATGCATTCCTGGCATAGAGGAGTCAGTACAGAGGCATGGTGATGGGAGATGGAATGTAATGAAAGGAACAGAAAGAAAACCAATTTTACTGGATTATAGAGGGGAATTACATGAAGGGGAATAAACATAAGGGAAGGTATAAAATAGGAAGATGGATGCTTGCCCGAGTTGTTCACTGCAGTCATGGCAGCCATCTAGCACAGAGTCTAACTAGAAGAGGCATTGCATTCCCTATGATTTGCTGAAGTTCTCTTGTTCGTGCATGACATTGTTCTGGCTGCATCAAATTTCATAATATTGCAGAACTTCCAGAAAGTGGTAAATAAGCATTCAAAAGAATTAGCATAATTATCCACACAAGAAACACTACATGGATAAAGAATTTATTATTTAACCTATATAATAATAACCTATTGCCCAGGTTACGGCTTGATAGACAAGTTCTTCTCCCCACCCTTATGACAATTCATTTATGGCTCGCTTGATACTTCTGAGATTGGGTTGGTTATCATCTTTCTATATGATTTTGTTAAGATAAGTACATTGTATTTTTGAAGATACTCATCACAATTTTGAATGCTCAGTTTTACTAATACTAAATAAATAAATGAAAAATAAAAAAAATAAAGAAAACCCCAAGCCTATTGGTGAGCTCCATGGCCCTCAATGGGTAGAGATGACTAGTTTAGTAAATACTGAAAGGAAATTCAAAGAACTGACTGCATTTGGGCCTTTTCCAAATCCATCATCCTATGTTCTATGTTCCCTTCCTTTTAGAGGTCAGCTCTCTTCTTTCTCAAGGATGGTTGCTTTCTTGTGTCCAGTCCCACAAAGGTGTGGGATAATCCGGGGGTACATGAAGAAGTCTAATGCAAAGGCTTCTCAGAGTTTCTTCTCCATTTCCCCCTTCAATCTTCTGGTCATTCCTTGCCAATCCTATCTGTATATTGTAATACAGGAAGATGGGCGCATTATATCATATTGGCAATATTTTATAACCTTTTTTTTGGTCCTGATCTGTGATTCCATTAGTGAAGAAATTCTACCTTGACTTTTAATTCTTCTGGGATTGTAGTATTCTATGATTTATTGTCAAGTGATTTTAGTGCTATTATTGTAAAATAATACTCCATTTCATTTTGTTTTAAATCAAACTCAGAGAGTTTAATATAGGCTTGCAGTTCTTTTTTTCTCTTTAAAGTTTAAGTCATTTGGTCTTAGATGTTTACTTTTTGTGCTTCCCTCCCTTTGTGGCCCACTCCTATTTAGCAAACATTTGCTCAGAATGCAAGTCACCTTATCTTTATCTTTAGCTTGATAAAAAAAGAGACAACAAATAAACAAGGTTCACACAGAGTAGGAAGCTCCAAAGGGTTGGTTCTGTAGACAGTGAAGAGGCCAGGGAGGAGGAGGAAGTAGAAAGTGGATGGATTCACTAGGTGACAGAATCACAAGAAGGCAGGCATGTTTAGCCTAAAGCAAGTTCTTCCAAGCAGATTACTGCTTAAGCAGATCATCTGCCAAGCAGATCAGTGAGACTTTGTTTGTGACTGTGGACAATTTGGGGTGGTAACCAGCAACCTTCATTTGCAATCAGCTTCCACCAATGGTGTGTTCATCATCTCTTGTTTCTAGGGGTTCCGCCTCCTAGGAGCTTTTGGTCTCCTCCTCCAGTAAAAAAAAACTATACTTTCTAGCAATCTTCTTTACTAATATGGAGGTTACAAAAATATTCATCTCTGTTGAAGAAACAATAAAGCCCTGAAGTACTCAGTGTACTTGCAAAGCCGTGTAAGAACAGGAGATTCTGTAAGCTCTTGCTTCTATTTGGTCTTGGGGAAAACATCAGACATAATATTGTCTGTTTTATGCCTCAAATAATGTTGACATTCAACAGATCTGAAGGATATTCTTATCTGTTTGCATCTGTCATTACATCTTTTATGGTTTTAACATGCTTAGGAGACAGCTTGTTTAATGACAGCCTTTATAGTTGCATTTTGTTCTATTAAATCATATATTTAAAAAAAATCCACTAACCATAGGCTCCATATTACACATTCGGTAGGAAATTGTGGGGAAAGCTTATGATTTCTCTTCTAGTGCTTTCATCAAGAATGCCCTTGATGTTTGCTTAGAGCACTCTCAGTAAGACTTTATAAAGACAAGAAAAGAGAGACAGTACGGTATAATTGACCTCAGGGTGAGGAAGGATGGAGTTCAAATTCATGTCACACATAGTGACTCATGTGACATTGGCCAAGTGACTTAGTCTCTTGGTAGTCTAGGCCAGGGTTTCTTAAACTTTTTCCATTTTTGACCCCTTTTTCACCTGAAAAATTTTTGCATGACCCCAGGTGTAAAGGTATATGAAAATATACAAATCAAACATTTACTGATAATAAATCAAAAAGAAATTGATTTGAAAACAATTCTTTGGTATGCATATAATTTTGTCATTTACTACAGTTGAAAGCAAATTTGTACACTAATGAGATGGATATGCTTATTTATTTTTACATAAAAGAACTAAATCTCCTTTATTTGATTGCATGCCACCATGGGGGTGGAGGGGAATGGAGGGGAGAAAATTTGAAACTCAAGGGATTGTGGAACTGAATCTTGTAAACTAAAAGTAAATAAACAAATCAACTAAAAAAAATTAAATCATGGCAGAATATTTGATACCATAGAATGTAGAGCACCCTCAACGTTTTTGAGAGTTGATCGATATTTTGATTTTATAATTGCCAGTGCTGTGTTCAGAATCAAGGCTGCAGTGAACTTGCATGATGCAATATGGCAAGCACTGCCGGAAACACCTTGGATTCATTACGTTTGATTTTTGAATTAATTTTTAGTTGTCAAGTGCTCAGAAGCCTTTCACTGTTGCCAAATTTTTCTCAACACCCATATTCAGTATGTGACCCCACACAGGATCTCATCCCACAGTTTAATAAGTACTGGTCAGGCAACACTGTAAGACCATAAGTTGTAGAGAAGTTGTCAATTTGTGTAGGTACAAGGAATTTCTTTGTTCAGTAGTTGTGATGTCAATGAAATAACAGTTTGAGTTCCTCTCTCTAGAGGCAAGAAAATGGGTGCGTAGATCAGTAGTTACTGTTTTTCCTCCAACTTCTCCATCTTTTGAAAACAGTAACATCTGTGAAGTTTCCATTCTTTTGGAATTTCCACTTTGAAATGTACTAAAAATTGATAGATGAGTACCTTTAAAATTGTATTACCTCTAGTGTGAATTGCTGTTGTATGTACTCAGCAAGTTTCAGCAACTCTTCCCGACATTGAGTCATTTCTACTTCCCATACTACATCAAGAACAAATGTGATGGCCTCCAAATGTGAGGGTTCCATTATTATTGGTGATAAAAATAAATCATTACAGAAATGACAGCAGATATGCTCTACTTTGCATGTTTGTTGTTAATAATGAAAACATAAATGCTTTCAGAATGATTATTCCAAGTTGTAGGCAGTTTCATTTTCCCCTCAATTAATTTTAATTTTTTTGTAAAATGATACTGCTCAGAATCTCCTATTGTCCTTCATCACATTTTGTACATGAACTTGTACTCTCTAAATCTGCATTGCCATATCTCTCTGACAAAGATATCAATTGTGTTGGCCAATATGACCTCTTTTGATTTCCTGGTTGTGATAGCTATTTTGTATGTTTGTGTTTCCATAAGATATGGTGATAACATTGATATCTCTTACTTTTACCCATTTCATATTTTTCTGGATCTACAATTTGTTTTAAAAATTGGAGTTTCCCTCATCACACGGTGCCTCCCCTCCCCCATTTTCTCTCTTCTAATTTAATATTTACTATATAACCTTTCCTTGGAGAAGCACCTGCAAGCAGATATCTGATTCAGAAAAGACTGTTTCATCTGTAACTAGTCATTTTTGCCTGTTAATACCAATTTTCATTCTCATATTGAACAGAGTATTCTGGATAAACCATTGTGAATTTTCTGGATAGCCTTCAAGTCCTTGGTGTCAACCCTATTATACATAGGGAACAATGTGAATAAGAAAAGTAGCAGAGAGGGTGTAGCTGCACTGGGCTGTCATATGACCATGGACAAACTGGAGTACAATTAGTCCTATCCTATACTTGACACTTTTCCAATTTGGTAAGATGGAGCTTATGCTATCTGGCATTATCTTCAAGAACCAGCATTACCTAATGGCATCATTATGCATCAGAGGAGGATACAGATATGTCACACAAATACATATTAGATTTGTGCTTTCAGTAGTTGTAGAAAACTCCCTGCCTAGAAACTCCCTCCCCTAATGCATATGAACAACTTTATTGTAATTTAAACCTTACATTCTTTTAAAAATAAATTTATTTTTTTTTTAGTTTTCAACATTTACTTCCACAAGATTTTGAGTTACAAATTTTCTTTCTCTCTCTCCCCTATCCCCACCCCAAAATAGTAAGCATACTGAATACCCCTTCTTCCAATCTGTTCTCTCTTATGTCCTCCCCATCTCCACCCCCTTCCACCTTTACTTTCTTTTTTTTTAATTTTTAAATTAAAAAAAAATTTTCCCCCCTTACTTTCTTATAGGGCAAGATGGATTTCTATACCCTATTGCCTGTATATCTTATTTCCAGGTTGCATTTAAAAAACAGTTTTTAACATTGTTTTTAAAACTTTGTCTTCCCTCCTCACCCACCCCCACTGGGAAGACAAGCAATTCAATATAGGTTGTATATGTATCGTTACACAAAGCATTTCCATAGTAGTTACATTGCGAAAGACTAGCTATATTTCCCTCTATCCTATCCCACCCCCCCATTTATTCTGTTTTCTCCTTTGACCCTGTCCCTTTTCAAAAGTGTTTGCTTCTAATTATCCTCTCCTGCAACCTGCCCTCCTTCTATCATCCCCCCTCTTATCCCCTTCCCCCCTACTTTCCTGTAGGGTAAAATACCCAATTGAATGTGTATATTATTACCTCCTTAAGCCAAATCCAATGAGAATAAGGTCGAATCATTCCTTTTCACCTTTTTGCTCTTCCCCTCCATTGCCTCTTTTACGTGGAATAATTTACCCTATTCTATCTCTCCCTTTCTCCTTCTTCCAATATGTTCCTCTTTCACCTCTTAGTTTTATTTTTTAGATATCATCCCTTCATATTCAACTCATCCTGTGCCCTTTGTCTATGTATACATGTACATACATATATACATACACACATATGCCCTCCATACATACATATATGTATGTATACACATATATACGTATATATTCTCTTCAACTATCCTCATCCTGAGAAAAGTCTCATAAATTACAATTATTGTTTTTCCATGTAGGAATGTAAATAATTCATCTTTAATAAGTTTGTGATGATTTCGTTTTCCTGTTTACCTTCTCATGCTTCTCTTGTTTCTTGTATTTGAAAGTCAAATTTTCTGTTCAGCTCTGGTCTTTTCATCAAGAATGTTTGAAAGTCCTCTATTTCATTGAATATCCATATTTTCCCCTGAATTATTATACTCTGTTTGGCTGGATAGGTGATTTTTGGTTCTAATCCTAGCTCTTTGACCTCTGGAATATCATATTCTAGGCTCTTCAATCCCTTAGTGTAGAAGCTGCTAGATCTTGTGTTGTCTTTACTGTGTTTCCACGATACTCAAATTGTTTCTTT
>CM053601.1:29325084-29353255 GCA_028646575.1 Pseudocheirus occidentalis | reverse complement strand
CCTACCCCAGCCCCTATATATCTTAATTCCTAGTTGCAGGTATTGCAGAGCTTTAAATTCTAGATTCTTTTTATTCCTCCCTTGTCACCCACCCCCACTGGAAGGACAATCAATTCAATAAAGGCTGTGAATGTGTGATTATACAGGAAATGGACATATTGTGACAGTGATCATATGTCCCTCCTTCCTATCCCTTCCCCTGCCCATATATTTTTAATAATTCAATATAAAATCAGAAATCCTGAAAATCAAAGGAAAGATTAATCAAGTTAAAAGCAAAAAATGAATTAATAGATGTTTTTGAAAAAAATAAACTATTAGCTAATATGACTTTTAAAAGAAAACCAAATTATCGACATCAAAAATAAAATGGTAGGGGTGGCTAGGTGGCACAGTGAATAGAGCCTTGGCCCTGGAGTCAGAAAGACCTAAGTTCAAATCTAGCCTCAGACACTTAATACTTTCTAGCCATGTGACCTTGGGCAAGTTACTTAACCCCAATTGCCCTGCCATCTCCCTCCAAAAAAAAGGAAAAAATAAAATAAAATGGTAAATTCACAAGTGCAAAAATTTTAAAAATTATTTGCTCAAATATATGCTAATAAAACTGATTATTTAAATGAAAGATATGACTATTTACAAAATTATAAAATGTCTAGATTAACAGAATAAGAAATCAAGGATTTACAAATCTCAGAAAAAGGAAATGAACAATGAAATATAGGGGTCAGAGTCAAAATGGTGGAGTGAAAGTAGGGACTTGCTTGAGCTCTCCACCTTCCCCTCCACGTACCTGTAAAAAATTACTCTGAACAAATTCCAGAGCTATAGAACCCACAAAATGACAGATTGAAACACATATTCAGACCAACACAGCCTGGAAGGTGAACAGGAAGAGTCTATTGCACCAGGCTAGGAGTAAAGCACAGTCCACAGTGGGCCATGCCAACACAGATGAGCCTGAACAAGCCTCAAGGGACTGAATCACTGGCAGCTATGGCAGTTTCCAGACTTCTCAACCCACAAATGCCAAAGATAAGATAGATCAGTGGGAAAACTCTGTGGGACCTAGGTGAAAGGGGAGTGTGGAGACAACGCCAAAAGACTCATGATGGAAAGGGCTGTCCACATCCAGAGAAAGAACTACAGAGTCTGAACACAGATTGAAGCAAACTACTTGCTCTCTTTTTTGTTTTGTTTCATTCCTTCTTTCTTACTGTTCATTCCATTGGTTATAATTCTTCTTTACAACTTGACTAATGTTTAATGTGAAGGTATTCGTAGACTCTTTATTGGACTGCATGCCGCCATGGGAGGGAGGGAGAACAAGAGGGAGGAGAAGAAAATTTGGAACTCAAGGTACTGTGGAACTGAATGTTGTAAACTAAAAGTAAATAAATAAATTTTAAAAGAAAAGTATTAGAATGGAGCAAATTGAGGCTAATAACTTTATGAGAAATCAGGAAAGTATAAAGCAGAACCAAAAGAATGAAAAAAAATCAAAGACAATATAAAATATCTCACTGGAAAAACCACTGACCTGGAAAATAGATCCGGGAGAGATAATTTAAAAAGAAAAGAAAGAAAATGAATAATCCATACACGAATTCCCAAAGGAAAAAGCCTTATGACCAGATAACTTAAGAGGAAATTCAATCAAACATTTAAAAAACAATTAATTTCTTTTGTTTTTCTTATTTTTTTCCAGACTGGGCCTCCCCACCTCACATAGGCTGAAAGTACAAAGACTACTCATTATAATGCCATTGCCAATAATAGTTGGTACAGGAGCTTTGACCTACTCCTCCAACCTAGAGTGGTTTGCCCCACCTTAGCCAACTCTGCTCCTAGGGACTCAGTATAACAATGCCATATTTAGTGCAAATACTCAATCAGCATAGGCAACTGCATATCCAAACTCCTGAGCCCAAGAAATCTGCTAGCCTCAGTCTCCCTGGTAAACTGAGATTAAAGGAATGAACACCACCCTTTAAGAACAATTCATTTCAATATTACATAAGCTATTTGAAAAAATTGGAAAAGAAGGGGTCCTATCAAATCCTTTTTTGACATGAATATGCTCATGATACCTGAACCAGAAATATGCAAAACAGAAAGAAGACAATAGACTGATATTCAAATAATTATGCAAAAATGATCTAAATAAAACATTAGCAAGGAGACTATTGTAATATATCACAAAGATTATATGCTATGACTAGACAGTATGCATACTAGCATTCGTTAAGGTCCTTTGTATCAAGTACAATGCTAAGCATGAGAGGAGGGTGGGAAAGTCCCTGCTCTCTAGGACCTCAGAGTTTAATGGGTGAAACAACAGGCAAACAACTCTGTAGACACAAGAGATGTACAGGATAAATTGAGTGAAGTCTCAGAAGGAAGGCTCTAAGAATAGAAAGGACTAAAAAGGCTCCTTGCAGAAGGTGGGACTTTAGCTGATACTTCAAAGAAGCTAGGGAACGTAGGAGACAGATGAGAAAAGTGTTACAGGCATTGGAGACAGTGAAAATATTTAGTCAGGAAATGGACTGAGTAAGTAGGGAAAAGCAAGGAGGCCAGAGTGACTAAACCTCTGAGTACAAGATGGGGAACAAGGTGTAGGAAGACCACAAAGATAGTGTTGACCTCCAGAGTTATATCTAAGAATGGGTGTTGCCTCAGTCAAACTGAGATCTGCTAAAGACCTACCTTTAAAAGTCCGAGGTCTTCCACTGGGGCCATCTCCAGTTGTCTTGATCTATATCTGACATCTGGGGCCATCTTCAGTTGTCTTGACCTATATCTGACCACTGGATCCAGATGACTCCAGAGGATAAAGTGAGGCTGGTGACTTTGCACAGCCATCCCTCAATTAAATCCAATTTACAACCTCCTATCATCTCCAGGGTGTATAGAAAGAGACTTTTTTTTTAAATAGCCAATGTAGGATTTTATTTTGCTTGACCATATATATTTGTTTCAAGGATTTTATTTCTCTTTCATTTTTCTCTTTCATTTGGAGTGCAGTGGAAGAAGGAGGGATTCAAAGTGGATTTTGGTTAATTACGAATTTAATTGAATTTTTAAAAATAAATGAGCAATATGAGATCATCGAGGCAATTTAGAAGTTACCTGGTCCATATTTGACAAATGAGGAACCTTAAGACTTGCCCAAGATTAGATGGTAGAAGAGTTAGTAGAGAATAAGGAACTAGAACCCTAACTTTTTTTTTATTGTACTACATGTTTCTCCAATTTGGTGTGTTTCCTCTCCCCTAGAGAATTTTTAAACATTATTTTTAACTGTGAAATGAAAAACTTACCTCTTGTTAATGGAATTTCAGGCAGCCAGAAGAAGAAGCATTGTTTAGGCAAACCACAGATGTCCTATGTATGTCTGTGAAATAATCCAATGAATATAGAACCAGGGGAAGAGGAAATAGTGATGCCCTTTTAAGTGGGAGGAACTATTCCAAAGGGAAATTCAATAAAACAGACAAGTATTAAATCTTTTCAAAGTAAAGAACTATGTGCTGAATATAGAAAGAGTTCACAATTCAATTCAACAAATTGTTGAGTATGTACAGAGTGTTGTGCTAGAGATAAAAAGTTTATGTTGGGCAAGGGCTCAAAACAGGAGCTAATCCTTACTGCTGATTATATATATATATAAAATAAAGATAGGAATTTAAAGCAAACATTTGAGGCACAAGGTGAAACTCCACCTATGTCTTTATTTGCATCTGAGTACAAAAAAGGATCTCAAATTTGAGGAAAAACCCAGACAACCCTTGGTGCTTTGTTGGAAGTACAACCACTAGAAAGCATTTAACACTTAATATCCTGGCACCCATTTGCCCAAAGACCAGTTATGTTATGTTTCACCCCTCCCCAGGGATCTTGAATAGCTGCAAGAAGTTTGGAGGTGTCTAGGCTCTTTTCCAATTGCTCTAGCCCTTACCAATGATGTTCCCCCAACTGTACTGAGGTCCTTTGTATCCCAGTTCCATTTAACCCCTACAGATTAGTTTTTACAAAGGAATATGTACTCAAAGCTATATTAACAAATATACAAAAATCTCTCAACATGTGGAAAACGTAATCCCCATTCTCCAAAACACCTCAGTCCCTGAGGAGGGGAAGAGAATTAGGTTCATAACTCAGTCTACTTCTTAATACATAGCACAGTCCCAGTTCCAAGTTCCACCTTGAGATCAAGTCCCAAGTACCTGGACTTTCCTACCAGACTGGTTGGCTGCAACATCCTACCTGGAAGCCCAGCTCCAAGGTCAGCATAGCTTGAAGTTTTGGTCCAGTGGAGATTCCACATGCACCTGAAATTGTTTTTCTCTATTATTCTTCAAAAATAAGATAATCACTTATATGTATGATATAGTAAACTATATGGGTGTATTATGAAATAACTGATAAAATATGTGGACTCTCTGATAAGACAATCAATGAAAATACATTATAAACAAATGTATCAGTAGTTTTGAAATTATCAAATTATCTATTAAGCAATAAAAAGGAATACCTATAGCTGAAAGTATTAAAAATTTACCTGAGGGCCTTGCCATCAGCCTGTCCTAAGTCAAGACTTGGGCTGGTTCCTGCATTTCTCCACAAAGGAGATTCAAATAGCCCATACTGATTTAAGAGCTGGGCTAATTGATGGAAATTTACTAAATGGCTTTCTGGAAGGGAGATACAACATCTCTGGTTGAACAGAGAGGGAAGGTTGTTGAGTAGAAAAAGAAAGGAGCCAAATGGAATTGATGAAATGTCAAAGTGGTGATTTGTTTGTATATTTTGATTAATAAAATTTGATTGTATACATTAAAAAGTACAAGTCTAATATTTCCATCTACTTGTTAGCATAAGTAATACTAAATAGATTATATGTGAGGATACCACATGTTACAGGTTTTTCTCTAATATGACCGATACTGAGTGTGAGAAATCTTTGCCTTAAGACATGGCAGAGCCCCCTCTTTCTCTGGCAGAGAAGAGGAAGCACACAACTGAAGATTGCTGTTGAAGAGAAAAATTGGAAGCGAAGAAACACAAAAGGTTCAATAGCTTCATACCCAGTGAAGTCACACCTGGCAGCAACCAAGGGACCAACAGAATACTCTCCAATGGCATCCTCACTAGACCAGAACACAGGGAACACATAGATCACACACCTAGAGGAGATGATATGCCACGCCAGAGCAGGAGGCAGGCCCAGGGGTGACAAAAATCACCAGAACATTTCAGTGCCTTGTAATGTTGTCAGTGTGAGTTGCTCCTCCATACATGCTCTCTGAGCATTCATGAGTGCCCTCCCATGTGCCCTAGATCTACCCAGTAATAGTATATACAAGTATTGGGAGAACATTCCCCAGGTTTATAATGAAATGTATTTTTAGCTATACTATTTCATTAAATGCTTTGATTTGAACTAATTATGTCCTCTGTTTGACTAGTAAAAATAAATACAGTGGTGAAGCCTCATTAACGATGGTCTTGAATGAATGCTAAGTACTCACAGAGTACTCTGAAACTAGGGCAACCTGTCTGAGAGAATCTATGTGTGACTTGCAGGGGTAGGGAATGCCAGGTGTGGCATTTATGTAAAAACGACTACAAAAAAAATCAAATGAAAACATCAAAGGACAAGTGAACCCAAATTTAAAGCAATGGTCAATGCTCCCAGGAGATAGACAAGGAATTATATATCCCTTTGCAGGGAAGTGAGTGCAGAACGCTGCATATACAATCAGACATAATCTTGATGTTGATTGGTTTGATTAACTGTTTTTTCTTGTGATATAGGAAAACATTATTGGGAAGAGTAAAATCAAGAAACATCTGCTATGTAAAAAACAGAAAGCATTAATTAAGCTGAGGTAATCCTTGTCATCATGGAGCATGGATTTTAGAAAGGGAGAATGACACCTACACAGAAAACTTTAATACATTTTAGTATGAAAGAAGCAACACGGCATAGTGAATAGAAGCCCAATCAGGAACACCTGACATACCAATATATCATGAGCAAGTCACTTAACCCTATTAATGCCTGGGGTAACTCTCTAAGACTATAAGTTATAGATGAGTTGTTGATTTGTTTTAGTCAATGGAGTTTCCACACCAGGAATACCCCATGTTGATGAATCCATACATCTAGACCAAAAAAGGGGTGTTTTTTCCCAAAATGATTGTCATAAAAATGTGCCATTTCAAAATGTCATGTAGTGTCTAAAGAAGAAAAGTTCAGTTCCATCAGGTGGGACAAAGGAAAATGTTCATGGATAATGTGACATTTTAGTTGGTTTTTAAAAGATTGGCAAGAATTTAAGAAGTGAAAAGGGGAAGAAGGATAATCCAAGCATGGGGAGCAATGTGAATAAAGAAGTGAGAGAACACAGGGAGTATTGCGGGACAGAGAATAATCATTGGATAGTCAGTCATAGCATGATCAAGCTAGAGCTGGAAGGGTCCTTAGGGGCCATCTAGTCCAATCCCTTCTTTTTATAGATGAGAAAATTTAGACTAAAGAATATTAAGAGACTACCACCAAAGTCACATGGGTAGTAATTCCCAAGGGCAGTGTTTGAACTCCAACAGTGCTATTTCAATAGTGTTGCAATGAAGTGTAAAGTATATTGAGCTGAGTACTGAGAGAAAAGACTTATAAAGGAAGCATGGTCTCACTGTAGAGACCCTTGAATAACAGGCAAAGGAAACAGAATCTTACTTAGTAATAAGAAGCCACTAATAGGTTTTTTCAACAGAGGTGAGAAATGATCAAATCCATGCATATGAAAGATAACTTTCAGAAGTTGAAAAGATAAAGATAGGTTAGGAGTCTTTTACCATAGTCAAGGTGAGTAATAATGGAGAAAGGGCATATGGATGAGACGCATTATGGAAAAGACATGCATACATATAACTTTAATATACATTAGAAAATTATAACATACACTAAAAGATGTTAAAAGGAGGAACCAGACAGATACTAAAAAAGGGAAGAATTACTTTCAGGGAAGGTATTATGAAATAAATGGAACTTGAATTGAGTCATGAAAGAGAGAAAGGAAGGGGAAGAGTCAAAATGGCACAATAAGTCAGGAACTTACCTGAACTTTCCTAATTCACCTCCAAACAACCATAAAATAATGCCTCAAAACGAATTCTGGAGCAGCAGAACCAAGGAAAAAATAGGGCAAAACAATTTTCCAGCCTGAGATAATTTGTAAGGTCAATGGAAAAGGACTGTCTCACTTGGATAAAGGGAGAACTCAGTCCAAGCTGTTTTTATCCTCACTTCATTTTACCCTTCTTCACATACTCTACTTAGTAACCAGACTTAACTAGTAGTCCTTCAGTTGCTTGCCATCTGCTAACCCATTCCTAATATTTAGAAAGCCTTCTTCCCTCATCTCCATCTGGTAAAATTCTTCTCTTGCCTCAAGATTCATTTCTGGCACCACCTCCACTAAAAGACTTTTCTGGATCTCTCCTTTCCCTCCTCAAACTGTCCTAAAGTTCTCTTCCCCCTGCCCAATTCTCCTTTGCATTCATTTCACGGTATTTTGTATTGTATTAACAATTTGTGTATGTGATGTCATCTTTCATCTTGGTATCCGCTACCTAGCACTTTTTAAATGACCATTGAGTGTAAAGTAGAGCAAAAAGTGTTCCATGTCAAGCAAGGGAATAGATATTAGTAGAAAATAATACAAATGTGATTTTGGTCCTTGATGGTCCAAAACTAAAATAAGTTATTGCTCTTATAAGTTTAGGAGACGATACTACTTTAAAGTTTTAATGAGGTTGGGTTTTGGTTATTTGTTTGTTTGTTTGTCTTACAGTTTAAAAAGCAATGCTTTCAACCCAAAGGGATCTTTACAGCTCTCTTTCAGCTCTAGAATTATTCCACCATATAATTTTATAAAGACAATTGCCATTTCATGTTACAGCTTTACTACACTATTGCAAATACAGGTGGAAAAAATTGTCACTCAGGCAAACACAACTAAAAGAAAAAACAGCAAGATAAGAGAGGTAGTTGAGGGACACTGAGAAAAATTTTCAAAAGGATATTAGATAACGTGCAAAAAGATTAGGTATAAAGTACAGAACTATGAGATGATAAAGCATAATAGAATATCTAATGCCAGGCTTGGCTGACAAGAGTTTCTGTCTTATGTGACTTACATCATCATGCTCAGGGTTATTTGATTACTCCCAAGTTTTTTAACAAATTCAAAAAATATTACTCTTTTAGGATAATTGCTCTACATTTTAACAGATGCATTTTTTTCAGGTAGCTTGTCAAATATTATATACCTGATTTTTAAGCTATTCTGATTTTTTCCTTTTCCTCCTCCCCTTAATTTTTTCCTTTCTTCTCTTTTCTAACTTTCTCTTTAGCTCTTTCTTCTCTTAACTTTCTATTTCCTAATGTTTTCTAATTAGGTACCCTAAAAATGAGAAAATTAATTCCCCTCTCCTTTTTGCAGAAGTAGGGAACAATGAATGTGGAATATTGATGATACTAAGACACTCAGTAGACATAGGACTTTGGCTAACCCAGTTTATTCTTTATCTTTTTTATTTTTTGTTACAAGGAATGGCTCATTGCATACAGTAGAAGGGAAATGTTTGGAAATAAAGGTGATACAAAAACTGAAAGATACTGATAACATAAATATGTTACAGTTGTGATCATAACTTTTTGAAAGGTAAGGGTGCTACCACTGATTCTACCAGCACCCAAACAGTTCCCTGACCAACCAGTCTTATATTCCACCAGCTTCCCCTCCTACCTGGCCTAAGATTACTAAACCATTATTGTTTTTACACGATGAAAAGAAGGTAAAAGGAAGAATAGAGTCACATTGATTGTGAGGCAAGGCAAGTGATTATAAAAACCACTGGATAGGGTTTGCTGGAAAGAGTAATCCTCTCTTAGTGAAAGAGAGAGAGAGACAGAGAGACAGAGAGACAGAGAGAGACAGAGACACAGAGAGACAGAGACAGAGACAGAGAGAGAGAGACAGAGACAGAGAGAGAGAGACAGAGACAGAGACAGAGACAGAGAGACAGAGACAGAGACAGAGAGAGAGAGAGAGAGAGAGAGAGAGAGAGAGAGGGACGGAGCAGCAAGAAGGTGAAAGACCAGACCAGGATGGTTATGGGAACATCAGAGAGTAAAAGAGAGGGAAGATTCCTCTTGGCAGAATTACAACTAGCCACACACAGGAATCAGTGGCTCTTTGGAGAGCAGGAACCCCGTTGTCCCAGAATTGGCAGCAGTATAGTGGCAAGGATGAACTGCAAGAACTAGAACTAGCAGCCATAGACAGAATGGTTGAATTATGATTGTAAAGACTGTCTAATAGCGCAAGTCTTTAACATTAAAAAAAATTATCTTCTGAATAGATGATTTCTCATAGACTATTTCCAGAGTCAACAAAATTTATCTCGACATGGTCTATAAAAGGTATTCCAGATACAATAATCAATAATAATCAAACCCCTAGGTCCGTTTCATAAACCAAACCAAATCCAGGTCTCTCTGTAGCTTTTCACTTCTCTGCGGTTCTCCCCAGCTCTCCCCAGCCATCTTCTCCACCTAAAGAATTATTATTGAGGGCTAAACCCAAGGGTGTAGCCTGTGAATACACAACATGTCAAGGAACAAAGGGTACCAGAGCAAGAAGACCTCATACCTTATCAAAAGTCATTAACTTTGTCAATGGGATTTCATGTCTCATCAAAAACAGCCCAGATTCCATTGGAGCACACAAAGTCCCTTCAGTGGTATCCTTAGAATCCATAGACATCCTCAAAACGAATACTACTTGATTTGGGATTCTGTGCTTGGGCCAATTCCTTGTGCCACTCCTTGCAGCATATTCTAACCATATAGTTTGGTTGGCTTTGCTGTTGTTCAGTTGTTTCAGTCATGTCCAACTCTTTATGACCCCATTTGGGGTTTTCTTGGCAAAGATACTGGAGTCATTTGGCATTTCCTTCTCCAGCTCATTTTACAGATGAAGAAAACTGAGGCAAACAGGGTTAAGTGACTTGCCCGGGGTCAAACATCTAGTAAGTGTCTGAGGCCAGATTTGAACTCAGAGCCTCCTAACTCCATGCCAGGCTTTCAATTCAAATAGATTCAGGGAACATTGGACACAACTGAAATAACTCAACAACTTGAGAGGGAAAATCTCCCTATCACAAAAATTCATTCTTTCCCTGATGTTCTGAAGTTAAACTGAAATCTCTTCCTATAATTTGGAAGAAGCATAAATTTCTAGACTGGAAAGCCCAGGGAAAAACAGAGATTTCTGTTATCCTTAAATACATCCACAAAAAAAAATTGTACTAATTAAGCCTTGTTTCATCTGAGTATAGTTCTCCCACAGTGTGAGACACTCCATTTCTTGGCTCTGGGCATTTTCTCTGGCTGTCCTTCTTGCCTAGAATGCCCATCACTCCTCAACCCTGCCGATGGGCTTCCCTGATTTCCTTCAAGACCCAACTAAAATCTCATCTTTTACAGGAAACCTTTCCCAACTCTTCTTACTTCTAGCACCTTCCTCTATTCTTTCCTAGTTTTTCCTGTGTGTGTGTGTGTGTGTGTGTGTGTATACAAACATATAAGTGTGTATATGTATATGTATTACTGTATATAGTATATTTCTGTATATATGTATATATTCCTATATATAGTGTGTATATATATTTCCTGTATATAGTCCTGTATATATTTGTTTGCTTGTCTCCCTCATTAGATTATGAGCTCTTTGAGGTCAGGAACTGCCTTTTGCTTCTTTATATATCTCCAGCATTTAATACAGCATCTGGCACACAGCGGGTACTTAATAAAAATTTATTGGTAGATTACATCAAAATATGCAGGGAAAGCTCTTGAAAAAATACAGTGCCCCTTTATGTTTAAAAAAATTAACCATCATAGGAATAAATAAGCCACTCCTCAATAGGATAAATAGTACCTATTTAAAGCCAAGAGCCAACATGTGTAATGAAGAAGGCCTTTTCAGGGGTAATGCAAAGTTATTCATTGTCAACACTATTATTTGATACAATGTGAGAAATTGTCTTCCCCAATGAGAATATAGCCTTCTTAAGGGAAAGAGCTGTCTTGAATACTTACATTTGTATTTCAAATGTTTAGCCAAGTGCTTAACGTGGAGTTAGTGCTCAATAAACACTATGTCCATCTATGGTTTCTGATTTTTCACACAGCTAATATAATTGTTGAAATATTTTTATGTGTTTTGTATCATTTGTTACATTGTCAATATATTGTACACTCAGAAACATCTATTTTTTTCAGCTCATGAGACCAGGAGTTTTGGGGGGGGGTGGCAGGAAAAAGAAAGAAAGATAAAGGAGAAAGAAGAGAAAGATAAAGTTTATGGGGAAATACTGGTTTCGCCATTTATTTATAGATTTTGTTTTTTTTTTACTTTATTTATAAACTGCATTGAGTGCTTAGATGTGATTGAATATTAATTAATAAGAGAGACTATACAATTCTAACATGTGAGAAAATATCAGTTCATACCCCTGATTGCTCTAAAGCCCAGAATAAGAAAAATAAAGAAATGAGCCCATAGCAAGTAGGGAAGGGTAAGGAAAGGCTACACATGGGGTCATTATCCCTAAAATCCTATTAAACTCATTCTGTTGCTGATATTGTGCTTTAAATCTTTCCAATATAGAAACTAACACAGTTTATGCTCTACTGACACAGAATTAAAGAATTCAGGGTTAGCTGCACAGCATGATAAGACATTAGAATTAGGCAATGATATGTCAGAATATGTGTAAGCACATAAGAAGGGTCAAGAAATGAAATAGATAGATAGATAGATAGATAGATAGATAGATAGATAGATAGATAGATAGATAGATAGATGGATAGATGGATGGATAGATGGATGGATGGATATAGATATAGATATAGATGCCAGGAATACTGATAAGCAATAAGTAGTTATGTGTTACTCAGTCATGTTTAATAGTCCAAAATATAAAATATAAAAATTTCCAGTGGAAATGTCTTCAATATGATCTCTGTGAGTGTTCTTCCTTTCATGGGCACCACAGGCTTGTACCCATATGGCTTGGGATGTAGATAAGCCCTTTCATAAAGCAATCTAAAGAGTACTAGTAAAATTAAGCCCCTGAAACTCTATCTTGGTTTCTCATGCCTAAAAGATCTATAGGAAGCCCATGTGTGGTATCTAGGTGAAACAGTGAATAGGGGCATGGAGTTGGGAAGACCTGAATTCAAATCTAGTCTCAGACACTTAATAGCTGTATGATCCTGGGCAAGATACTTCACCTTGTTTGCCTCAGTTTCCTCATCTGTAAAATGAGCTGGAGAAGGAAATGTCAAACTGCTCAGCCAAAAAATTCTCAAATGTGGTCATGAAGAGTCAGACACGGATGAAATGACTGAATAACAAGTGAAAGCAGGGCCTACTTTAGGCAACAATATGAAGTAGTTTACTTCTGATACATTCACCCAGCAGAAATTTCTCACTTATCTCCTTTTTCAACACTTTTTAAAATAGCTTCTTCTTTTTTTTGTAGGGGGGAAGGCAAAGCAATTGGGGTTAAGTGACTTGCCCAAGGTCACGTTAGTGTGTCAAGCATCTGACGTTGGATTTGAACTCAGGTCCTCCTGACGCCAAGGCCAGTACTCTATTCAATGCACCACCTAGCCACTCCCAAAATAACTTCTTTTCATTGATGTTTTTATTTACTGGAAGTGTGATAACATTGTGCAGAAACAGCCATACTTTAATATTTATAGGGAAGCTTAGTTTGCTAGATGTGGTTGTATTAGGAAGAGATGTGGCTGACCGCCACAGCCCTCCACTTTCTCATAATGTATATCCATATATTCTCAGCTTGTCTGATATCTGGAAATACTTCTTGTAGTTGTGGTCAATGCTGAACTATCCTGCCTTATTTCCCTTTCCTTATGAATTCTGAGATGCAGCCACTATCTTCTCCTCTGGCCATCACCTTTGTGAAATAATCTCCCTGTGCCCAGGGCATGCAGTCTCATGAGAATGAAAGGCCTAGAAATCCCATCATGCCTGTTCTTAACATCTAGAGTTTCCCAGGAAAGGTAGTGTTTTACTTGGTGCTTCTATCACATGGCCTCCTAATGAAAAAAGTATAATCCTTGAAAAGGATACAAGGTAAATACATCCCCAGTTTTTATGCCCATCCTGGTTACGCGTCTATTTTCTGTCCTGCTGGCTGGTCACCCCAGTTTGTGCTTATGGATGGTGCCTAAGATGAATGGGCTAACTACT
This sequence comes from Pseudocheirus occidentalis, assembly GCA_028646575.1. NCBI lineage: Eukaryota > Metazoa > Chordata > Mammalia > Diprotodontia > Pseudocheiridae > Pseudocheirus > Pseudocheirus occidentalis. The sequence continues at coordinate 29,339,897 of CM053601.1, read as the reverse complement.
AGACTTATAACAAAAGTATGGACAGTAAACATCTAGAAAAGGAAGCAGTGATTACAAAGGGCCGACGTGGCTTCAGGAAGACCAGATTATTATAAGATAACCTTATTTCCTTTTTAAAAAAAAAAACATTTTTGTCTAATAATGTAGTTTAAAAAAAGAATGGCTAGTTATGTGATGACACCATCCCTTTACTACAGGTGCCACCTACAAAGCTTGACTCATTAAGAGCAGAAGTATCACCATTCAACCTACAATATACACAGTCACAGAACAGAGAATACAAACCAGGGAATTCAAGGATAATGACCCAGCAAAAGTGGGCATAAAAACTTCATTTGCCAAAGAAACAATGGGTCACGGCAAAAGTGGCAGTAACAAAGCTAACAGTAAAAGTTCTACAGGTTTCCTTGCAATTTCAAGAGAACACAAGGAAGAGACTCACTACCCTACAACATAAGGTAGACTCCCAAAGTTGTTAAAGTATATGGACATGCATAGTTTAATTTATGGATGTATAATTAAACAAAATTTTTTAAATCAACATATTTGAGCCCTATTGTTCTGAAAATAAGTGTGGTGGTTTGAACCCCTATTATTTACCTTCTTTTATTTCTTTTTATTCCTTTTTCAGTTCTATTTCCTGGTATGATAATAAATAACATTATGAAAAGTAATGTGGTATAATGGCTAAAGAGTTGGTCACAAAGTCACAGAAACCTGTCTTCTAGTCTTACCTTGGACAAATACTAAATGTGACCCTGGCAAAGTCACAGAACAGGTTGTTGTTGTTTTTTTAACTATAAGAACAGTTTAATGGGAAACACAGTGGTTGGCACATAAAATAATAAAAATATAGAATGATACAAATGAATACTCGTGGGATATGAGTCCAATATTTTAATTTAGTTGATCTTAGTAGAGCAATGTATTTGTACAGAACATGAGCAAATATTCTCTGCCTACTTCCAGGGGACTATATCAGATGGAGGGAGGGTGAAGGGAGGGAGTAGGGCACAGACTTCTGGCCATGTATGACTCATAACTAAGAATCCCCTAATTGGCTTCCAAGACAGAAGAGTCAGTCACTCAGGGGACCTTTAAAAGGAAACAGCTTCCAGCTAGTGTCTCTTTGCTGCTTTAGCCATTCCCCAGTAAATGGTGTGACAGTTCATTCAGTGCCCTGGGAAAGAGCTTTGATTTAAATTCATTGATAGTGGCTAAACACCATCGTACTCTTGTACATTCTATCCATATGAACTCCATTGGTAAAAAGAGATTTCTCACCAGGAGTTCTTTATACCAATAAAATCACAAGTCCAATTTAAAATATAAGGAGGGAGGAATGGGGATTCTTTTTTTATCTCCTCAATCAACAAACATTTCCTATGTATCAGGTGTGTTGTCTGTCTTTCTTTCTTTCTTTTCTTTTTTTTTTTTTGGCTTTTCTGGAAGGGGGAAGGCAGAGCAATTGGGGTTAAGTTACTTGCCCAAGGTCACACGCAGGTGTGTTTTCTAAGACAAAACCAAAATAGTCTCTGTTCTCTCTAGGAGTTTGCATTCTAAACAGCAAGACAAGCATATATAGGTGTTAAATCCTTTCTGGAATACTTCTACAACTTATAATCATGCTGGCCAGTTGTGTGCTCAGGGTTTAAGCTGCTCTGTGGATCTGCATTACTAAAACTATTAAACTACCCAAATATCTATAATTACCAAATTATTTTCCCTTTATGTAACAATCATTTTTATAGGAAGCTTTCAATTAAGCTTTGCCAAAATCTAGCGTGGTCCTGATCTACCCACCTAGTATAGTCAAATAAATGTTATTTCACTGATGTGAAATTCTCTTCAACAAGGCAGATTAACAAAATCTATTATTTGGGGTCAGGCTCCCAGGATTGAATCTTGTCTGTGTGAGCCTAGAGTTTTGGGGGGATGATTTGGGGATGATATGATAAATAGTGAGCCTGTATATACATATCCTGCTAAGCATCCTATCTGCACTGAAGCATGAAGGAAAGGAGGGTACAGTGGCCATTCTTTTTTTCATTCATTCCCAAAGCTCTTACGCATTTACTATATGCCAAGGGGTAGCTAGATGACGTGATGGATAGAGTATCGGTCCTGGAAGCCAGAAGATTTGTTTTCCCGAGTTCAAATTTAGCCTCAGACACTTATGAACTGTGGGGCCAACAACAACATACAAAAACAAAATAGTTCTTGCCTTCGGGAAGCTTGTTTAGGGAGAAACAATACAAACATAGATAAGTAAATGTTAGAAGTACATGAAGTAAACAGTAAGGCATTTCCAAGGGGAGGGCACTAGCAACTGGAGGAATTGAGAGAGGTCTTACGAAGGAAGTGGCCCTTGTAATAGTAATGAAATTTGAAGATCCCTTGTATTGTTAAGCTAACAGGTACTTAGCACCTAGTTTCAAATTAAGCCTCTGTAAAGAAACAGGAGGTATGAACCCCTACTGCTGACATAACAGGAAGGGGCTGAACAGGGAGAAACTATACTGTATATAAGGAAGTGCACAAGCTGGACAGACAGAATTTCCTGGGGTAAGCATCATGGAGGCAGAGCAGCTGCTGCCAGGACAGAGGAGGGGAGAGAGGAGAGATTTGGAAGGGGAGGAGGGAGGGAGAGAGGGAGAGGGAGAGGGAGAGGGAGAGGGAGAGGGAGAGAGAGAAAGAGAGAGAGAGAGAGAGAGAGAGAGAGAGAGAGAGAGAGAGAGAGAGAGAGAGAGAGAGAGAGAGAGGGAATTTTTCTCAGCAAGCCTCTGGAAGCTGGGCTGCTACTGCTGGACAGAAATGAGAACTGAGAAGAACTGAAAAGAGAAATGAGAACTGAGAACTGACACAGAACTAGGACTTGTGGTGGCAAAACCAGAATGTGTGGTAGTAAGACTTCCAAGGGCTAGCTGGAGCTGCCAAAGACTGAGAATGCATGACTGTGGTGCTGGTACTTTGTACAAATGTTGTCGTGCAGTTGTTAATGTGCATGAATGTTATTGTGGCTTTGCTAAGCCTTATCTTCCCAGGAACAGAGACTGTGAAGGATTTGGGGTGGACTGGAGGCTGTGAGCTTCAGTGTGGAGCAGGAAATGCAAGGAGAGCTGGACAGGGAAATGGGAGCTGTCTGCCTTTGAACTCAGGTGGCAGTTGGTTAGAATTGGGGCAGGAGCTGAGGCCATGGAAGAGGAACCATGGGAGCTGAAAGCCTGCCTCGAGTCAAAATGAAAAGACCTCTCCACGGGTACTGAGTAGGGACTGATAAAATTGTCTGAGTAGTGACTGATGAAATAGGGTACTGAGTATTGACTGAGGAAATTGCATTTTACTTGTGACCTAGGAGTAGATAGCTTTTCTATTTTCTACTACCCCTTAAGAGGGTACTGAGTGGTGACTGTTAAAGTTATCATTTAATTGCACCCCAAGGGTGGAAGACTTTGACTTTTGTACTTTGTTTTCCTTAAAAAGGCAAGCCTCTTTAAAGATAATTGAATGATTGAGTTACTAAATGATTGTACTTTGTTTAAAACTATGTAACCACTTTTGTGAAAACTATGTGGCCATTTTAGTGATAAGTCATTGAGTTGTAACATGGTGAATGCTGTATTTTTATTATCTGTGATAAGTTATAACATTGTGAATGCTGTATTTGGATTTTCTGTGCATGTTTTGCCCTGATTTGTTATTGAATAAATAGAGAATTCACTATACTGTGTAATCAGAACCTTGAAAGCTCTTCAAAGCAGCAGCCTCTGGAAAGCTGTTCATGCATGGCTTTACAACCCTACAGCTAAACTTTGAAGGAAACTAGAAAGTAGAGTTAGAGTTAATAACAGAATACATTCCAAATGTAGAGAAAGGCATGAAGATAGGAGATGGAATGTCTTCTATATAGAATGACAGATAAGTGTTTGGCTAGAACTTGGAGTACTTGATAGAAAGTAAAAAATAACAAGCCCAGAAAAAGTAGGTTGGAATTAGATCATTTCATTTTTAGCTTGTGTTTGTGTTGGTTTGGGGGTATTTTACTGAGACTGGGTCTCTATCTCAACCAAACTGGTACCATGGTAGCCCAATCTCACTACTGATAGGCATGGGAACTTTGCTCTCCATTCCTGAACCAGTTTGCCTCTTCTTAGGCAGTCTGGTGGGTCTCTAACTACTGGAGGCAGACCATATTGGTGCTAGATTTTATGCAGAAACTAGGCAGTTTGACCCAGAATAGCTCAGAATACACAAGCTCAAATGACCTTCTAGCTTCAGCTTCTCTGATGTGTGCCACCAAACCTGGTTAGAGTTATTGTGTAAAGCATTCTTAATGCCAAATGTAGGAGTTTGTATTTGATCCTAATGGCAACTAAAAATCACTGGAACTTCTTGAACTAGGAGGTTGAGTGTAATATGGTCAGAATTATCCTTTAAGAAGAGCATTTTGCAATTTCATAGAAAATGGAATAGAGAAGGAATAGTCTGGAAACTATTGCAACAGTCCAATAGAGGGATGAGAAGATAGAATCAACAAAACTTGGCAATTGACTGGATATGAAAATTGAAGAAGATGGGTTCAACTTTGTAAAACTGAGCATCTAAAAGGATAATGTGGTACCCTGAATAGAAATTAGGAAACTAATAAAAGGGAAAATAAAAAGTTCTATTTTGACCATCTAGCACTTAAGATACTCCCAGGAATAGCTAAAAAATATTCATTTGGCAGTTGCTGATTCAGGACTAGAGTTCTTATACCGACAGAATGTAGGGTCATGGGTTCACTGGTATCTAGTAGACTAAAAGATTATTGAAAGTTCTCTCATCCCAGATAATATACAGAAAAAATAGGAAATGCTAAAATATCCAAATCAAGAAATTATGATAAATTTTTAATTTTGTATTCAGTAGACCTGTTATATTAATGTGTGGAACTTGAATGGATTAGAGTTTATTGACTCCCTTGGGGATCCCATATGCCTGGTCCCATTGTTAAAGTGGAGGTCAAAGATACCCCAGGGGTTCACCAAGTCTCTTGTTCCTTCAGCCTAGGTCAGAGTCCTAAGAAAAAATAGATTTTTTAGAAGGAGGGGAAGTAATGTCGATGTACTTTTCCTTTCCCACCTTGAACCTGGTAGGAGTAGTTTCTAGATTTAAGGTACCTGAGCAATTTTCATTAGTTTATTTATTTAATGAAATGCAAAGACTGAGTTAACACTTTCGTGGCAAGATGCCTATGAAAGAGGAACCAGAGTTTTGAGTTAAATGAGAGAACAAGAGACAAACTTCAGCTATTTTCACGTAAGTTCAGGATAAGTCTTGACTTTAATTAATGTAGTAATATAAATTAATTAATTAATGTATAGCCACTACCGCTATGTCACAAAGAAATCATTTTGCAGGATACTTTTCCCATCTACAATACACTTTTTGGTCATCCCCTCTGTCTGCAAGGTCTTCCCTCCTCTTCATTATCTGTAAAATTAGTTTGAATCCTTTAAAGCTCAATATGGCCACAGGTTGGTAACCCTTGCACTAGGAACATGTTGACTAATAGGATGAAATATGGGCTAACCTTGGGTATAAAAGTTTAAGAATGGGATAATTTAGAAATATTTTTTCAAATAGGCCTCTATTCCACTAACTAAAATCCAACAATACTATTTGTCCTTAACCTTTTTTTCTCACCTTAATATTGGTATATGTTTTCTTTATAAAGAAAAAGTCTATACTTTAATTGTCGAGTTTGAGTTACAAAGCCACAATATAGTAGTATTTCATTCCATATTACATACAATGACTGAAGTCAGAAACCAAATGTCAGTCAGTACCAATTAGGTGTCCACTTTTAGTTGCTTACTTGTTAGTTATCTTTGATTTATCCCATAGCTATAAATGTAAAGTCAATGTCAGGTCATTAGAAAAATAACTTATTTTTCATTTATCGCATATTTGTCTATGGTCTTGAAATAAAAAACACTGCAGTGATGTGAATCTTCTATTTTCTACCTACTGAAGGGAAACATAAAGTTATTAAGGGGCCCATTCTTCTTTCAGTGCATGTGTTTGACTCCTAGTGACAGTAACAGGAGTTACACATGCATATCTACCAGACAATAGAACACCATGAAGCCAAGGTACTCAATAAAAGGGACAAGAAGGTAGATGGACGACAAATAGCCAAGGTTTACAAGAGTCTACCTTTGCATCTCTAGGAGCAATAACAGTAGAAAGAAAGACTTCAACAAATTGAAACGACTAAAGATGTTTAGGTTTATTTGTGTTTTGGCCACTTTTTGGTGTTTGCATATTTTTTATTTCATATTCCATAGAACTAACATGGCTTATTAAAACTGAGTAGCAAGGCCAGTTATTAATAACACACACATCATCTAAGGGACTATCCTACATAAGGAGGAAGATTTATGTACTACTCTTAAGTTTTATTAAAAGGAAGAAAAATAAGTTTGTAACTCTCTTTTTAATTGTCCTTAGCAAAAATACCAGTGAATCAGAGGGGTTTGAAATGCCTACATACAATTGCCATTGCAGAAATTCTTTACTATTTAGAAATAAAGGACTTTTCTTTTTTAATTTTACAATTATAAGATCTAAAAAGTGTGCACAATTCACTAGGTGTTTTCCCAGTTGGTAGTCAACATAAATCTCATTTTTTTCTTTGTAATTCCTCAAACAGGATTGGAAAGGAAACTGTATGTTTGTTTGCCTGAGTTTTCTGGATAATAGTGGAGTAATGAATGTAGGCTACTTTCACTCAATATATATTAAATCATGTCTCCCGAATGTATTCAACCATGTTATATTTTGTAGTCCTTCATTCACATCTGGTGAAGTGTGACTGAAAATAAAGCTAGGTTCCCTCCCCTCCTCCAACCCATATATATTTATATAAAGGATCTTAGTTCTTCGTTCCATTTGGATTTGTAAACTCAGATAATCCAATTCATAATAAATACTCAGTCTCTATGGACATTTCCTTACTGCAATTCGTCTGTTAATGTGTCTCATAAAGACAATTGCTAAGGAAAATCAGCTCCTAGCCCCTATACTCACTGGCTGCAGACTCACATCCACTCACAGGAGAAATACATGACAGATCTATTGTTCTGTATTAGCAGGACATTGTCCCAGTATATGAACACATGCAAACTACTCAGGAAGGCTTTGAATATTTAAGGCAAGACACTAGTGGCTCATCCCAGTGGGAACCACAGAAAAGGGGAACCGGATTAAATTTAATGTCATTGTCACTTTTTTTTCCATTGCTGAGAATGATATAGGTAGCCATAGTTACGGCACTGTTCAGACAGCATGACCATAATATTCTCCCTCAGAGGTTGGCGTCAAGGACTGAATTATTGACTCAAAGAATGTGATTCATTCCTGGATGTGATTCTTACAGGATTAAAAGAGTCATCAGTGTATAAAATACATATACAGACTATACGGGCAAAAGAAAAAAAGAAAAAATACTATAGCCTTTTGTAATTGTTCAATATATTTCAAAAAAGGCAAAACAGGATATTCAAACATTCCACTGAATATAAATTTAACCATGTATCAGATGCTCTTTTTCTTAAAGTTTAAATTCAATTTGAAGAACCAAAGCATCATTTGCCATGTTGCTGAATGGGATTATATAAGAAATTTTCCATATTCAAAATCTTAGAAGAAAAGACAGAATGTTTTAAAAATAGGTCATCCATTGAATCATCCTCCATTTAGGTAAGAAAATAGCTTTGGTTAGATTTCTTACATCATAATGGCTCACTTGACCAGCAAGTAAATAAATCAACTTTTTCAATAGTTATGAAGATATTTTCTTTAATGAAATTAAAGCTTCAGATACCTTCCATGATTTGGTTGAATATGAATCATTGAAATTCATAAGCAAATTTCTTTGCAGGGATATTCTAATTACATAACCAAAATATTAATTAATCTTGGTACTTGACAAGGACTTTTCAGATGCCCCTGTCCTCTGATTAAAGAACATTCCTTCTTTTCCATAAAAGAAAATATTCTGTTCCTTGGATGTATCATAGTAAATTTCCCAAATGACATATTCTATTTGTGAATTTCATAGCTTCCATAGTGCATGATTAAATTTATTTAAAAGACAGAATACAAAGCAATATACAATCAAAAACTGGATCCTGGGCAAACAGTCTAAAGGGATATGACGGGATACAATTAGATAAAGTGAGAGGCTTGAACCAAGATTTGACCTTCAGATTATCAGTTCAAAGCCAGTCCATGTGAGTAGTGACTGAAAGTCATCATCACTTAAGTGTCCCTCAGTGGTATTTGTAAAATGAATTGATGGTACTCTCCGTCTGATTAGTTGGAAACAAGTCTACATCCCAACATCCACCAACATAATTGGTTCCCTCATTTGAAGTCTCAGGAGGATGAATGGGCAATAGAATTTGAACTATCATCTCATTCTGAACTCACCAAGGCCAGATGAAAGCCCCCTGATGAGGCTGCTTAGGAGAAGCTAATAATGCTACTATTGTGCCTTGGACCTAGCCTAGGGTTAAAAAGAGACCTTATCTCTACCCTTAAACACCTTTAACACATCAAATTCCATTTACATAAATAGGAACAGCAATATAATCTCTCATTTTCAAAACAGATATTTACAAAAAAATTAATTACGGATTTTGTCACTGCTTTTAAGTCTTATCTACATTAATAGGAATATTCTTAATTTTAGAATAAAAATCATTTTATCTGCTAATTAAAGCTTAGTTTAATTATTTTAATAGTCATTTTTGCTGAAACTGATTAAAATCAACAGCTTTTTAAATGTACCATCTTCCACAAAATTATATTCTGAGACTGTTAGCATTCTTTTCAAAATAAACCCAATACTACATGTTAATGACTTAAACCAAATGCCTATCTCATAGGCTTGTGGGCTGCTTACCATGCTTTGGAGATGCAACTTTGCCCCCTGGAATACCAAGGGACATTTTCTTCAGTGAAATGCTACACAATGTGCCTTCAACAATAAGCTGACAATCCCTTTCCTGAGGCTTGTGGTGTGGTCACGGTGTTGATCTTGTCTTTTCTTCTTAATGTGCTCCCATACCAGAGACATCACAATGGTCATTCACAAAAACTACAGTACGGAGGAGTTTCAAGATGCTTCTTCTGCTATGTTCTTTCTTCCATCTGCAGCTGGGTTTACAGCTGGTGCCTTTTTGGTTACCTGAATGGGCTTTGGATACTGCACTCCAGCATCCCGCTTGTCTGGTTCCATTAGAATATTTTAACATCATTTGACCTCTGAGCTAACTTTAATTGGATAAATAGTTTTTTAAAACTCAGTTTTTGTTACTGTCTAAATCTGGCTAGATCTAATGGACTCATTTCTGTTTCTTTATCAGTCTCTGCCATTCGTTGAGCACTGGAATTTCTATTTAAGTTCAATATAACTGGTATCATCTGATCGAGCCAGACATAGGTGTTTGTACCATGTATATCAATACACAGTTGCACAAATTCATTTTGCAGATAATTTCTTCTATAAGTCCTTTATATTTTAAAATTGTCTTGTACATATAAAAGTTGGTCAAATTGGACCAATTAGCTATGCAGAATTTCTTATATTTATATCTATAACTATACAAACTGAATCATTAAAAGATTGGGCAATTTAAGATTCCACAAAAAAATGACTTAGATCTAGAACTAGATGAAAGGTAACCCCACTCACACTACTCTACTTCATCTTCTCCCAGAAGTGGAAAAGATCTAGTTCATTTAAGGCCAGATTCCAACAATTATGAAACATTTATCCGACACCATGTTAGGCATGATGTAAAGCAAAAGTGAAATGCCTCTGCCCACAAGGACCTTACATTCTAACCTAGGAAATATGAGATTTACAAAGACAATAAAAGTGGCCTTGGGAAGGAAGGCATGAGAAGCTGTGGGGACCAGGAAATGCTTCATGTAGAAAGTGTCACTTAAGTCTTTAAGGAAACCCAGGCATTCCCAAAGGTAGAAAGAAGTGAGAGTGTTCCAGGCATGGCAAGCAGTGGGTGCTAAAGGACAGCAGGACATTGGAGTACCAAGGGAGAGGAACAGCAAGAAGACCAATATGGTAGTACTATAGACAAGAGCAAGAAGAAAATTCTGTAATAAGGCTGGGAGAGTAGAATCAAATCAGTTTGTAAAGAGCTCAAAGGACTAAATAGAGGAGTTTGCATTTGATACTAATGTCAACAGGGAGCCACAAGAGTTTACTGAGCACACAGGTAACTCAGTCACACCTTTACTTTTGAAATATCATTTTGGTGACTGTGGTGGATAACAGGCTCCTGCCATTTGCAACGTATGGGATAAGTGATGAGTGAGTGGTGGAGAAGGTTTGAACTATGCTAGAAACTATATAGGTAGAGGCAGAAACAATAAGATTTTACAAAACACACACACACACACACACACACACCGACTGACAGTAACTGAGAAGTTGGGGATGACACTGAAATTGAAAACCCAAGTTAGTGAAAGGATGTTTGGTGACCTTGCTGATAGTAGGGAAAATTAGAAAAGGGATGGGTTTGGGGCAAAGACAGTGAGTTCTGTTTGGATATGTTGAGTTTGAAATATCCATGGGACACCCAGTTCAAAATACACCTTCACGTACTTAAAGTAAGAGAGACCTTCCTGTACTTCAATTATTGGTTGGTTATTTACATGTTCTATAATAGCTGATATTTATTTATCACTTTAAGGTTTGTAAAACATTTTCCCTAGGTGTTATGGGAATCTGATCTTCCCTGCCCCTAGGCCCTTTGATAGGCTTAAGTGGCTCTGAGAACCTTCCCTGATTTAAAAGTATACTCTGCCCCCTAAGAGGCTGAATGTGGTCACATGGAGCCTGTGGCAGGAGGCTTGTTCTTCAGGAATGCCCATGCCTTATTACTTTGTGATTGGGCAGTGGGTCAAGAGGGTTGTGACATTCTCCAATCCAGGAGAAAGCTACATATATCTTGAAGTGAGTTTTTGCTTTAGGGCTCACTTTGGAAAGAGTTGAGTGATTTGGCCAAATGAGAATCTGGGAAGCCGTTGAGCCACCTGGCTTTGAAAACCCTGGGTTGGTGCTTCCCTCTCTGGTAGCTAACTAGGTATGGATGTGATGGTCAGATGGTTGGAAGCCCATCTGCTGATCTGTTTCTTTGTCTGCTTGTAACTTCTGTTCGCATTCTCTGAAGTTCAGGGTGCTGACTTTTTCCCCTGAACTAGGTAAATGATATACATTTGATTGATTAAAGTGAGACTGTTAAACCGATTTTGAGTTGCTTTCCTTTAGAAAAACAGATCTAAGAACCTGTGCTAGCAGCCACCCTGGGTGTGCTAGGGTGCTTGCTGATACACTATGTCATCCCATTTGATACTGACAACAATTCTATGAGGTAGGTGCTCTTATAAACCCGATTTTATAAATGAAGACACTGAGTCTGAGAAACCTTAAGTGATTTCTCCTGGGTCCTAAACCTAGTTAAGTGTTGAAAGCAGGATTTAAACTCAGTTTTCTGATTCTAAGCTCAATACTCTATTCACTATATGAATATTATTCTATTATGCATTTCATATTCATAACCTGAACCTTCATAGATGATCCCAAGCAACTTTCAAAATAACAAGGACAAGGATTTTATTAAAAGCTTTTTATATGTAGAAGCTGAGCCAGGTATGCCAGGAAAAAGAAAATCTGTTCTTGCCCTCAATCAAGTAATTCAACAAGTATTTAAATTCTTGCCAAGCACCATGCTAAGCACCAGAGCAACCAAGCAATATAATTTAGTATAGTGGCTGGGGAGCTGGCTTTAGAGCCAGAAAAATCTGGATTCAAGTCCTGTATCGGAGCTATGTGACTGGTTGTATGCAGTACTGAGCACATGATTCAACTACTCAGTGCTCCAAGCAATTCTCTTCAACTAAAAATGGCAAAAGAAAAGTGCCAATTTGGATTGGCAAGGGCAGCTTCCTCACTGGGGTGTTCTCTACAGAAGTGAAATCATTTGTACATAGAAAGTTCCCTGTAAGAGTTAAATTGCAGGTTTTATTCCAATCTTAACCTTATCCCTATCTAACTTAAATAGAAGATAACTTTGCAGAGGAAAGCAAAGGGTAGGTGGGGCAGGGACCAGGACAGGCTTTCCTCTCCAGGTGGTGTTTGACCCAAGGATTCTAGGAGAGAGATGTGAAGAGGAAGAGCATTCTAGGTAAAGAGCACAGCTAGTAAAAAAGAAATAAAGAAATGAGAGATGGGACAGTATATATGAGTAATAAGCAAGTCGATTGGTATTTCTGGACAATAAAGAACACAGAGGAGAGTGATATCTAAATAGAAAGAAAGGGAGGGTTCAGGTTGTGAACCACTTTAAATACCAAGCAGGGGTATTTATATTTTTATTCTAGAGGTGATAAAGAACCACTGGAGTTATTGAATAGGGGGAATGACATAACGATACCTGAACTTCAAGGGAATGACTTTAATAGCGGCATAGAGGGTAATGTGAAGTGGGAAGAGACTTGGAGCAGGAAGACCATTACTACTACTGTAAGAATCCAGGTAAGAAGTGGTGAGGGCCTGAACTAGGACAGTGATTATGTGAAAGAAGAGAGGATGTATACAAGAGATGCTGTGAATGTAGAAATGACAGGAGTCAGCAACTGATTGGACATATGGAATGAATGAAGAGATGTTGCTAACCTGGTGATTGAAAGGATGGCAGTGCCCTCAACAATAACAGGAAAATTCAGAAGAGGGGTGGGTTTGGTGGGAAAGATGAGTTCTGTTTTGGCCAAAGTTTACTATTAATGTTATCCTTTGAGGTTTTATTTCTTCTTATTGGCTTTTTTTCCCTGACCTGTTTCCTATTGGTGACAACAGAATGTTCAGCAGAGAAAGATTTTCCCCAATACTTTTTAAGGTTTTTTTTTAATTCAAGTTTTCAAATGCAATAACAATTGGAATGTCAAAGACTATCTATTTAGAACGTTAATATTCTTGAACTCATATCAGTAGCATAGAGTTGAAAATCTTTATATGTATAGTTCAGTAATTCTTTCCTTTTATGACCTCATTAAGAGATGGCCTCAAAGTCAGGAAGACCCGGGTTCCAGCCCTGCCTCTGGCATATACTGGCTGTGTGACCCAGGTGCAATGATACCGGGATTTGAAGATCTTCCATGCCCCTTGAACTTGCTGACATAGCAGGAAGGGGTGCAGCAAGAGAATGCCAGAGCCAAGCTACCGAAGGAACCAAGCTACCATCGGTGCTGGTGACTGGAAGCAGCGGCAGCAGCGGTGGCACTGGCAGTGGCACTAACTCCTTTTTCTTTGAGCCAGTCAGAATCTCTGTTAAGGACTCCTGCTGAGGACTGCCAGGGACAAGAACTGCAGAGGGGCCGGAGCTGCTGGAAGCAAGCTCCCTGGACGCTGAGCAGTTGCCATGAGTGAGGAGAGGAGGATCTTTGCCTAAGGTCGCCTGTCTTGTTTTGAAGGCTTGAGAATGTGGGTATTTACTACTTTAACTACATGTGCCAACTTCATAACTACTGCGTTGACTTTGACTTTCTGGTTTTGGGACTCAGTCTTCTGGTATTTGAATAAATGCTCTGACTATTTCTCATGTAGAGAGCCTGTTACATTTTGTGATTAATAACCATATCAGCATACTTACAGTTACCATAGGCATTGCGAATGCTGCATTGCTGATACACCAGGTCAAGTCATTTAACCTCACAATTCTCCAGTCAACTTTCTAAGGCTTACATTGTTCTGAATAAGATACGGCTACACAGTTATATACCAGTAATGAACTTTATCACACCAAGTCTCAACTATATCAAATTTGCCTCCTTGAATTAGAATCTCTACTTTAATCCTCTTGTTCTCTAAATTTTGGACAATAAAAGGCCATGGGTTTTATTACTTTCTCATTTTTTGGATTTTGTCTCCTTCTAAGTGTCTGAACTGCTTCTTTTCCTTTACTTAACTACTCTCTATACATCTAACAGCATATATAAGCAATTTTCTCCTTATTCATCCCTTTGATTTTAAAATCCTTTTGATTAGATTACAAGACACTCCAAAAATAAATTCCTAATAGCTTCTATCAGGTTCACTCCATTCGTGACCTGTCACTCCCATATTTTAAGCCATAGTTCAGAAATGAAAATCCCTCTGTGAGACACCATCTTCCTTGTCAAGTGTTCACTTCCTAAACATCAAATTAGTTTTTCTCTTCTATTTCCCTTACATTAAATGGGCAGCAATGCGGAAAATACAATGGATGTCCCTATAACCTTCCCCTTTTTGCTCAAGATTTTGTAATCTTCATTTCTAGGTTCTTTCTGTCAGTATAATGTTGCCCATTGAATCACCAGAATTAAGTAGTATTGATTAGTTATGAAAAACCTTGAGAAGTGCTTTGTTATTCAGTCAATAGACATTTATTAGGTGCCTGCTACATGCCAGATTCTATACTAAGTGCTGGGGATAAGCTTTCCCCCCAAAGAGCTTATAATCTAATTGGGGAAGACAGCACACAAAAGGAAGCTGAAAAATGGGAGTGGAAGAAAGAATGTCAGGGAAATGGTAGAGTCTAGTCCAAAGAGTACAGTTGGTTGGAAATGAAGAGCTGGCTAGGCCAGGAGACCTCTTTAAATGGAGGCTTTGAGAGGAGTCTTTGCTCTGCCCTCCAGAAGACAAGAAATCTTCTCTTGTTCTTACCAAAATGACAAAAAGCTGCCTCAGTATCCCTAAG
>CM053601.1:29296580-29324984 GCA_028646575.1 Pseudocheirus occidentalis | reverse complement strand
CATTTTTCCTGAAGTCTTCTCTCAAAGCAGCCAGAAATAGCAGTTCACAGATTTAGCTTGACATTTAAAACCCTCCACAATCTGTCTGGCTCCAAGCTACCTTTCCAGACCTATTTGGCACTATTTCCCTTCCCTCTCTTTTTTTCCTACTGAACTGAACTATTATCTGTCCCCCAGCTGTTCTGTGCAAATTTTTTTGCTTCGTGTGCCTAGAATGTATTGCCAATTTCCACCTATTGAATTCTTCTCTTCATTTGAGGTCCTGATCATGTTCTACTTCCTTCCATGAAGTTTTCCTTGATAATCCTAGTTTAAAGTAATTTCTCTATCATCAAATTTTATTATAGCTTTTTAACATAAACTTCTTCTTTACCTTTATCAATCAATCAATCAATAAACATTAATTAAGTGCCTACTATGTGCCCTGACTTCAAGGAGCTTACAGTCTAATGGGGGAGACAACATGCAAACAAATACATACAAAGCAAGCTGTATATGGGATAAATAGAAAGTAATTAAATGAAGGAAAGCATTGGTATTAAGAGGAGTTCCTGAAGGCTTCTTGTAGAAGGCAGGATTTTAGTTGGGAATTAAAAGAAACTAGGGAGGTCAACAGTTGGGGCAGAGGAGGGAGGGTATTCCAGGCCTGGAGTGGTTGGGGAATGGCCAGAGAAAATGCCCAGAGCCTGGAGATGGAATCTTGTTCATGTAACAGCCAGAAGACCAGTGTTACTAGAGTGAAGAGTATTTGGGGGAGTAGGAGGAAAGAAGACTGATAAGGTGGAATGGGGTAAATTGTGAAGGGCCTTGAAAGTCAAACAGAGCATTTTGTATTTGCTTCTGGGTCAACAGGAAACCCCTGAAGTTTAAGTAGGGGAATGAGATAATCAGACCTGCATTTTAGGGAAATCATTTTAGTGGCTGAATGGAGAATAGATTAGAATGGAGAGAGACTTGAGGCAGGCAGACCCACCAATGATTAAATCATGAGAGATGAGGGTCAACTCTAGAGCTGTGGCAGTGTCAGAGGGAAGAGAGTGTATGCAAAAGATGTTACAAAGGTGAAATCAATAGATGTTGGTAACGGCTTAGATATGGGGGATGAGAGATAGTGAGGAAACAGGATGACTCCTAGATTGTGAGCCTGAGGTATGGGGAAGGTGGTGTTAACCTCTACAACAGTGGGGAAGGTAGAAGGTGGGGAAGGTTTAGGGGTAAAGATGATAAGTTCTGTTTTGGATACGCTGAGTTTAAGATGTCTATTTAACATCTAGGTTGAGATGTCTGAAAGACAGTTGGAGATGCAAGATAGGGGGTTAGCAGAGACATAGGAAAAGTATATCTGAAAATCATCAGCCTCAAGATGGTGATTAAATACAGGGGAATATGGTAAGATTACCAAGTGAAGTAGGATAGAGGAAAAAGAGAAGAGGGTCCAGGATAGGACCTGGAGGGACAACTATGATTAGAGGGCATAGTCTAGGAGAGGACCCAGTCGAGATGACACAAATAGGTAGAAGAACCAGAAGAGAGTGGCATCTGGACAACCTAGAGGAAGAGTATCAAGGAAGAGAGAGTGATCAACAGTGTCAAAGACTGCAGAAAGATCAAGGAAAATGAAGACTCAAAAAGACCATTGGATTTGGCAACTAAGAATTCATTGGTAACTTCAGAGAGAGAAGTTGTGAGGGAATGATGAGGTCCAAAGCCAGACACCAGAATGATTATAAAGCTTTAAAAAGAGAATAAGAGGACATTAAGCAGGGATACATAGTATAAATGTCCTTTTTAAGGAGTTTAGATACAAAGGGCAGAAGAGCTAAAGGACAATAAATATAAGGGGCGGAAGGATCAAAGGAGGGTTCTTTTCAGAAGAGGGAAGACACAGACACATTTGTAGGCAGTAGGAGATGAGCCCATAGAGGAAAAATTTTAAATAAGAGTGGGGATGACAGAGAGGGCACTCTGTTGGGGGAGACAGGATGGAATGAGATCACTTGAAAAGGTAAAGGAGTTAGGCTGGGCAAGGAACAAGGCCACTACCCATGTGAGACAGGGGTGAAGAAGAAAAAATTGGCAGAAGGCACCAGAATGATAGGAGGTGAGGAAGAGGGGAGAAAAGAGAGTTCAGCAAATGGCCTCAATTTTTTATGCGTGTGTGAAATACGGGGCAAGCTTCTCAGCTGAGAAAGTGAGAGAGGAAGAGCCGTGGAAAGTTTGAGAAAGGATGAAAACATTTGAAAAAACTGTTATAGAAAGTGGAATATAAGTTGATATTCTAGGATTGCCTGCAGCAGTGATTACCTAGTTGAGGTTATGTAACATAAATTTGTAGCGGACTCTGTCAGAACACTTATGTGATTTTCTCCATCATCATTCAGAAATATACGTTTAGGCATAAAGGTAACATGGTGGGAGTGATCCAAGGCTAAGGCTTGGCTGGGCATAGTCAGTGATATAAGGGGACTAGGGATTCAAGAAAGGAAGACAGTGTAGAATTGAATGGGTTCACCAAGGAGTCAAGATAGGAAGGAGAAGAGAGTGCAGGGGTTGAGAGGTCAAGGGGTCATGGGGCATAGAAAGAATAGGGTTTGTGAGAGAAGGTAGAGAGGGCGAAAAATCAGTAAATTATGGTTGGATAAGGGGATTTCAAAACATGGAGATGCTATATTTATGGGTGATGGAAAGATCAAGAGTAAGATCTTTGTAAGATCTTTGTAAGCAGTTGATGTGGAATGGAGGAGTAGATCATATGAGGGGAATAGGTTGAGGAACTGAAGAGTTAGGGTATTTGAGGGAAAATCGGTATGTATGCTAAAGTCTCCTAGTAGGAGTTGAGAAGGAGAGGAAAATATAAGCCAGGTATCAAATTCATTGAGGAAAGAAGAGGAATGGCCTAGAGATTTGTAGACAACAACTGCCAGAAATTTGATTAGATGGTAGATTGTTGTTCATCCATCATTCTGGAAGAGGACCAATGACATCATGATGGTGATACCCTGACTTGTGAGTGAATTGAATTTAAGTGAGGCAGAGCTGAGCAAAATCCTCAAAAGCCTCACTCTCTCTCCAGGGTCATCAGTGTCTAGTGGCAAGACAAAAGCCACGATGACTGGTTATGGGCCCCAGGACAGATCACTGTGATAAATGTGAAGGAGAGTGTTGCCATAACATCCGGGGTTTACTCATGAAAACATACAAGGGCACAGGACTATAAGCGCCCTTCTCTTCTAAATTCAAGAAGAACCTAACACCAACAAAAGAAAGGAGGAACATCGTGGAGAAGTCTGCACAAATACAAAATCTGTTTGACTAGAAAGGAAAATGGCAAATTAAGTGAAAGAGTTTCAAATGAGTAGTTGACTTAATTTGATTGTATTTCACCTGCTGAAGCCAATATCTCCCACCTTTTAGGTTATAGAAAGTCAAGAAGTCATGCCTATTTAAAGTGTTCCTTCTCTTTGCTTTATGATTGAGCTAGACTCCCTCCCACTGCACTTATTTGTAAGATTTATGAGTCAGTTTTCCTTCCTCAAGACAGGCAATGTAGTTCCTAGTGAGTATAGGTTTCATTGTAACACGGGCACCTGGCACTTCACTTGTATTTACTATACAGATATTGAGAAAACAGGTGTGTGAGAAGAGCCCACGGAGAGAACTTAACGACACAGCTCTAACACATGTTTCCAAAAGGGCCCTTTCCAAATGGAAGCATTTCATAAATCACTGTTATATACCTAAGCATGTTTCCAAATGGGTAGTAGATATGGAAAGTATAGCATGAACCTCGAATTGTGCCCTGACGAGTAGTTATCTCTGCATAGATCTGAACTCCAACAGTAGACTGCAAACTGCTTATCATCATTTTCTTCTTTGTACCTTCAATGCCCATTACATAGAAGGGAATTGTAAATGTCTGTTGAATTGAATTGAGTCACTACTCTCACCTACCTAACAAGGTTAGTAGAACAAAAATGTGAAGTTCAGGTGTTTCAGTTAGAGTGAAATGCACCAAAAGCTGTCAGAACAAGCTTGTTCACCCATTTTTATTTCCCTAAGTGATCTAATAAATATTATTTTGATAATTACTTTTACTGACTCAACTTTTAGTTATTTCTCCATGTCTGGTATAGTCCATGCTTTTCATGTGTTACTGTGAGAATGTACACTTTATTTAGAGATTAATATTCTGATCCAATAAGACTCTTTGGTTGATTAACATTCAGACTTACATTGTCTATGAATGGATCATCTTTAATTTTACAGTGACTGACAGGAATTACTGGTAGAAAACAACTTTGCCAAATAACTTTGCTAAAGAAGTTCAAATAGGGTCAGAAAATGTCCTTAGCTAAGTTGTTCCAGCCAAAATTTTGAAATAAATAAAATTTGTCAATAGCCTCCAATATTGGTTCACTGGTTCAGTGTCATCCACCCAGTCCCATGACTTCAACACCCTCATGCTGCTCAATCCAAGAGGATCTATCCAGTCCAGTAGTGTTCTTTCTTATTATTCCCTACCCCCAAACCAAACTGATCTATCCTGGCTTTCTGGGGGCCTTAATTCCTACTAGTGAATTTGTGAGTACTCATAAGTCAGTGTATTACCCACATTCTAGACAACATTGTTTCCTGTCTAAAGATAGTTTCTGGACCCAGTGCTAAAACTCAAAGCAGTGATTTTCAGGGTGGAAATTTCAGCTATTTTGGCAGGTCAGAGATTTTTTTGATCAGCACAATTCAAATTACCAAACATTTATGAAAACACTTACTATGTGGGAAAAAAATGTGCTGTGTTCTGGTAATATAAATATAGAAATTGCATAGCCCTATGCTTGAAGAACTGACAATCTGATCAAAAGTATTTGTTATAAGTATGATCCTAAAGCCAGTACCCCTCTCAATTCAGGTTTGATGTTGGAATGAAATGAAGCACTTGCAACTTACTGGTTTTTGTTGTTGTCAAAGAAGACCTTGACACCAGGGAAGTGATGCCATGACACACAAATGCATTGAATAAACATTTAACAAAGGAGGAGGTTAACTTTGCCCTAACATGGAAAGAATATATAACAAGGATATGATGATATTTAACTTCTCTGAATATGCCCCTCCTCGTGGAAATATGTCTGATCAAGCAAGTCATCAGGATCTAGTGATTCACAGTGTCTCGGGCACCCACCCAGTCTGAAAGGCACCAACTACTCTCAGCTGGGACCTTTTATCTCTTCCCAGAACAAGAGCTACATCAGGGAAGCCGGAGGCACTCAGGTTCCATGAGAGGAGGCAGCTGTGTCATGAAAGTCAGAGAAGCTCAGTCAGGAAACCTCCACTAGAGATTCATCACACAAGCACAAAAATTGCTACGACTAGATCATAGGTGAACACACATACTGTCAATGCCGGGTGTGAGCCAGGTGGAGAGACAGGAGGATTGCTAGTGGGAGCTTTTCTAGCAGGAGCTTCGGTACAGATTCACTCTTGATGCAGGCAGTTTGGATGGGAGACATAATAAGCTTACTTTATTCTAGTCTACTCTTCTCAAAGGAGTTGCTGCTAATGGGAGCACCAACTCCTTACAGCATTCCCTAATTACTTCTCTCTAAGAGGTGAGTGAGTATACGAGTTCCAACTCCTACAGGTCCTGTAAGTCTTGTGGGGGCTGACTGAGATGTATACAGAATCTCAGCTTGTGCATTCTCCCCAAACCTCTATGAGAGCTGGTTGAAGCAAACACACATGTACATTCCCCTTGTGCATGCCTATTTCCCCCCTAAGCCTTGATGGAGGCTGATTAAGGCATGCACAGCATTACACTGTTATATTCCCCGCTTGCTGATCAATATCTACTTGATTTATAGAGTAACAAACAAAGAAGGCATTTTGCCAATATTAAGCTCACAGGTTAATTTTAGCAATATCGTTATGATTTAATAAAGTGCAAGCATAGTAAATGTTGCATTATGTCATCCTTACACCTCACTGTACAATCACAGTAGGAGTTGTATATAACCAT
The DNA here is from genome assembly GCA_028646575.1 of Pseudocheirus occidentalis. NCBI lineage: Eukaryota > Metazoa > Chordata > Mammalia > Diprotodontia > Pseudocheiridae > Pseudocheirus > Pseudocheirus occidentalis. The sequence continues at coordinate 29,318,968 of CM053601.1, read as the reverse complement.
GATCTGGGAAATTATATGTAAGATCCTGGGAACTGTAATCTAAAAATGAATAAAAAATCCTCCTTACTTACAATGACACTCAGTAGAGTGTGATCAAATGAGCATGAAGGACAAGTCAAGACAGTTTTATAAGAAAATCTGAGGACGAAGAGATTGCTTTCAACTGAAGAAACAGGAAAGATATCCTAAAGGAAATAGTGGCACCTGAGGGAAAACTTGGCGAGGAAAAGATGGAAATGAAGAAAGAGTATGCCCCCCCCTTATAGGGAAAAGCTCCTGAAATCATCGCCACACCAGCTGCTGCCCATCCCTTCTATACAGTGGATTAACCTAGAATTTAACTTCAAAGAGATCAATTATGGCTAACTAATCACAACAAGCCGAAAAATCAAATCAATGAAAAGAAAAATCACTCATATTTGCGATGTGACAACAAACAAAACATAGGTTAACATGCCCTGACTATGAATATCTAAACAAAATGTGGTTCATCATATTTATATTTGCTATTTGTTCATAGGAATAAATATTTTATTAAGGAAAACATTGTGGCTTTGAAGACAAAAACAATGAAAAGCAACAAATAATCTTTCAGGAAGACAAAAGTAAAAGTCCCTTTCTGATAAAAAAAAAATTCCAAAAAACCTATTTTTAGAAACAGTTCTGAAATATTATGAGCTTATTCAGATGTTGACAATAATATTAATATGTGTACTTGTTACTTCTTTTCCTTCATCAATAAACTCTCCCTTTGTCCACTTCCTCTCCCCTCACTTCAACCGTTTTCAATCTGGTTTCTGATCTCATCATTCACCTGAAACTGCTTTCCCCAAAGTTATCAGTGATCTTTTTAGCAGAACTCATTTTCTTTTCCCCAAACCCTACCCCTTTTCCAACTCTCCAATTCTTGTCAGAGGAACCACCATTCTTCCTGTTTACCATGTTTTCAACCTTGACCCTACTTCTTACTCTCCTTCACTTCTCATATCTACTCATACCATCCCCAAAATCTTTCTGTTTTACCAGCTCCATAGTATCTCTGGAATCAGACCCTTTACCTCTACTCACACAGATACTACTTTATTTCAGGACCTTCATCAGTTCTTGCTTAGATGTTTACATCAACTTCCTTATCATTCTCCCTCCTTAAAGTCTCTTTAAAAAGGGACTTGATTCTATTCTACATCTACACACACACACACACACACACACACACACATCTTCACTAAAAAAGAAATGTTTTTCTAGTCTCTAAAAAAGGAAATTCCTCCCTTTATGCTTATTCAATAAACACAGCAGACAGCACAGATTTTGTTGGCCAACAAGTTTTTATCACATTTTAAATAGCTTAAAATTTTAAATAAATTTAGCTTAGAAAAGAAAGCTTCGAGCTAGGTTCCCATTCAAAAAAGCCTAAAAGGACAAAGAAAGTAAGAAGTAAATAGTCAAGAATTAAATGGTAAATCCCCCTAATCTACTCCCCCAGGAAGAAGGAAAGAAGTAGTGTTAAGTTTTGTTTTCATTATCAGACTCAAGACCTGCCCCTTTTGCCAACTTAGAAATGTGCTATCCTTTGCTCATGTCTGTTTCCACCAGTTTGCTTCAGTTCCTCAGTCTTGATATTTAATACAGTCCTCAAGAAAGATCTGCTTCAACCCCACTTTTATCAAGTATTATCTTTCACAGCCATCACAGATAGCTCCTAATTATCCTCTTTCTTCTTCCCACAATCTTCCCTTTCAAGCTCAAAGTCAGGGGCAAAACCTGAGGAATTTGGGAAATACTGAATAAATCCTCCCCATCGGCAGAGAGGTTCCCTGTCCTCTCCCATAGTTACTGTACTATTGGATGGGGACTAAATGCAGGTTATACTGAACTGATTGATTTAAGGGTCTTTAATGGGCAATAATTAACATTGTATCTTCTCCAAGTGGAGCCATTAAAAGCTGCTTTAAATATTCATCTACAAGTATTGCTTTAACATTAGCAATAGCTAGGACATATGAATGATTTTGAGTGTTGCTTATGCTTCTCCCCATAGATGTTCTTACCTTACAATCTGAAAAACGCTAATCTAAATTCATTTAATCTGAACATTTATGCCACTATGAACAGATGATTGCTAAACTCTATTATTCCGTGTCTAAAGGTCTATAAAACCATATATTAGAATAGTTGTAGAATTTTAAACATAAAACAGATCTTATGTATGAACTAAGCAAACATCCTCATATTCTCAAAACAAAGAAGTTGGAATATGTGCTCCAGGGTAACCCTTACTTACATTCATAAGAAGTAAAGGCAGGAAAGATTGAATGACTTACAGGATTCCATGAGGTTTTCCTTGTCAGGACCACACTAAAACATTTTAGTCCAATGTAAAACTACCTTGTTTTGTTTGCTTTATAAAGAAACAGAGACAAGACAATATTTATATATAATTTTTATTTATTATATCTTCATTAGCTACTGAAAGATTATTTCTAAAACATATAAAAAGGTATAGGTTTTAAACAAAGTGCAGTCTGGAGGAGGAGGGGTGGCAATCAGGCTAACTGACTTGCTTGGGGACACACAGCTAATAAATGTCTGAGGTCACATTTGAACTCAGATCCTCCTAACTACAGGGCTGGTGCTCTATCCACTGTGCCACCTAGCTGTCCATACTATTGAAGGATGAGAGGTTCTCAGTGAACAACTACCAAATACAGTATTACTCATTCTTCTTATTTGGCTTCTCACTTTTTAATAGAAAAACTGTGAGGGAAGGGCCTAGAACTACTACTTTCTTTGTAACTCCCTACAATATCTAATATAGTGCCCAATAAATTTTGTCGACAAGAAGATTATGGTAAGAAAACAATGTGACCAATACTGCTTCAACATTATCTAATAGAGATGAAAAACCTAAATGGAAAGTTTGCTTTTTGGGTGGAGTCTACTTACCTTTGGCTCAACAAAGATATAAATGATATTATAAATGACAGCATTTTAGCAAAGTAAAACTAAATATATACCAAATAATACTAAAATGTCTTTAAGGAATAGTATGAAAAAGAAAAAAAGATTATATCCTATTAGAATATTTGGGGGGGGGGGTGTATGTGTGTGTATACTCTTAAAAGTGGGATTGGTCCAGTCTACTTTTGTTCTCAGTTCAGAAAGAGTGGGTCCAGTTTAAAAAGGTAAGAGAAATTATTAACTAAGTTTCTGGAAACCCTTTTTTTTATTATATTAGGCTCTCAGAGAATAGGTTTCTGCTAGGTTTCCTTTGTTTAATTTTTTGTAAGTTTCCCATTTGTTAGGTGTACAAATATAAATATAGGAAATTGCCAGTTAAAAAACAATGTAAACACTAGTCCTTAGTAATGTTGAACACAAAATCTGCCTGTTATCCAATGCTGTTGAATTGAAGCAGCTAAAATGATCATCTGTTTTAAAATGATGCAGTGAACATTACCTCAAGATCTTGTCCAGTTCATAAACTCCTTTGCATCTTCATGTCTAATTCAGGAATCCCTCGTCTGTGAGACCCCTGAAAACTATCACAGGTTCAAAGTGTGCTTATGGTTAGCATCCACTCAAAACCACTGTCATTAGCCTCTATCCATTTTTCTTTTACCAGAATAAGCTAAGGACATTCTCATTCAAAGCAGAAGATATTTAAAAAGCATAGGAAAATAAATAACAAGGGAATTTTCCTCCTTATACACCGAAGCAGACTTTTTTATAGATAATTACTTCAGCAGTAGTAGAGAGAACACATAAAGAACATATATGACATGGGGAGGTATATGTCCACAGTAACTCATTGAACTATCTTTCTGTGTCCATTGCTTTTATTTACTTTGCCAGCTTCATCTCTTTGCCTGGTAGTGTTATTATACTACAAACCATTTTCTCTGCTGCTACACATTGCTGGGGTCTACCGCTGGTTTACGTTTTCTGCTGGGCTACCATTGCCTAAGTCTGAACCTCCATTACTCTCTTCTGGTTTCTTCCTTCATTTCACCCATTATGGAGCAAGTACGGCCTCTTTGCTATTTCAGCTTCTAGCCCCAAGGGCTAGTTCTACTCCAGTGTTTCAGATCCAGACAGCTACCTAGAAAACTCTTTATGCTTTATGTCTGTCTTTTCCCTCACAACTCTGATTGTTATCTGGTTTCATACAAACACCTTTAGCTTTATTTAACGATACAAGGAAGGGCTAGAGCTAGCAATTTTTTGTTCTTCAATCTTGCCAGTGACAAAAGTTACTGCACTCTCAATATTAGTATTCTGTTCCATACCTGAGGCACTAGTCCTATAATATGAAACTGTTTAAAATTTAATCTCAAAGATAAATTTTGATCCTTAAGAGTTTTCAGCTCTTCAGTATAATTACTCCATTAACTTAGAAATGAAGTTGCATTGAACAAATTGTCCAATCACTAATTTTTCTGATCTTCAGCTATGCTGGCTTAATATCAGGTCAAGTAAGGGAGGAAACACACTACATATATCTTTTATTGAGACTGTAACCAGTTCTTCTCCAGATTTTGCAAAAGAGTGAGGTATATATAATAAAGCTATTATTTGTATAAATAAGAATTCTTCATGTGCAAATCTGTAGAGAAAGGGTAGTGGCACCATGCTATCAGATGATTACTATGTATTATTGCTATTCACTTTTTCTCTCCTACAACACTGATCTTCAGTTCTCTCTCTGTGCACTGTGGTTCAATAATTCATTGGTTCATTGAATACTTTGAGTGGAACTAAATATTCACAGTCCCAATAGCTCAGCTGGGCATGTCTTAAAGCACAGTATAGGACTCTTGTTTTAATGGCTTATCATCCTTTGCTCAATATGGCATGATCCCTTCTATGTTTAGAATTTCTACAAAAGAAAATGGAATGAAGGATAATTAAGAGACCATTATTATTTCTTAAAAACCTATAAAATGAAAATAAAATATAAGGAATTAACTTAATGGTAATTAAATGAAAACTACACCAAAAACATTTGTGGGGATTTTTTAAAAGGAAAGGCACATGTCATTTGGGAATCTTGCTCTTTAATATGATTATTTAAGACAATATCATCTGTAAGGGACAATGGTATAGTGAAGAAATACTGTTCTACTGCCAGGAGGCCTGGGATTGAGTCCTAGTTCTGCCACATAGTAACTGGGTAACCTTAGTCAGTCACTTAACTAACCTAAGCCTCAGCTTCCTCACCTGCAACACGTAGTGTGCATTTGCACTGCCTGTCGCCCTACGGTCACTTTCAGGATTAAATGAGTCAGCCACAAGCACTTGTTAAGTGCATGTCTTCTGGTTCCTCTACACAGCAGTACAGGCACTGTACTAGAAATGCAAATACATACAAGCAGATAGAGTTTATCAAAGTATTTTGTAATGGGAAAGTGTGCTGCAGACACCAGCTATCAAGATTCACCTTTTAAAGGTTGGATGCTGAATAAAAGCGCGATTTTTCCTTTTTCTTCTTCATTGTGAACTCGGGGGAAACATTCTCCTAGAGAAGTATGGTACTGGTGCATAAACTATAGTCTGATAAATAAGTAAAAAATAAATTCACCAAAAAAGCAATAGCATTTGCACATAACAATAATGAAATCCAGGAAGAAATAATAGGAAGGGAAATCCTATTCAAAATTACTACAAAATGCATAACGTATCTGGACGTTATTCTCACAAGGCACACTTAAGTATGTAGAGCTACAATTACAAAATGTTCCTTAATGAAATAAAGAATTACCAAATAACTGAAGGAATATTCAGTGTTCATGACTAGGCCATGTTGATATAATGAAATGAAATGACCGGAGCAGCTAGGTGGCACAGGGAATAGAGCACCGGCCCTGGAGTCAGGAGTACCTGAGTTCAAATCCGGCCTCAGACACTTAACACAAAAAACTAGCCGTGTGACCTTGGGCAAGTCACTTAACCCCAACTGCCCTCCAAAAAGCAAAAAAAAAAAAAAAAAAGAATTGAAATGACCAAAATCAATTTACAGATTTAGTGCGGTACTAGTTCAATGATCAAAGGGATACTTTCCATAAGTAGATAAAATAAAAACAAAATTCATTGGTCTAGAATTGCAAAATAAATATTAAAAAAAACAATATATAGGCATAAGAGGGAGCAGCTCTTCCAGACTTTTTTATTGCTTTTTTATAGCTGTATCTTTTTGGTCTTCGTGACCCTATTTGGAGTTATCCTGGTAAAGATACTGGAGTGGTTTGCCATGTCCTTCTCTACCTCATTTTACAGATGAGGCAAACTGGGTAAAGTGACTTGCCCCAGGTCATACAGCCAGTAAGTCTCTGAGGTCAGATTTGAACTCAGGAGGATGAGCCTTCCAGACTACAAGTCTGACGCTCTATTCACCACACTACCTGCTTCCAGGCTTCATATTATACTATAAAGGAATAATTAACAAAACTATTTATTACTAATTAAAAATAGAAAAGTTAATAAGGAGGACAGACCACATAGAAAAGGAAAAATATGAAGTGAATCAAATCAATAAACTTAGCATTGTACCTGGCACACAGTGGGCACTTAAAAAATATTTGTTGACTTGAGTCTAGGTCGATTTTTGAAGAAGGAGGCAGGTATCTTTAGTTGCTAAAGACAAAAGCAGAACATGTCTCAATAGATATTTTCATTGCCTTAACTGTTTTTTAAAAGGTCAGTAAATAGCTTCCACTAACGAAAAAGCAAAGAAAGGCTTTCAATGGGTGGTTTATAAAGCTTCTTAGAGGTGGCTAGGTGGCGCAGTGAATAGCGCATCGGCCCTGGAATCAGGAGTACCTGAGTTCAAATCTGGCCTCAAACACTTAAAAAAAACTAGCTGTGTGACCTTGGGCAAGTCACTTAATCCCAATTGCCCTCCAAAAAGAAAAAAAAAAAAGCTTCTTGAAGTTATTAATTAGCATAACAGAATCTTGATAGGATACGAGGCTTGGGACTAAATTGTTTTGTTTGGAATTGGAGATGGTAAAGTGGATAAAGGTGAAGAAGCAGCCAGGAGGGCTCTCAGCAATTTGTGGATGCCGTATCCCTGGCTGCCTCTCAAAGCACAGACTGCTTTACTCTGCAAAGGAAGTGTGGCATCTAGTGGACAATTAGCACTGTACCTGTACTGAGTAGCAAAAGAGAGATTCACAAACAATTCCCTGTGGTCTCCATTTATTAAAGAAGCAAATTTTAAAATATATATGAATCTGTGATTTTTATCCTCATGTGATAAGGTTAAAATTGGAACTGCTGGTATGAAAATAGGACTTTACTCAGCATCAGCAAAGAAATGCCAAATGGAGTGTTTAAAATCCTTTCTGACCACTCAAAACTCCTTATTTGGGATTAAGAAAAATAAAATTGAAATAAAAAATATTCTGCCTTTATTCATGCCAAACCAAGATCTCTTTTAGTCATTCCTTCAACACTAATAAAAATCATAAAATATAAGAGAGTTCTAAGAAAATAAAGAAAAGTGTCAGAAGAAAATAATAAAAATTATGTAATTATATGAAGAAAACTTCCAGCAAAGTAAGTCTTTCTATTAATTATGGAGAAAAAGTTAAGAGTTGAGTGTTACTGGGTGACATCAGGAAAAGCACTTTGTAGGCTGTTTTTGTACCTACGGCTCTGACTTATGTGTGTAGAGAGGTCGGGTCCTTGAAAGCCCAGGACTTAATATCAGATACAGAAGCAGAGGGAAATGATAAACTAATTATGAAAGATGGAGCCATGGTCAAGTGATCTCTTTAGAGGTGAGAATCAGTTTCATAAATAAATAAGAAAGAGGAAAAAATAGCCTAAGATAAGCCAAATTTGGGGTAACTTTTAAAAGTCAGTTTCACTAAACCCAAGAGAGAAATTCAAAGAGGAATCCACCTCCAGGATTGAACCTGGAAGGAGAAAGGTACCCTGTAGAAACCCACTCAGAGCAGAAATAAGCAAGGCAGGTAGAGAAAACTGCTGTTAAAGAAAAGTACTAGGTCGAAGTGTGGCTGGACAGAAACTGTGTTACTGAACTCTGCCCCCTGCAACTTCCCACATATAGACCCCTACTCCTCCCACCCTTCCTGCCAACTCCCACCTATACCTTGAGGTCCTTCATGGGAGCCTTTTCCTTTAGGCTTGGGGGAGAAGGGGTCCAGGAGACTGAGGGCACCTATTTACTTTTCTTGTATGCAACAGAGATACAACATAGTGCTTTAAATAAAAGATGATACAAAATTAACATATGAATTTAGATTCATGTTTTAAAATATTATTAAAGAGTGGGTATCAAAGAGAGTGAAGGTAAATTATTCCCAGAAATCGTTTCTTAAAACTTAAACCTAGAAAATATATGAATTGAATTCAATATGCTTTAAAACTACATTTCAAAATGCAAAATTGAATCATTGGGTCACAGACTTTTAAATTGTTTACAGTAAGATTAAGCATGCATTCACTCCTCATGGAAATAAGAAGTTGGAAGTTTCCAAAAAGATTTTAGCATTTTACATTGGATCAAAAGCCTATTCAAAGAATCTAAAGTAATAATGGTATACATTCTACATAAACATTAAAGCTAGGATAGACCTACATAGCTTTTCTAAATTCCCTGTTATCTCCTGGCAATTCTTAAAAGAGTGTTAGAGGTAGAAAATGGAAGGAAATGTAGGTGATATTGAGATAGTAATATTCAAATGGCTTTTGGCTTCTACAGCTTGTGGACACAATAGAATAAATGGAATCATAGCTTGGTCCCCCTAGTGGAAATCAAGAAACACTGAAAGCAAAAATTAATTCATCTCACATGAAAAACAGTCCAGTGGTCTGTAACATTAGAACATGCTTTTGGCAAGTGAGAAAACTAAAAGTTGTTGAGAAAGTTTGTCTTGAAAATTCTTAACTTGTCTAGAAAACTGAGAGTTTGAAGTTTTAGTTTTTTAACTTTTAGTTGTACGAGGGAGACATTTCAATATTCTATGAATCTATGGTAACCTGTTCCTAGGATGCCCAAATTCTGAGCTTACACAGTCCAGGTTCATTTTTGATGGTAAACTCAAGAAATATCATAACATCTTTGACTTATATTACCACCATCCAGAGTTCATTTTAGGAAATCTTCAAAAAGAGTTTGTGTTTATCTAATATCTAGGACTCTACCAATATGGATAACAGGGTCTTGATCCCATATAAGCACTCAAGGTAACTAAACTTAAGAGATAGAGGACAGCCTTTATTTCCCCAAAGGAAATGTAGACATAAAGGGCATGATATCCTATGATTATATTAGCCTAATTCTTCTTCCTACAGAGTTCACATCCTAGGGAGTACCTCTCCCACACCACAGATACTATCTGAAGATTGGGATAATGACAAGAGTATGGAGTTGGTTGTGAAAGTTTCTGCTTCTCCAGTATTTGGACTACTTGCTTTCCCAGAATGCTGTGAAAAAAACACTCAGTAAACTTTAAATCTACATACTGTACTATTCAATTTTGATGACTTAATTTGATGACTGTATTGGGGGAAAAAACTAGTTAGACATTTGCTAGTTTGTTATCTTTGAGGCAGATAAATAACTACATGTCATTTAATCTATGTCCATCTTGTTATCTTTGAGCACCCTTCCTCTTCCCCTCCTACTGTGAAGGACTTATAATCTTTGTCCTACCTGACACAGAATTGGGTGGTTTACTATTTTATGATAGCATTATTCTGTTTCTTTGCAAAGGAAGATGATATTTTTTCCATCTCAGGTAATATTTTTTTTTAGCCAAAGACAAAATTCATTTTCTTCTACTCGTTGTTTTGGATTTATGACCTAGGCTGTAGGGCAATTTTGCTCTTTACTGAAAGCAAGTGATTTTGCTTTCTTTCTCATGTAAGGGCATTTTGTTGTTGTTGTTCTTAAGTCATTTCTCAGTTATATGGTATCTTTGCAATACCGTTTGGGGTTTTCTTGGCAGAAATTCTGGAGTGGTTTGCCTTTTCCTTCTCCAGCCCATTTTATAGATGAGAAAACTGAGGCAAACAGGGTTAAGTGACTTGCCCAGGGCCACAGAGCCAGTAAGTGTCTGAATATAGATTTGAACTCAAAATGTCTTCCTGGCTCCAGGCCTAATACTCCATGCACTTATGGCACCACCTAGCCACCCCAATTAAATTAGTAAATTTAGTAATTAGTAAAATTAGTAAATAAAAAAATTAGTAAAAAAAATAGTAAGCCACAGTTACTATGGGGACTGCCAAAATTCATAAAGACCTCTGAGGAAAAGAACCCTTCTCCCCCAGTTCTCAAATGCCAATGGAAGACCAAGCTTTAGCTACTTCCGTTAAGTAGCTAGGGTTTGAGAGCTTTCTCTTGGCCTCTTTTAAAATCATCCTCTCAAACAGGGATCAAATGATCATCTATCTCATTTGCCTCTCCAATACAGTATAATATAATAAACATTTATTAAGTGCTCACTATGTGTGTGATGGGCACGCTCCTAAATGCTAGGGATTCAAATAATAAAAAGAAAAACAGTCCCTGTCCTCAAAGAATTTACCATTTAACAGAAGAAGACAACACCCAAAAGGAAGCAAAAAATAAGGGGAAGGTGAGGAGAAGGGGGAGAATGGGGGCATGATGATAGTGGAGACAAATCTCAGAACAAAGAGCTTCCTGAGCCTCTGAGTGCTGTTTAAATGGGGGCTTTGGGAGGAAGTTGTCTGTTTTGGTCTAAACTCCCACCCTCCAATCAAAGGAGTAAAAAATATAGAAAGAAATATAGATAAGAAAGTAAATGTACGTGTAGCTTTTACTCTGAATTTCACACCTATTGAGGGGCTACATCAACTTGAAGAGAAATTCTCCAAGTTACAGGGGGAAAAATAAGACCCAAGATAAAAACACAGGCTAATTAGAGAGGGTAGTTTTGTTTGTTATTTTGGATTTTGATTTGGGTTTGTTTCTATTTTTGTGTTTTCTTGTTGCATTTTTGTTGCTTTTCTTTTTAAAAAAAAGTTTTTACAAAGGTATATTTTACTTCAAAGATATAGCAAGTGTGGAAGTTACAAATATTTTCCTCAATGCTTGGGGGCATATTCTCCCCTAAACACCTCAATGCTTGCAAACAGTAGACTCAGACTGAAAACAGTTTCTGTATAGCAGTGGTCCCAACAAGTTTAAATCTGAATTTAGCATAGCAACTGGATGAGTACATAGCTCAGCTATACCTTGGCTGGGTCCCAAAGGTCCAAGGTCATCCTTCAGGGCTTTAATGCTAGACTGACTGGCTACAAAACTTGGTGGCATGGATTCCACTCCCAGGTCCCTTCGTAGCTTACTCTCATGACCCTTGGAAGTTCATGGCCATGGTCAGTACCCATCTCCTTTGCTTAAAAGTAGGAATAGTAGACACAACAGTGCCTGAAGCTTGCAAAATATTAACCAGAGACAAAAGGGAAACTTAACAGTTTCATCACTGAACCAACAAAGCTTTCCAGTTTGCTTATTGTGGTTGATTCCAGAAGCAGTCTACAGAAACTCCCCAAAATAGGTCAAGTCCACAGTTCTGCTGTTCAGACTCAAACCCAGGTTGGGAAATTTCAGAGCTTAGACTAGGAAAGCAACAAGCAGACTTTGCTCTAGAGCAGCCCACTTTGGAAGCACTGGAAGTTTGCAGATTCTAGCCTGACCTAATAATATAACACAATATTCAAATGACATAGTATTCAAAACCTCAAGAAAACAAGAGCAGGCTTAACCCAGACCTTCTCTCCAGTGGTATGTCAGGACCTGGCCTTAACATCACATCAAAAGTTAGGAAGTAAAGGGCAGGGACATGGCACAGTGAATAGAGCAACAGTACTGGAGTCAGGAGGACCTGAGTTCAAATTGGGCTTCAGACACTAGACACACTTACTAGTTGTATGACCTAGGGCAAGTCACTTAACCCCAATTGCCTTGCCCCTCAAAAAAGTTAGGAAGTAAGCTAGAAGAATGAGAAAACAGAAAAAGAATCCCACCATAAATAGCTAATATGATGATAGGGATGCTCAAGATTCAAACCCAGAAGAAAAATCTCCAAAATATTGACAAGCAAAGCCTCAAAGAAAAGCACAATATGGGGGGCAGCTAGGTGGCACAGTGAATAGAGCACCGGCCCTGGAGTCAGGAGTACCTGAGTTCAAATCTGGCCTCAGACACTTAACACAAAAACTAGCCGTGTGACCTTGGGTAAGTCACTTAACCCCAACTGCCCTCCAAAAAGCAAACAAAAAAAAGAAAAACACAATATGGGCACAAATTTAATTAGTTCAACTAGAATTCCTATAATAGATGAAGCAATAGTTACAATAAAAAGCAAAAATGCTTTTTTTTTAAATAAATTAAATGAGTACACTAGAGGGGGAAAATGGAAAGGAAATGAAAGTTAGGGAAGAAAGAATTGGAAAAAGAATTGACAGCTTGGCACAAAAAGTACAAAACCTTGTCCAAGCAATAAAATCCCCCAACATTAGAATGGACCAAATAGAAGCTAATGATTCCATGTGTCAACAAGAAACATTAAAACAGAGTCAAAAGACTTTTTTAAAAAGGTATAAGGAATCTCAGCAAAAACAGATTAAAAAGAGAAAATTTAAGAATTGTTGGAATACCCGAAAGTTGAGAGGGGTGGAGGGGAGAGGTACAGAGACAGAGAGAGAGAGAGAGAGACAGAGACAGAGACAGAGACAGAGACAGAGGTAGACAGAGACAGAGACACTGAGAGACAGACATAACCCTATTTGAGGTTTTTTTAGCAAAGATGCCGGAGAGCTTTGCCATTTCTTTCTCCAGCTCATTTGACAGATGAGGAAACTAAGGTAAGAAGGATGAAGTGACTTGCTCAGGGTCACACAGCTGATAAGTGTCTGAGGTCACATTTGAACTCAGGACAATGAGTCTTCTTTACTTCAGGTCCAGCATTGTGCGACTTACTCCCTATTACATATATAAATACATATGTATAAACATATATACACACACACATTTATATATAATGTGTATATGAATATAGCTGCCTGTTATATATATAAATGTGTGTATATATTTTATATACACACATTTATATATAATGTGTATATGAATATAGCTGCCTGTTACATATATAAATGTGCATATACATTATATATACACACACATTTATATATAATGTATGTATGGATTATGTATGTGTGTGTTTAAGATAATCCTTAAATTATACTTAAATACTTAAGGTCATACTTAAATCATACTTCATTCTCTCAGAGGCAAACCACCTGGGGCTGACTCTCAGTCTCCCTAAACCATGGCTTATTTTTAACATCAACAACCTTCACATAATTTGCTTTAATTCAATCTGTTCTATACAATTGCAACCTTAACTTTGCAGGGATTTCTTTTTTCTGCGTGTTTTCCTTCCTTTCAAAGTAAAAGTTTGGAGAGGAATTGCTGAGGTTGGCTGGGTGGTACAGTGAATAGAGTATTGGCCCTGGAGTCTGGGGGTCCTGAGTTCAAATCTGGCCTCAGACACTTAACACTTACTAGCCGTCTGACCCTGGACAAGTCACTTAACCCCAATTGCTCTGCCTTCCCCCCTGCAAAAAGCAAAAAAAAAAAAAAAAGCACCTAAGGTCATTATAATGTTGCAGAATGAGAGGGACATGTGGACAGAGAGGAAACATACTTTAAGAAAAAGATTCCAAGGGTAGACATATGAGAAACACTCCAGAGACTTTAAGTAGGAGACACCAGGACAATGGTTGAGGCCCCTTCCCATCGGATATGCAGCAAGCTTTTGTCTAGCTGTCTATGAGAAAGTCATTGAAGAGCCCCTGTATGCATTGAGTGGCGGCCACTACAGGTAGAGATAAGAAGTAAGAAACAAACGTGGTGAGAAAAGACTGCTCTTCACCCTTAACTTTTGAGACCTAAATCCTTAGGGAACAATCCACAAATACGGCAATTGGACATTCCAGAGAATAACCTTTTGCAAAAGAATGGGTAAGAGCAGTTGAGATTCCCAGCCCTCCTAAGACTGATTAGAAACATGTTGCTTATGATTTTATTTGTTTAATTCATTTATTTACTTTTAGTTTACAATATTCAGTTCCACAAACGCTTGAGTTCCCCATTTTCTCCCCTTACCTCTCCTCCCCCCTCCCACCCCAATGGTGATAAGCAATTTGATATAGATTCTATCAATACCTTCACATGAAACACTTGGCAAGTTGCAAAGAAGAATTACAACCAATGAAATGAACAACAAAAGAAAGAAAAAACAAAACAAAACAAAATACAAAAGAGCAACAGTAAGAAGTTTGCTTCTATCTGCATTCAGACTCTGTAGTTCTTTTCTCTGGATGTGGATAGCCCTTTCCATCATGAGTTTTTGGAATTGTCTTATAACCCTGAGATTGCTTATGATTTTAAAACTGATATTCCTAACTTCATGGTCACTGTAGTAAAAGATTCTGGAGGAGCTGTGATCTCAGAATCTGCTCAGGAGTTTCCTCACTGCTCTGGAAAGCTAGCCCTGAATTATGCTGATTTGGATTTTGCTTTAATGAATCCTCTTTAGTCTACATGTCAATGTATAACCTTTTCAGGTCACGTGAAATTGGTAGAGATTATAGTCTTGTGGTACTGGGAGAAACACGCCCCACTAGTTACAAATTATGATGGCAATTTTCATCCTCCTTAGACTGAGGCGGGACAAGACAAATAGAGACAGCTATGGTCTAGGTATGCTCAGCTGGCACAAAGCACATGGCTCACTGAAGTACTGTGCAAACCTGCACAGTATAAGTGAGAGTCCTGGGTTGAAGTCGGAAGAACCAGAATAAAATCCTGATTCTTCTTGGGCAAGTCACCTCACTTTGGGGGCTTTTGTTTCCTCATTTGTTAAATGAGTGGGTGGGATTATCTGACTTCCAGTACTAAATTTATGATCATATATGATCTTATGGACTCAAGAAGACGTGAGTTCAAATCTAACTTCAGGCACCAGTTGTGTGACCCCGGGCAAGTCACTTAAACTCTGTTTGCCTTAATCCACTAGAGAAGAAAGTGGCAAACCATTCTAGTATCTTTCCCAAGAAAATTCTATGGACAGTATAGGTATTCAATGGTCCACAGGGTCAGGAAGATCTGGACAGCTCTGAACTGTTAACATGAACTAGTCATGTAGAGCAATTTGGACCTAGAGCACCACCTGGTGGCTCAACCAAGTAATCACTCTGAATATCTACTCAAGTCGCTCGCCTAGGGCTACTGAGGAATGCTACTCCTGAGTATCTGCGTCAAAGTTTGTCGTTTGGAAGCTCATCCTGGAAATTTTTTAAGCTTTGTGAGTCCTTTTAAGTTTAAGGATTTTTCCTTTTACTAGGTTTTTTTTCCTTAGTTTGGGGGTATTTTTAAAATAATCTTCATTTTAAGAATTTTTTTCTACTCATTCTTCCATACAAATATTTGCTTCCAAGTCTTAGATTTGATATTTGCTGTTCCCATTGAGATTCCCTCTTTTAATCAATCATGCATCATTCTAAAAACATTGCACATTATAACTATGAGCACATTATTGCTACAGTGGCACTAATTACTGTTAATTCTATTCAAGGATGCCATCAACTTGGTAGGGATTTTTTTATTCTACATTTTCCTGTCATCCAACTATATGTAGCTATTTGTTATTGATTAAACTTCCTTTTGAAGTAAATAAATTTTGTTGAAGTCTTCTGTTTTTCACATCATCATATCCCGAGTATCACTACCTCTTGCCCTCACAGAGAGTCATCTCTTAAAACAAACTGTATTTTTTTGAGGGGAAAAAAATCAACACAACTCACCAATATATTGAAAAAGTCTGTAAATATTTGCAGCATGTAAGACAATGTGTATCCACAATGTGGTTCTCCTACCTCCACAAAGGGATGGGGTGGAAGGTGTCCTCTCATACCTCTTCATTCAAGTCAAACTTGATCTTGATCATTCCCTTCTGATTTTTTGGGTGCATGGTGGTTCTTTCCATTTACATTTTGTTAGTTATTGTATATATTGTTTTCCTGGTTCTGCTTATGTTTTTCTGCATTAGTTCGTGCAGTTATTTCCACGCTTCTCTGATTTCATCATAGATATCATTTCTTACAGAAGAGTAATATTCCATTTACATTCATGTAACACAGCTTGTTTAGACATTCTCCAATCTAGGAGCATCATTTCATTTCCAGTTCTTTGAATACACAAATAATGCTTCGATAAAAATTTTGGTAAATATGGATTTTCTTCTTCCTTTTGTGGCATATGAGCTCAGTCATGTTATCCGGTTCCAAGGAGACAGCTGTTTTATTTGCTCCATTTGTATAATTCGAAATGTCTTGTCAAAATTGTTATACTACTTCACAGTTGCACCAACAATGAATTAGCATGCCTATCATTCCACAATCCTTCCAATACTGACTGTTGCCATTTTCATCAAGATTGGCACTTTTCAAGGTATGAAGTAAAACCACAAAATTGTTTTGATTTGCATTCCTTTTATTATTAGTAATCTGGAGCATGCTTTCATGTGGTTGTGGATATCTCATAATTCTTCTTTTGAAACTGTTCATATTCTTTGACCACTGGTATATCAGGGAATGGTAATTTGATATATATGTGTGTATGTATGTTTATGTATAAATATACACACATGTGTATATAAATACACATACATGCATGCATACACATATATAAATTATTTCTATACCTTGGATGTTGTTGTTCAGTTGTATAATTGTGTTTAACTCTGTGACCCCATTTGAGGTTTTCCAGGCAAAAATACTGCAGTGATTCATCATTTCCTTTTCCAGTTCATTTTACAGATGAAGAACTGAGGCAAACAGAGTTAAGTGACTTGTTCAGGGTCACACAGCTAGTAAAACCAGATTGGAACTCAAGAAGATGAATCTTCCTAAATTCTAGTCCCAGCACTCCATCCACTACACCATCTAGCTGCCCCATGCCATGGATACCAAAATCTTATCAGAGAAATTTGATACAAAGATTTTTTTTTCCTATTTGACTACTTCCCTATATATCTGAGGTACATTAATTTTGTCCATGCAGAATCTTTTCACTTTCACGTAGTGTTATTTATTGTGTAGTTGCCTTTTGTAGTTGCCTCTATCCCTTGGTTCATTAAGAATACAACTCCTTTCTCATATACTGAGAAATGTCTAAATAAATCATGGTGCTTGAAAGTAATCAAATATTACTATTGTGTAGAAAATTATGGATGTGATGAATACAGAGAAACATGGACAGATTTACATGACTAATACAGCATGAAGTAAGCACAGCCAAGAAAACAATCTCTACTATAATTACAGCGATGTAAATGGAAAGAACAACCACAAACACCCAAAAAATCAATGTAACAGCTTGATAAATAAGATGAAGGACTAGACATTTTCTCTGATTCCCCTCGACCTCTGAAACATCTCCAAAATAGAAAGTTTGCACCAAATATAAAGAAACTTCAGCTGACTCCACAATTTAGGACAATCAGAATTCAAAATAAGGTCAAACAAAAACAAATCAATGAACTGACTTCTACACTGATCTCACTCAGAACCCCATCTCACACTGCCAGCAATGAGGCTGCACTTGCCAAACCACACTAGCTTGCTACAAAATCCAACCTTAAATATAGGTCTCTCCCCTCTCTCTTCCTAGTGCTATAGAGATTCTAACTCCAGACTATGGAAGTCTGCTCAGGCCAGGACAGATGGCTAATGAGACTTACCAGCATTACAGAGTACAATGCTCATTGGATCTAGATGAGCAACACCAATGAAGCATTTTGTGGTGGGAAATATCTCTGCAAGAGAGCCAGGAATAGAGAGAAAAAGGCAGAACACAAGTCTGGGTTGGTTATAGAGCTTAATGCCATATTCCTTCTCCCCTCTCCTCAGAAACCCAAACTATAAAAATTAAACCCACAGCGCAAGCATGGCAGCTCTCCCAGAACAAAGAACAAAAGAAGTCCATCAAGACACCAGGACAAGCAATATGCATTGGGGGGAGGGGAGGAAATTATGGGGGATTAAGTCTGAGGGAAGGTCCTCAGCAACCACCTAAAGAGAGTTCTGTTCACCCAAAAGCCACTTGGAGCTGATACCTAAGCAGGTATACTATGAATTGACTTGCATAGGAAGAGGTTGAAAAGCTTTGAGATTCTGCCCCAAGGAAACCACCATTAAAGAGGAGGGAGTCAGAAAGGGATCAATAAAGGTAAATAAGGGAGAAAAGAATTGAAATGACTAAAGATCTCAGGGAGAAGAAAATCCAAAGACCTTGAACATAAGAAGATGATTCAGCAGAGAAAATATTAAGATCAGAAAGAAATGTTGTCTCCAGATCTATTAAATGAGATTGGGTATCTATGAACACTGTAAAACAAAGGAAAATGATCCAATGCTTGATGAGACAGGAGACCCTGAGGAATCTGGGGACATGGAACCATATAATATACTGTTTCTGAATGGTTTAAAAGAGAAATTAAAATTATGAGAACAAAATTTATGGCCTATACAGCAAAAATAATGGGCAGAAAAGAAAATGGGAATCTGCAATGGCGAATCTCATCAAAGGAATAAAATATTAAACAATAGATTGGAATGTAAATACACAAAAGTGAAGGACAATCCAGAAGAGGAGCAAAAAATTGCGTTAAAAAAAAATATGTTTACTATACAAGTAAAATATATTGATCTCAGAAACAGGACACATAGAGACAGCACAAGTATCATAAGTCTCACAGAATATTATAACACAAGTAAAAACTTTAAATCATAACACAACAAATAATAAAAAGAGAACTTCCTAGAATTTCCAAACATATAAAATGAAATTTCAGTTGAAAGAATTTACAGATTGCATCCAGAGAACAACCCAAAGCTTCAAACACTAAGACACATATTAGTTAAATCTAACAATTCACTTCAAAAACAAGTTCTGCTAGCAATCAGGAGAAAGACCTTCAAACACAAAGACAAAGAAATTTAAACAACACAAAACAACTGCACCTACCAGAAAATGCAGGAGGAAATAGAATAATACATTCTGAAGAGCAATAGAGACCAAGAAACAGCCCAGGGTGACCTACCTTGCAAATATGAGCTTAATTATAAATGAAAAGAGATGGGCATTCAATAATAAGGAATTATTTGAAACATTCTTAGAAAATGAGGCCTGAAGAGATCGTTTGCTTCTCAAATGCCCCAGACAAAAGAAATAGGGGAGTAATGAATCAGTGTAGCAGCCAAGAAGAGCTAGTCACAAACTGAGACCAGAAAGAGGAACCAGTAAGAGACTTCTTTCTAAAAGTACACAAAGAAAAGAGGTGAAGGCATGATAACCTCATGACACTCTACCTACAGGTCAATCCGTGCTGTTGGTGGTGATAATTGTGGTGTTCCGTGGGACAACATTACTAAATGGCAAGGTGGTTCAAAGGGGAGGAGAAGAGCAGGAAGATAGAGGAGAGGATGTGATGTATATGGGTCAATTTGAGGGCTAGCAAGGAGGGGAACATGACCATTGGTGTCTCAAGAAGAGAAGAAACTCCAGGGGAGTGGTGATGAGTTAGGGAGAAAGATTGGAAGGAAGGGAAAGAAGAGAGAGCTTGCTTCAGGAATGGGGTGAGGGCACTGATGCAGAAAGATGATCTATGGAGGGAGATGTAGCTTTGTGCTGGTTGTGACATAGGGAATTTGATACTTGAAAAGTCTACTCATGCTGCCTCTGGAGAGGAGTGGTAGGAGGAGTTGGAATTCTAGGAACAACTGGCACCTGGGAGAATGGAAAAGAATGAACCCAGGGAGGAGATTTGAGGCAAATGAGGGGGAAAGAGTAACAAGAAGGTACAGACCAGTGGTGGGCAATATAATCAAGGATGTGGTGAGGAAGGGGCCCTACCATGCAGCACCCACAACTGGCACTGTTTTAGCAGTGAGAAGTACAGTCAAAAGGGGGAATCCATAAGGGAAGCTCTACAAGGTTTTGGCAGAAATCGCTTAGAAGGGAGAGCCTAGAATAGATACCTTGGAAGTTTTGATTGAATGAGGTGTAGAAAAAAGAGAAAAACCAGAAAATTAAGGAGTCATGATTCAGAAACATGACTCAAAAAATGAGAGTCAGAATAGACAAAGAGGATGGATAATGAAGAGAATGAAAGAAATCTTTTTTGGATTACATAGTAATGAAATTTTAAAAACTAATTAAAAGAACTAATTGAGGTGGAGAAGAAGAGGGAATCTCTTTCTGAAAGGGAAAAATGGAAAAGAAAATTATACAACCAGATAAAAGCAAGAAGGGAGAAGGAATAACCAAAGCCGTAAATAATGAAAAGAAAGTATGAGGGTAAGACAAAGAGAGCCATTGAAAACAGAATTACCTTAAAAAAAAAATTTAAACTAGGGGGTAGTCAAGATGGTGTGGCATAGAAGCAGGAGAACTCTGTGGCTATCCCCATAACCACCTCAAATATCTATAAAATATGACTCTAAACAAATTTTAGAGTTCCAGAACTCATAAAATGACAGAGAAACAAGGCTCTCGCTGAAGGCAGCATGGCAGGCAGATGGAAAGGGCTCATCACAGTGTGCTGGGAGAAGAGCCCAGCCCCATGCAGTTTTAGCCTCTGGCCGTCCAGGAGAGGCCCTGGCTGAAGCTTTCAGGATAGCTGATCACCAGCAGCTGTGGCAGTTTCCAGAATTACCAACAAATAAGAGCCAAGGACAAAGGGATCAGTGGAACTCAGCTAAATTTGGGGGAAAAGGTCCAGCCAAACTGCCTCCTGAGCTAGAAGCAGTATAAAGCTGTGGCCCCACAGCTGCCTTCACGTGGCTGCTTCAGAAGCTCCTGGCCTGCAGATTGCAGGGGGTGCAAGTGATCATTCAGACACTAAGTGCTTTTGCCTGGATCAGGATTGTGGTCTTGAGTGATGGTCCTGAGGTGTGTTTTCAGTGAGTCAAGTCTGGTGGGAGCTGCAGAGAGGGCAGCCCCCTAATAGCTCTGGCAGCTGCAAAAACCCCAGCAATTTGGGACAGAGCTCTCCCATCTGAAAGCAGAGTTCCACGGAGCCCAAAAGTCAAGTAACTGACTGGCAACATGAGCAGGCAAAGGAAGCAAAGAAAGCTCAACAATCCAACTTTAGATTCCTTTTTGGAGGGACAAAAAGGATCAAAGCATGGAATTGGAAGAAGACAACACAGTCAGAACTCCCACACCAAAAGCCTCCAAGAAAAATGTAGACTGGTTACAAGCCATAGAGTAGCTTAAGAAGGATTTTGAAAACCAAATAAGAGAAGTGAAGGAAAAATTGGGGAGAGAACTGAGAATGATGCAAGAAAATGATGAAAAGATAGTCAACAATCTGACTGAAGAAAATAACACCTTAAAAACAGACTAACTCAAATGGCAAAAGAGGTCCAAAAAGCCACTGAGGAGAATGCCTTAAAAAGTCAAATTTGCCAGATGGAAAAAGAATCTCAAAAGCTCGCTGAAGAGAATAATTCCTTCAGAATCAGATCGGAGCAAATGGAAGCAAATGACTTTATGAAAAATCAAGATATTATTAAACAGATCCAAACAAATGAAAAAAATAGAAGGCAATGTGAAATATCTCCTTGAAAAAACCACTGACCTGGAAAATAGATCCAGGAGAGACAATTTTAAAATTGTTGGATTACCTAAAAGCCATGATCAAAAAAAGAACCTAGAAATCATCCTTCCAGAAATTCTCAAGGAAAATTGCCCAGATAGTTTAGAACCAGAGGGCAAAATAGAACTTGAAAGAATTCATTGATCATTTCTTGAAAAAAATCCCAAAAAGAAAATTCTTAGGAATGTTATAGCCAGGTTCCGGTGTTCCCAGATCAAGGAGAAAATATTACAAGTCGCCAAGAAAAAAACCACTTGAATACTGCAGAAACACAATCAGGTAACCCAGGATCTAGCAGCTTCTACGTTAAGGGACCGAAGGGCCTGGAATATGATATTCCCAAGATCAAGAGAGCTAGGATTAAAACCAAGAATCACCTACCCAGCAAAATTGAGTATAATGTTTCAGGGGAAAATACGGTCATTCAATGAGGTGGAGGACTTTCAAGCATTCTTAAGGAAAAAAAACAGAACTGAATAGAAAATTTGTCATTCAAACACAAGAAGCATGAGAAGGTAAACTTGGAAAAGAAACCATAAGAAACTTATCAAAGTTGAACTACTGACATGCCAACATGGAAAAAATGAGAATTGTAACTTATGAAACTTTTCTCAGTATGAGGATAGCTGAAGGAAATGTAAATGTATATACATATACACACATATA
>CM053601.1:29284653-29296480 GCA_028646575.1 Pseudocheirus occidentalis | reverse complement strand
GGAGGGTTACTGGAAGCATACACTTTTGTAATGGGACAGGGACAAAGTAGAGAATAGAACAAAGGGAGGGCAGGATGGAAAGGAGGGAAATATCGTCAGTGTTACACAATATGTCCATCATGGAGATGTTCTGCATAACTACACACGTACTGCCTGTATTGAATTGCTTGTCTTTCCAGTTGGGGTGGGTGACAAGAGAGGAAGGGAAAGAATCAAGAATTTAAAGTTCTAAAATCATATGTTAAAATATACATATATATATGTATTTATGTATGTATGTATGTGTTATTTATTTATTTGTTTGTTTGTTTGTATACTTGTTTGTTTATTTACTTACTTATTATTAACATGCAATTGGGAAATAAGGTATACAGGCACTGGGATAGGAAGATCCATCTCGCTCTACCAGAAAGTCAGAAGGGTGATAGGGGAGGATATAGGAGAGAGCAGATTGCAGGAGGGGATATACAGTGGGATTGCTGTTTGGGGGGGGTAGGGGAAAGGCAGAAAGAAAATTTGTAATTCAAAATCTTGTGGAAATCAATAATGTAAACTAAAAATAGACAGAAGTTAATTTTTTTAAAAAAATAAGCTAAAGGAATCAATGGAACATAAATATTGTGTTTATAACAAAAGAAGGGGAAAATAACTTTAAAAAATGTGATGAGACAGATGAAAGTGATAGGTGTAAGCTCTAGGATCCCCCCTCACTCCCCTTGAGCTCTTCTTGAATCTTGAATCTTTAAGGTACATGCTCTGGGAAACCCCTTGAAGTCTGACTGAATCTTCTCACTTGATGAGGCATTTGCAGAGGCCGTAAGTATTTCATTACGGCTGGGCCCAAACTTCCTACTAGCCTGACCCTCCATTACTTCCCACCCTTGAGTTTATCAAAATATCAATTTACCCTTGCACTGACCTCATTAACTCCTCCTGAAGACCCTCCCCAAACTCCTCCTCCAGACCACCCCTAGATTCCTCTGTATATAAGACCCCATCTTCCCTCCATGTGTGTGAGAGCACCACAGAATGCCCTAGCAGAGACTTGCTCTGTGGGAGCGCCATAGAATGACCTAGCATAGACTGGCTCCTTAAGAGTCTACCCCATATGGCGAACTTGAGCTTTCAATAAAATTTACTATTCTTTGGCTGAGAAGACTTGAGTCGAATTCTTTCGGCAGGACCCAGTATGTTGGTATTTTGGGGTCTCAGGCAACCCTAACCCTCTTTGGGTACCCTCTTCAAAAGAAAATATAAATCTAACTCTTATAACTTTAAACATGAATGGATTAAGTAACTGAATGAAAGAAAATCCTGCACAAAACGGCTCTTCCTCTTTCCAGAGCAGTATTGATTTGTCATAGAAATGATTTCTGGGAGGTTGGAAATCTGACACGGGTAGTCATATGAATAATAATGCAACTGTTGATCAGAACAAGCAAATCTCTTGTCCTGAGATAGGAGTCTGCCAGTTTGCTTGGGTTAAGAATAGCTCAGGTCCCTCTCAACTGGAAGACTTCTTTTCTTCTGGGATGGCTCAGAGACTCCTCCCCAAAAAGGATATTTGGGAGGCATCTCAATTTCTAATAGCATGGGGAAAATGAAACTGTCACTATATGACTATATTTGGTCTACAATTTTCTGGAAGAAAGGGGATCTCTTAGTTTACTTGGTGGTAATTCTGAGTCAATGAGCAATGGAAAGACAAAGTCTTTAATTAAGTCACTATGGGAAAAAAAACAGAATAGCTCCTCCACAAAATCATTTAAGAGAACAAATATTTTATATCATTTTCCTGTTACCACTCTCAGAGAGAGGGATCCTTTAGCATGTGGACCAGGGAATACTGAGGGGATGGCAGAGAAAGATTCTCTGCATCAACTTGGATCCCAAGATAGGTTACATGTGAGAGGCTTATGCCATTTGGGCCATTTTACTACAGATCTTAGGAAAGATGAAGAATTGTTGACTGCACCAGACATATCCCTTCTGTGACCCTGATGTTCCTGGACCTGATTTGGCTCATTTTCACCACCTCACAACAGAAGTGATGTTAGCCCAGCTCTAAAGCCAACATCTTCTTAGTTCAAGTTCAATAATGGGAAAAAATTAAACACAAAGAAAGTTTACTTTGATAAAAGACAGCAAAGATATGCAAAAAGGAAACTGTAACCCTTAGCTTTTTCTGGAGGCAAGTCTGTATTATATTTTAAGCTTTGTGAATACTGTTCTTGTAAGGAGAGCTGATAAACTATGCCCTGAGGGAGGTCAAAGAGAAGACATTCCCAGATCATCCAGGTAGGGGCAGCAAACCAAAGAAAAAAGAAGTCCCTCAAAGTGTACCCAGATCATGTCAAGAGAGAGCCCCTGACGCAAGGGATATACATAGAAGTCATTCTAATAGCTTAGTATTTTGTAGGTGATGTTCATTTAAACAAATGAATTGTTGTTTTCTTTAATATAGGGAAACAAAAGACCTGAGAAGCCATTGTTCTTTTTTCACCGTCTTAAAATTCTCAAAGGGCCAGAACTTCCCAGTCAGTGAACTGAGGGGATGGTGAGTCACTGGGTCGAACACCTGCATTAAATAGGTTCACCCTAATACTAATTCCATTAAGATTTTTATCTGGCTTATTTTTCTTCACCTCTAATGATGCTGGTTCACCAGCCTCACAAGGCCACTTAGCAAAAAGACCCTATTCATTCAATCACTTACAGGTATTTTCCTTTAGGTAATGTTCAATTTCACAACCCAAAGCTGTCATGGCCAAGGTGAAAATGTTTGCTTCTTCACATAATTAAGTACCCTGGGTTCTTTTATTAAGTAATGTAATGTAATGGCTGTGGATTAAACAATAAATGCATACCAATATTAACTAATCTTCAACAATATTCAATAATCATTGACAGAAATAAATACTTAAAAAAATTTTTTGCTAACAAAAAACAAGCAAATTGAAATTGTATAGAACGAGTGACACACAGATTGTGGAATACTCCTGTCTTAACCTTAGATACTTTTTACCTACATACCATTAGAGCAAAGTTATAAATTGCAATGTATCAAAAACTGGTGAAGGATATTTTTTATTATCAAACATACTGAAAGTGATGCTCTTAATTCTACTAAGAAAAAAAAGCCTCAGGATATATACATACAATGGCAAGTTTGAAAATTTGAGAATACCTAGATGATTAACTAAATTTACAATTTTAAACTAAATATTAAATGATGATTCAGCCCTGAAAAAGGCATGAGAATGTGCATTTCTCTCCCTTTTTTCCAGAGGTGGGGGACAAATAGTTGTGAAGCATTGAATATTGCCAAATGTGGTTGAAATCTTGGTTAGTTTTACTGACGCCTGTTTCTCTTTCTTTTTTAATTCTTTCTTATAAGGGGTGGTTTAGCACCAAGAAGAGAGACAAATCAAAGATGAAGTTGTAAGAATAAAAATAAAATATATTTAAACAAATTTTAAATATACATTTGATGAGATTTAAACAGTTTTAGACACAATTCATGTACTGAAATTATGTAAGTTTAAATGACCAAAAAAAAATATTTAGTGAAATAATTTGCACAAATGCCACCAAAATTAGTAGAGAACTATTTTGAATCTTCAGATAGCCCTTGGAAGAAAGAATTTCACAATAATAATCCATAAACTTTACAAAGTTTTATGCACATTGTTTCATTTGATCTCCAAAAAACCTCCATCACACAAAATAGTACAACTATTATCATTGCCAACAGATGAGAGATTAATGTTCAAACACCTTAAATGACTTGCCCAAAGTCATAGCTGATAAATGACTGTCAAGCTTTGCACAATCAATTGATTAATGTACAAGTATTTATTAAGTGTCTACTGTATGTCAGGCACAGTGCTAAGTGCTGGGGATACCACTAAAAAAAAATGGAATAAACCTATCTCTCAAGAAGCTCACCATCAGACAAATACATATGAAAGTATACACAGAATCAACATAATGCAGTAAATAAAAGGTCATTAAATATAAGATAATTGGGGAAGGTGGGCACCAGCTGTTATAGTCATCAGGAGAGGTTTTGAATTGAAGATGGCATGTGAGTTGAAAGTACCAGGAGGTCTCACTCACTGATGACTGAAAGGTCCCCGAGGGCAGGGACAAACTTTTACCTCTTTTTGTATCCTTAGTACAGTGGCTATCACATAATAATAGGTGCTTAATAAAAGTTTATTGATTGACTGATAGCAGTAAATTCCTTATCCACTTATACAACCAACAGTTGGTCAATTAGCAGGTAAAAGCTAGAGAACAGCTCTTTCTAGATATAAAGAAATATGGTTTAATGATATCATACAGAATCACCAAATTTCAGAGATAGAAGGATCTCAATGGCCATGTAGTCCAACCTATACCTCAGAAGGAATCTCCACTACAACATATTGTGATGAGGTACAGGCTCTGGCAACCCCCTTAAGCTGTTCTTGAATATTTGAGATACAGGCTCTGGGAACTCCCTTGAACTCCCACTTGATGAGGCATTTGCAGAGGCCATAAGCTTTCACTGTGGCTGGGCCCAAACCTCTGTTACTAGCCTAGCCCTCCATTGTCCATGTACTTCCCACCCTTAAGCCAATCAAAATATCAATCTACCCTTGGGCTGGCCTAGCACACCAGTTGTCTGTCTGCTCCAGGTGGCCTCCAACAACTTCCCACCCTTAGTCACTCATTGACCTCATTAACTCCTCCTGAAAACCTTCCCCAAACTCCTCCTCCAGACTACCTCTAGATTCCTCCCACAACCTTTCTGTATATAAGACTCTACTTGCCCCCAGGTTCATGAGAGCACCATAGAATGACCTAGCACAGACTTACTCTGGCCTGCTTGCCCAATGCAAGCATCACAGATACCTAGGCTCCTTAAGAGTCTATCCAATACGAAATACATTTAATGAACTTTCAATAAACTTTGCTTTTCTTTGGCTGAGAAAAGACTTGAGTCAAATTCATTTGCCAGGACCCAGCACGTTGGTATTTTGGGGTCTTTACCTCATCATTTTATGGATACCACATCACATTGGACGAGTGTTTACCCAGTCGTTACAAAATACTTGCAATGGGAATAATCCTCCACCTCCTGAGGCAGTCATTCCTCTTCTAGGAGGCTCTAATTATTATGAAGTTTTTCCTTACATCATGCCTAAATATGCCTTTCTGGAATCCCCATCCATTGTTCCTTGTTATGACCAAGGGGCCAAACAGAATACTTTAATCCCTCTTATAGTTATTATGTCACTCATTCCACCCACCCCTGGCCCCCAAGGCTTCTTTTCTCCTTCAAATATTCCTCATATATATAAGCTAAGTTACCTCCTATTACCAGTCATCACTAGAAAGAGGGCTCTCCAATACTTATAATTGTAATTAAAACTTACTAACACTTTTGGGTCACCCAGTATGAGCCTAGTGTTATGAAAAGCATAGTGAATTCAGAGTCCAAGATCCTGGGTTTGAATCCACGTTCTACCTGTATGACATTAAACAAGTCACTAACCTTCTCTGGGTCTCAGTTCCCTCATCTGTAGAAAGAGGAGTCTGTACATTGTTCTGCCCATATTTTTTGAGGAATTTCTATTAAAACATCTCCAATAAATTTCTATCTAGTCAAAAAAAAAAAGGGAGGGAAGGAGAGAAGGAAGGAAGGAAGGAAAGAAGGAAAGAAGGAAGGAAGGAAGGAAGGAAGGAAGGAAGGAAGGAAGGAAGGAAGGAAGGAAGGAAGGAAGGAAGGAAGGAAGGAAGGAAGGAAAAAAACCAAACAGTTTGGTCGAAATCAGAGTTGCCTAACCATTTTTGTATGTCATGGACCCTTTTGGCAGTCTGGTGAAGCCCATGGATCCCTTCTCACAGCAATGTTTTTAAATGAACAAAATATATAGGATTACCAAGAAAATCAATTATGTTGAAATAAAGTTATCAAAATATTTTTAAAACCCACATTCATGTGCCCTGGTTAAGATCCCCAGGTATGGATGCTCTTTAAGGGCCCTTCCAGCTATGATCCCTCTTTCTCTTACATAAAAGCTAAGGATGCTGTCAGTTCTTTCCCTTTGATACCCCTGAAGGCCTCACTAAAGTCAGTCTCAATAATTTTATTTCCAGGAAAGCAAAAACAAAGAAACACTTAAAGGCTTTTGAAATAAATCAGTCAATTTTGTAGAAAATTGCAGCAGCTACATTTGAGCAAGTTATTAAATTAATTATCTTGAAAATCTTAAATAATCACTGGCAGCTCCAAACCTCTTCACTGGACTTCCTAATCTTTGCTTCTCTCCTCCTTTTACTAAACAATAATTTCTTTGTTAAAAACGATACCTGTTGAAAACTCGGGAGTGCTGCTAAGTGACACAAGTCTTTTCAACCATTTCCAGGATGACCCCACCCCTCCCTCAAGAATCTGCTCAAGGAGAAAGGGTTCAAACAGGCATGTGCTTGTGAGCTCCTTTTGGCCTCCTTCTTGCCATCTCCACCCTATCTCCTCTGTGCTTTTCTTTTTTCCTCAAGGCATTTAATTTAAGAAGAGTCAAAGAAGACAAGATTATTCCTTTCCATTCACAGGAGGAAAATACTTAAACTGGTTTGAAAAGAGATTACATGTTAGAAGTGAAGGAGAAAAGATCCTTTCCAGTAAAGGTTCAAAGAATTATTGTTAATATCTGCTTGGTGTTCATTAGAAAGATTGTCTAAAATAAAATAGGAATATTATACAAACTTGGTTATCACATTCCCAGCAGCTTCAGGGAATAGGATCTTTGCTACCCAAAGAATGAGTTTGCTTAGATGGAGCTAGTTAGGCTCCCAATGATTTTTCAAGATTGATCTCAATATTTTTTCAAGCCATCTCTACCCTTAAATTTACCCTACAGAATAGCTATCCCAGGGAGTTTAGGCACAATGAAAATGTTTAAAAAAAAAAAAAAAAAGGATTTTTGTTACTAAAAGAGTCTATGACTGCTGGGCAAAAATGACAAGATCCTTAGGGTAAATATCATCTAGAGGACTATGTCTAAGAAATCAAGAAGCTCTATGACTAAGTCAACAAATATGAGAAATGACGAGCAAGAGGATTTCAGCAAAACCTGGACTTAATCTGAACTTAGGATGAGTGAGGGGGAAGCAGAACCAGAACATTGTACACAGGTGCAGTCCCATCATTCAATGATTAACTTTGACAGACTTGGTTCTTCTCAGCAATGCAAGGTGCTAAGACAAGTTCAAAAGGCTCATGATGGAAAATGCTATACACATCCAGAGAAAGAATTATAGAGTCTGAATGTAGCGAAGCATACTATTTGTTCTCTCCCTTTTTTATTTTGCTTTGTTTCTTCTTTCTTGTGGTTCATTCCATTGGTTATTCTTCTTTATATCTTGACTAATGTAAAAATATGTTTAATGGAAAAGTATATGTAAAGCCTATATCAGATTGCTTGCTGGATTAGGGAAGGGAAAGGGGAAGGAGAGGGAGAAAATTTGGAAATCAAAAGGTTGTGAAACTGAATGTTGTAAACTAAAAGTAAATAAATAAATTAGGGGAAAAAAAGAGAAAAAGAAACTGAGGCCTAAAAAAATGAAAAGACTTCTCTAGCTAATCAATGACAAAATGGAGATGAACTGAATGACAAGAGTATCTTCTTTTCTTCATTTTAATCCTCAAAGTCTATGAGGCAATTAAGCAAACTGAACAGATAAGAGAAAGCAACCATTCCTTTTGTCTACTGGGAATATGCCTTGTGTTAAGCTTAAAAAATTGTCCTCTATAACACCTCCTTACAACACGCAAAAGCTTGGAAAACAGCTATACTCTTTGTTTCTTTGCTTTCATCTCTTGCTCACATTTCACACCTTGCAATTTGTCACAATTCTCATCATTCAATACAAACTGACCTCCTAACTACCAACGAAACTGGCCTCTTCTGGGCTCCCTTCTTTCATGGGCTCTCTGGACATATGACACTTACCACTCCTATATCCCCAGACACACTTTCATCCCTTCATTTATGAAGATGCTTTCCAGAGGACTGCAGCTGTGAACAGCTTCAAGGTTCTGATTACATAGTATAGTGAACTCTCTATTCAGCAGTAAATTAAGGCAAAACATTCACAGAAATCAAAGTACGGCATTCACAATGTAATCATGTAACAACTTATCACTAAAATGGCCACATAGTTTTCCCAGAAGTGGTCACATAGTTTTAAGCAAAGTATACAATCATTTAGTAAGTCCTTAATTCAGTCTTCCTTAAGGAGGCTTGCCTCCTTAATGGGCACAAAGTACAAGGTCAAAGTTTTCCACCCCTAGGTCACAACATCTTAATCTCTTCAATCAAAAGTCTTCTTTCTTCTTAACTGGAGATTAGTTTCCAATCATGCTTAATTAGTAAGTCCTTAACTCAATCATCTAAATGTGGTCAAAGTTCTCTAGCCCTAGGCCACAATAAATCATAAGCTTCAGTCAGCCGCACGTACCTAAGAAGAGATCTTTTCATCTTGACTTGAGGCTGGCTCTCAGCTTCCATGGTTCCTCTTCCATGGTCCCAGTTCCTGCCTGAATCTATACAACTGTCACCTGGGTTCAAAGGCAGGCAGCTCCCAGTTCCTTGTCCAGCTCCTTGTCCAGTTCTTCATCCAGTTCCTTGTCTAGTTCCTATTCCACATTGAAGCTCATAGTGTCCAGTACACCTTGAGTCCTTCAGAGTTCCTGTTTCTGGGAAGCCAAAGCTCAACAGAGCCACAACAATATTCATACACATTGCTGGCACCATCATCAATTTGCCATCTGCCTATGAAATCAACTCAGACCCACCAACAAAGTCTGAGAACTCAACACAAATGATTAGTATAGAAATTAACACAGACTCACAAACAATGTCCAAGAAGTCAACACAAATTGTTAACATAGAAATCAACAAAGACCCACAAAAAAGGCCCAAGAGGTCAATACAAATCATCAGTAAGGTCCCAGGACCTCCAAAACCCTCCTCCAGGACTTTGGTAAACAGACAACCAGAAAATCCTCTTTCAGGGCTTCCAGTAAGGTCTCAGGGCTTCTATAGAAAGTATCACAAACATCAACACAGACAGAACAGACAAACATAGAGTGCTAGGACACCACAAGTTTTCTCCTTCTCTATGGAGAGCTCCCTTCTCAGTTCTTCTCTCTCCAGCGTGGGATTCTTCTTATATATGATCATTAGCTCCTCCCCTTCCTGTTGCATCAACAACAGAAGTTCACAAGCTCTAGGGTTCACAAGTTGTGGAGTTCTCTCTACTTCTTAACAAAAGACTTGATTGGGGGAGGCTACATAGTGCAGTGAATAGAGCACTGGCTCTGGAGTCAGGAGGACCTGGCTTCAAATCCAGCCTCAGACACTTAGCACTTACTAGCCATGTGACCTTGGGCAAGGAGCTCAACCCCAATTGTCCTCCAAGAAGCAAAAATAAATAAAATTAAAAATTAAAAAAAGACTTGATATAATCAAAAGCTCAACTGAAACAAGGTGCTAAATAATTAGTTGAAACAAGGTGTTAACTAAATAGCTGAAGAAAGGTGTTAACTACTTCTTTACTTGTCATTACAATGCTCTCTCTTGACTCCCCTTTACCTTTGTGGCTGCTTCTCATTCTTTACTGAATTATCGTCTATGTTCTACTCCCTATGTATCTTAGGACGTCACATCTCTGTTCTAGGCCATTCCTTTTTATCACTCTACCCTCTTTTTTGGTGAACCATCATCATCTCCCATGGGTTGAATATCAACTATCTATACAGCAAACTATATAGAGAGGGGACAGAGCCAAGATGGCAGGGTAAAAGCAGGAACTTGGGTGAGCTCCCGAACCAACCACCTCCAATACCTGTAAAATATGACTCTAAACAAATTTTAGAGCTACAGAACCCACAAAGTGACAAAGAGAAACACATCTCCCACTGAAGGCAGCCTGGCAGGCCACCAGGAAGGGTCTATTGCACCAGTCTGGGGACTGATCAATCCTGCATGAGCTGTGCAGGCCCTGACCCAGGGCAGCCCCAACCAGTGGCACAGACAGGCCAGAGAGTAAATCACTAGCAGTTGTGCTGGTTTCCAGACTTCTCAACCCATAAACAACAAAGAGAAAATAAAAGATCAATAGGGAACTCTGTTGGAAGTAGGTGGAGAAGAGTGTAGTCTAGCCCCTGCAACTGGGGTGAGAGGTGGCAGAGGCATGGTGGCAACAGCTGCTGCCCCTTGGCTGCCTCCAGAGCTCCTGGCCTGCAAATCATAGGGGGACCAAGTGATCATTCAGAGGGTAGTCACTCTTGCTTTGATCTGTTTGGATCTGGTCACTGTCTTGGGCAGTGGTCCTGAGCTACCAGAGCTTGTGGTGACTGTAGAGAGGCCATCCTCCTCAGGCCTCTGACCACATTTGCGAAAACCCCAGCAATTTGGGACACAGCTCTCTCCACTCTGGAAGCAGAATTCTACAGTTGCAAAGAGCTCAAAAGTCAAGTAATTGGCTGGCAAGATGAGCAAGCAGAGGAAGAACAATCAGACTACAAAATTCTTTTTGAGGACAAAAAAGATCAAAACATGGAACCTGAAGAAGACAACAAAGTCAAAACTCCTGCATCAAAACCTTCCAAGAAAAATATGAACTGGTTATATGCCATGGAGGACCTCAAAGAAGGATTTTGAAAATTAAGTAAGAGAAGTGGAAGAAAAATTGGGAAGAGAAATGAGAATGATGCAAGAAAATCATGAAAAATGAGTCAACAGCCTGCTAAAGGAGACCCAAATAAGTATGGAAGAAAATAACACCTTAAAAAAATCAACTAACTCAAATGGCAAAAGAAGTCCAAAAAGTCAGTGAGGAGAAGAATGCCCTAAAAAGCCAAACTGGCCAGATGGAAGAGGAATTTCTTTGTTTTTTTTTTCTGTATTCATACACATATATATACCCTAGTATATAGACATATGTGTATGTATACATATATATACATTTGTATTCCCTTCACCTATCCTCATACTGAGAAAACTTTCATAAGTTACAATTATCATTTTTCCATGTTGGCATGTAAATAGTTCAACTTTGATAAATTCCTTATGATTTCTTTTCCATGTTTACCTTCTCATGCTTCTTGTATTTGAGTGCCAAATTTTCTTTTCAGTTCTGCTTTTTTCAGCAAGAAAGTTTGAAAGCCCTCCACCTCACTGAATGGCCATATTTTCCCCTGGGACATTATGCTGTTTTGCTGGTTAGGTGATTCTTGGTTTTAGTCTTAGCTCCCTTGATCTCGGGAATATCATATTCCAGGCCCTTCAATTCCTCAATGTAGAAGCCACCAGATCCTGGGTTATCCTAATTGCATTTCCAAAGTATTCAAATTGCTTCCTCTTGGCAGCCTGTAATATTTTCTCCTTGATTTGGGGACTCTGAAACCTGGTTATAACATTACTAGGAGTTTTCTTTTGGGGATCTTTTTCAAGAGGTGATTGGTGAATTCTTTCAAGTTCTATTTTGCCCTCCAGTTCTAAAATATCTGGGCAATTTTCCTTGAGAATTTCTGGAAGGATGCTTTCTAAGTTCTTTTTTTGATCATGGCTTTCAGGTAGTCCAATAATTTTTAAATTGTCTCTCCTGGATCTATTTTCCAGGTCAGTGGTTTTTTCAAGGAGATCTTTCACATCACCTTCTGTTTTTTTCATTTGTTTGGATCTGTTTAATAGTATCTTGATTTCTCATAAAGTCATTTGCTTCCATTTGCTCCACTCTAATTCTGAGGCAATTATTCTCTTCCACGAGC
>CM053601.1:29266631-29284153 GCA_028646575.1 Pseudocheirus occidentalis | reverse complement strand
CACAGTGAGGGTGGGTGAGTGGGTGAGGAGGGAAAAAGGGAAAGAATCTGGAAATCAAAGTTTTAAAAACAAATGTTATTTTTTTTTTTTACAAGCAACTGAGAAATAAGATATACAGGCACTGGGATATAGAAATCCATCTTGCCATACTAGAAAGTTAGAGGGGGGATGGGGAGAGGATATAAGAGAGAACAGATTGGGGGGGAAAGGGTAGGGGCAGGGGAAAGCTGGGGAGAAAATTTGTAACTCAAAATCTTGTGGAAATGAATGCTGAAACTAAAAATAAATAAATAAAAGATTTTTTTTTAAAGTATATAGAAAACTCTATACAGACAACTTTCCAAACTATAAATTTGGTCCTTGTTATTGTGTTTGTCCTTCTTTCAAGAAGAGGACAATGACATCAGGGAAATGATGACGTGACTTGCAGTTGACTTGGATTTGAGTGAGGGAGGGCTGTGCAAGATCACCAGCCTCACTTTCACCTCCAGAGCCATCTGGGTCCAGTTCCAGATTCATCATGAGGACCTAAGATAGTCCAGGATGCACTGGGAGACCCTGGTGCTTGAAGGCTAAGGCCTTTTCAGGTTCTTACTTTGAGTGAGGTAATGCCCATTCAATGAATACTCTTTAAGAAGTTAATCAAGAAAGAAAAAAAGAAAATCAAGCTGGGTGGGGAGGACCCTCAGTCTTCCTGATCAAAAGAGAAACAGTGACTACTTTGCATTTACTTTCACTTTCTGCTAGGAGGGCAGGGACCTATTGTCCAATCTAAAAGCTCCAGCACAAATGAAATATAGGTAGTCAATCCAAAGGACTGTCCTAACTTCAGATATATTCTCTCTGCTCCTTTCCAAAAGGAATGCTCCCCTTAATGATGGCTGTAGGGGCAGAGCTGAAATCTAGGCTAGTAGTCTGGGGGACACTGCTATTCCTAACCTTCTTGGGCTCAACCCTGAGTTGTCATCACTGTGGTCTGTAGGGAGGCTATAGTTAAGCTGGTGACAATTTGACCCAAGTTAGCCTTCTGTCTCTTCTTAAAATTAACTTGTTCTTTCAACCAAGCTAAGCCAGCCTTGGATGTCTCATCCATAGAATTTGGTATTCATGGTGGTAGGGATGGCAGGCCCTTTACATTCAGTGCTTGTTCCTGTAGAGGATGGCCATAGGAGCCAGACTGGAGGTAGGGGTATTGTTCTGAGTAGTACTAGAGTTTACTGAATAATATGGTCACTTTGGCATAACATAAATCACTTTGGCAGCTGTCTGGAGGATGAATTGGAGAGGGGAAAGAATAGAGGCATGTATTCCAATTAGAAGGCTACTCTAATAGTCCAGGCCAGAGGCAAAAAGTTTCTGAACAACTATGTGAATAAAGAGAGGGAACAAATATGAGAGGGAGATGTGGAGGTAAATTACAAGATTTGACAAGTGGCAAAATATGCTGGGTGAGGGAAAGAAAATGAGGAATCAAAGATTACAAGTGGACTGTCAACCTAGAGCTGGAAGGATGGCTGGACAGAAAGAGGGAAAATGAGAAGAGGGATGGGTTAGAAGGAAAAGGTAATAAGATCTGCAATGTGTATTGTGATCCATTCATGTCTGCTCATCCTGTGAAATTCACCATCTCATCTAACATGAAAAAATGAAGAGACTCACCAATTCCTGTCCTGGAACAGAGACTTTGACCTCCAAAATCTGTTGAAGCCCCCAAGTGACCCAACTCAAGAGGACAGGGGATGGCTATGCTATTGGGTTGGAGGGATAGGGGAAGGATTTTCCCAAAAGTACTTGCATAGCTATTGCTATGCGTATCAGGATAGCAGTTAGATTATAACTTCCCTGAGAGACTGATACCTAGCTCCAAAGGCAGGAAGATGGGAACTTGTACAGTTGTGGGGATAGTGAGGCAGTGTTCGAAGATCAATGTAGGAGTGGTTGTTTTGGAGATAAACTCCATGATTTGCTACTAGGAGAATGAGATACAACTCATCTTGTCATTCTCTGGTTGGCTGATCTTAAATCCCTTGGGGTCAAGCCATGGCCTCTTGAGAGTGAGACAATGATCCCTTACTTTAGAGACCACTGACTTAAAGGATAAAACAAAGACATTGAGAGACCCAGACAAGTGAAAATAACATGGTACTTTGACTATCTCCCTTACTCAATAAGCTCCAGTTACTCCCTAATTGCCTCCAAGATCAAATAGAAAATCTTGTTAGGAGTTCAAAACCTTTCATAGCCTAGTACTACCTTTCCCACCTTTTCAGTCTTCTTACACCTTAACAGACACCAATGTAGATACTGGACTCCTCAATAAGGAGTTCCACAAATAAGATCCTCCAACTCTTGGCTCCAGGCAGTTTCTCTGGTGCTGTGTTCCATGTCCAGACTGCTGTGCTTCCTTCTCATCTTTGCCACTGGCTTCCCCTGCTTTGTTTAAGTCCCAATTAAAATTCCATCTTCTACAAGAAGCTGTTTCTTTCTTAACTCTAGTGCCTTCCCTCTGTTAATTATTTCCTATTTATCCTATGCATAGCATGTTTGCACATATCTGCTTGTTTACTCTCACCCCCATTAGATTTTAGGTTTCTTGAGGGCAGACCTTAGCTTTTGACTCTTTTGGTACCTTCAGCACTTAGCAAAGTGCCTGGCATATAATAGGTATTTAATAAGTTTTTATTAGCTAATTCATCTGGAAAAGAAATTTCCAAACTATTAACAAAACTCAAGATAACTGCAATCTATGAAAGTTTTTATTTCCCCTAAAACTTTAGGGCCATCTCTTGCTTGGTTTTTTTTAAAGGTCTCCTAAACACTTTTGTCTAGCATTTTTTTTGCTGCCTTAACCTATCAACACTATTCCTCTTTTTCACACTTCTCAGACTACACCTTTACTTCTTAATTCTCTTACCTCTAGCTTCCTTATTTTTTAAATTAATTGGCTTGATGCTTCCAGTATTATGAAATTCCTTTTCAAGTGTTTGTAAAGATCTAATTCCTATCCTTTGGTCAAAAATAGATGGGACTGGGGAATTTTTTAAATTCCCTACCCTTTAGTTCTCTTTGCTGTTCTACTATTCAACTCAATCACAAATACTTAGTCACCTCTTTCTGTAAATAAAATATGGATCAGCCTCTTCAATGACTTAGCCTTCTCAGTTCTTTCTCTCTACTTTTGGGTGCAGTCTCTTCAAATCAGCCTTCAGTCCTGTTTATGAAAAGTAATAGAGGTATGTAATGATTCTGGCATAATATCTGATACCTTTAGTATACCCTTGAACTTTCATCACACCTCTCTGAGTCAATGAGTTATAAAATATGATCTTGACTAATAGCATAAGGTTCTTAATACAAATTTTATCAATATATGCTTATTGAACTGGGTCTCCTCCTGCTGGGTAAACAAGGGGCTGTCTTCAGCTTTTACATCTCTTATGTTGAAATTACATAGCAAGTTAAATTTCTGAAGCTGCCAATGTAGGAAGAGACAGCTATCAAAAGTACCAGTCCTGGGCTCAGATTTAATATAGCTGAGATTCATTTGGCCCACTTGTCAATACAAGTACCACAAATGCTTAAGCTCCTTAACAGTCTACCCAATATGGCTAGTCTTTAATATATTTTGTTTTTCTTTGGCTAAAAGAAGACTTGGGTCGAATTCATTCGGGCAGGATATCGTATGCTAGTATTTGGGGGTCCTTAGTACTGCTAAACCTCAATGTTCTAAGCCTCAACATTTTGGTTCACTGACACCAGGAAGACTGCTAATCTCAAGTTCTTCTCCACCCAAGATTAGTAGGTTCTGAAATTACATGACTCCCTTAGACAGGAAAAAAAGGTTTGGAAATCACATCATCAACAGCCAGCCAGCTAACATCTACATTACAGTTGCTATTGATGACTTGTGTGCTGATGACAGGAAGCTGAGAAGGATCACTAACACTGGACTGCAGTCAGGATGCTCAAGGTCATGACAGGCTAGAATATTGGACCAAAAAAATCAAGAAAGGAGTAATACCTAAGAAACTCTCAGTAACTGATAAGAAAAGAGGAGAAAACATTGAAAGAGGACAAAATAGTCACAGAAAGGTAAGACAGAGTAAGCAGAAAAAAGAAACAAACCTATGTCTGGGGCTACCCAGGAAAGCCACAAGGGTAAGGAAATTTGAGTGGGCAGAACTTCAGTTCTCTTCAACAAGCTGATTACAATAAACCAGGACATTTCCTGGATGAATAACTGTGGACTTGAATGTTCTTAGCATATGCCTGCTCTAAAGCATCTTCTCTACTCACTTCAATGGCTCTTCTCTAGTTTGATCCATTAATCCTATTTTGAGAACTGACATGGCCATGCTACTTTATAATAATTACACATTCACTACTTGACTGTACAAAATGTTGAAGTAGATGGTTTCAGAGAAACCTGGGAAGATTTGTATGAACTGATAAAGAGTGAAATGAGAAGAACCAGGAGAAAAATCTGTACAATTACAACAAACAGCTTTGAAAGACTTAAAAACTCTGATTAACACAATGACCAACTACAATTCCAGAGGACTCATAATGAAACATGCTCCCCACCTTCAGAAAGAAAGGTGATGAATTCAGTACAGATTGAGGTAGGGACATGTGTGTGTGTGTGTGTGTGTGTGTGTGCATGTGTGTGTGTGTGTGTGTGTGTGTCTTTAGACATGGGTAAGGGGAGAATTTGTTTTGCTGTATTATTTCTCTTGCTTTCTCCAAAGGGAATATGGGAAGGGTATTCATATATGAAAATAAAATAAAACTTAATTTTAAAAAAAAATTTTAAGTACCAGTACTAATTCCAAAGGACTCAATGAAAAATGCTGTCCACCTCCAGATGGACTGATGGATTCTGAGTGAAGATTAAAACATGTTTTTCCTCTTTCCTTATTTTTCTTGCTTTTTTTTTTTCATAACATGACTATGTGGAAATGTTCTGCATAATTTCACATGTATAATAGGTTTCATATTTCTTACCCTCTCATTGGGTGGGAAAGGGTGTGGAGGGAGAAGGAGAATACAGAATTGAAATTTTTTTTAATAGGACAAGAAAAGGTGAAAGTCCCAAGACCTTAACTCTCAGCACCTGCCTCTACCACACTCATATAATTTAGTGACTAGAACTACCATAATTTTCTAGCTAATAGGCAGCATTTCTGGATAGAAAACAACTGCAGCTTTTCTGTTCCTCTAGGCAAGGCTTAGAAATATCACAATCTAGCTCTCAAGCACATACAATCAGTCTAAGAAGAAATTAAGCTTCACCTCTCAACCAAAACAATAACCCATGCAAATGTGTAAAACTGAAGAATAATGTCAATTACTCTTTGTTTAAAAATGTCAGTCTCTCAATAGAAATAACTAAGATAATAAGTAGAAAGCCAGAGGGTACCTGTTCAAAGGTCTGCTCTTATTTTTACCTTTGATAATGTTCAATTTTTAAAGCTTCACCTTATTTTTCATTCAAGACCATTGCTACTTAACAAGAAAAAAAATATCCTAAATGCAAACCAAACAGATGGATTGTTTCTAGTTTTCCTTTTCAAGCTAAAAGCCTCAGGAAAAATAGAATTTAACCAGTACAGGGAGGGAAATCAGCTAAAAATAAAGAAAAATTTCAACAAGGTTATTGGATTTTTGAAATTTAACTTCTTTTGTTACATTTTTAATTTCTGAGCTGTCTCTCCTTCCCTCCCCACTCTGCACTAAAGAAGGCCACCATTTGACAGGCTGTGTGTGTGTGCGTGAGCGCTTTGTGTTTGTTAAATGTCCACTTTTTTCATTGTTGGGTAAGTTACCCTTGGTCATAACCCCAGCTCTTTCACTCTATGTAATATAGTATTCTAAGACTTAGTATTCAAAGCTGCTAGGTCTTGTGTAATCCTTATTGTAGTTCCATGATATCTAAATTATTTTTTTCTTGTTGCTTTAAAATACCTAGACACTATAAAATACCTGAACACATTCCTGCCAAAACAGACACAAGAATTATATGAATATAAGCATAAAATACTTTTTATACAAATAAATTATTTTCAGATCTAAATAATTGAAGTAATATTTATTGTTCATGGGTAGGTAAATCCAATATAATTTTTTAAATGGCAATTTTACCTCAAAAATCTATTTATTCAATGTCAACACAAATTACTAAAAAAGTATTTTACTGAGCTTGAAACAAATAATAACAAAGTTAAATTGGAAGAACAAAAGGTCAAGAACTTCAAAGAAATCAGGGGGAAAAGATGAAGGAAGTAGATTCAGCAGTATCAGACCTCAAACTATATCGTATGGAGAGAGCACTATTGAATTATAAAGAGAATAATTTTGATTATTTTAAATTAAAACTTTCTTGTATAAATAAAACCAATAAAGCCAAGAACATAAAAGATGCAGAAAATTGGGTGAAAACTTTCATAAACAACCTCTCAGGATGTGATTGGGTTGGCACATTGCTGTGGTATAGGAAATGATGAGCTGATTGACTTAGAAAAACATGGAAAGACTTGGACTTATGAAGGAAGATGCTATCCATCTTCAGAGAAACAGATGAGAGGAGGAAATAAGCATAGGATGGTCTTACATATATGTGTATGAGGATATATGCTTACATATATGTGTGTTTACAGATATCTATGTATGTCTATATGTGTGTATATACATACATATGTACATACACACACACACTTAACTGTGGCCTTCTTTGGGGGGAAGGAGGAGAGAATAAAGTAAAAAGTGCACAGCAGAGAACAAAAGAAAACCAACAAGGAAGCAAAGAAAATCTGGGCAGCTTTGAAAACAATGTGTAATATTTGTTATATAGCTTTTCTTGAAATGGAAATATATTGTTTTATATTTAATTCTTTCTTATGATCGGCTGTGCACATAGCATTTTTTTTTCCTCTCCTCATTTTGTATTTAAGTTTAAAATAAAAAAATTTTCAATAACAAAACAAAACCTCTTTGGGCATAATTCTATATTGTTCTTCAAAATGGTCAGAGTACCAATAGTAAATTAGTGTCCCAATTTTTCCATAATCCCTCCAACTTTTGCTGCTTTCCCCATCAATCATTTTAGCCAATCTGATACATATAAAATGAGATCTTAGGGAATATTTTAATTTGCATTTCTCTAATCAATAATGATTTAGAGCATTTTTATATGGCTATAAATTGTTTTGATTTCTTAATCAGAAAACTGTCTTTTCATATCCTTTTACCATTTAACAGCTAGGCAATGACTCATATTGTCTATAAATTTGACACAGTTCTCTATATATTTGATAAATGAGACCACTGAGAAATTCCATAAAATTCCCCCCCCCCACTTTTCTGTTTTCCTTCTAATTTTGGCTACATTATTTAAACAAAACTTTTTTTAATTCAACGTGATTGAATTTATATAATTATGTATTATATAATTGAAATTATCTAGTTTACACCAATGCTCTCTGTCTCTTGTTTATTCATAAATTGTCCATCTATCCATAAGTAGGATAGGTTCCATGTTCTTCTAATTTTCTTATAATATCTCCCTTTATATCTAGGTCATGTATCCATTTTGACCTTATCTTTGTAAACAGTGTAAGATATTGGTCTATGCCCAATTTCTACCAGACTTTTCCAGTTTTCCCAATATATTTTTTTATTTTACCAACTAATGAATTCTCATCCAAAAACTTAAGTCTTTACACTTGTCAAACACAAAGTTATCTTGTCATTTGCTGTGGAAAATTGTATATCTACCATGTTCCAATGAATTACCTTTCTATTTCTAAGCTAGGACAAGATAATTTTGATAATTATTGCCCTATAATATAGTTTAAGATCTGGCACTACTGAACCTATTTCCATTTTTTTTATTAGTTCCTTTGATATTGTTGACCTTTTATTCTTCCAAATGAAGTTTTTATTGTTTTTTTTAACCCAGTAAAAAAATATTTTTGGTAACTTAATCAGGATGGCATTGAATAAATAGATTAAATCAGGTAAATTGTTGTTTTTATTATATTGGCCTTGCCTGCCCATGAACTATTAATATTTCTCCAGTTATATAAATCTTGTTTTATTTGTACAAAAAGTATTTTTAAAATGTCT
Organism: Pseudocheirus occidentalis; assembly: GCA_028646575.1. Taxonomy (NCBI): domain Eukaryota; kingdom Metazoa; phylum Chordata; class Mammalia; order Diprotodontia; family Pseudocheiridae; genus Pseudocheirus; species Pseudocheirus occidentalis. The sequence goes on along the minus strand of CM053601.1, from coordinate 29,276,029 downwards.
GTTCATATAGTTTCTGGATTTGTTTTGGCAGCTGTACCTCTAGATATTCTATATTGTCTACAGTAACTTTAAATTGGGTATCCCTTACTATCTCTTCTCGCAGGGTTTTGTTGGCAATGTAGAGGAATGCTGATGATTTATGTGGGTTTGCTTTATATTCTGCTATTTTGCTAAAATTATTGTTTCAATTAGCTATTTAGTTGAGTCTTTAGGATTTTCCAAGTATATCACCACATCATCTGCAAAAAGAGATAGTGGTGTTACCTCATTGCCCATTCTGTTTCCTCCTATTTCTTTTTCTTCTCTTAATTGTTATTGCTAGGATTTCCAATACAACACTGAAAGATACTGAAGACAGAGGACATCTTTGCTTTACACCTGATCTAAGTGGGAAAGCTTTTACTCATATCCAATATAAAGAATATTTGCTGGTGGTTTTAGGTAAATATTCCTTATCAATTTAAGGAAAAATCCATTTATATCTATACTTTCAAGTGTTTTTAACTGGACCAAGTGTTGTACTTTATCAAAGCTTTTTCTATGCCTATTGATATAATCATATAATTTTTTATTACTTTTATGATGGATATAATAAATTATGTTAACAGTTTTCCTTATGTTAAAACAGCAGTTCTCAACCTGTGGGTTGTGACCCCTTTGGGTCATGAATGACCCTTTCACAGGGGTCACAAGGATCACCTAAGACCATCAGAAAATACATATTTCTGATGGTCTTAGAAATCAAGACACCACTCCTCTATACATCTCCAGGCAGATCCGCCCACATGCAGATACGCCTACATCTGAGTATTAAAGGGTCACAACATTAGGAAGGTTGAGAATCACTGTGTTAAACCATCCCTGCATTCCATTCCTAGAATGGTCACAATGTACAATCTTTGTAATATATTATTGTAATCTCCTAGATAGTATTTTATTTAGGACTTTTGCACCCATATTCATTCATGAAAGTGGTTTAAAATTTTCTTCATTTTTATTATTCTTGGTTTAAGTATCAACATAATATTTGTTTTGTAAAATGGATTTGGTAGGGTCCTTTCTTTACTTATTATTCCAAATAATTTATTATTAAAATTAGTTGGTCTTCAAATGTTTGGTAGAATTCACTTGTAAATCTATCTGGTCCTAGTGTGTTGTTTTTTTTTTCCTTAGTAAACCCATTTTTGACTTGTTCAATTTCTTCAATTTCTTTTTCTAAAATAAGTTTATTTAGATATTCTATTTCTTCTTCTGCTAATCTAGGAAGTTTATATTTTTGTAAATACTCTTCCATTTCACTTTAAATCGTTAAATTTATTAGCATAACTGGGCAAAATGATTCCTTGAAATTGCTTTGACTTCATCTTTGTTAGTCATATATTCACATTTTCATTTTTCATACTAGTGATTTGGTTTTCATCTCTTTTTAAATCATATTAACCAATGATTTATCTATTTTATTGGATTTTTTTTAAAAACAATTCCTACTTTTATTAATTCAATGGTTTTCTTACATTAAATTTTGTTAATCTCACCTTTAATTTTTAGGATTTATAACTTAGCATTTAATTTGGGATTTTTAGTCTGTTCTTTTCCAATTTCTTTAATGGCATACCCAATTCATTTCTCTGCTCCTTCTCTAATTTATTAATATAAGCATTTAGAGATATAAATTTTCCTCTTATTACTTCTTCTGCTGTATCTCAAAGGTTTTGACATATTGTCTCATTATTGTTATTCTCTTCAGTGAAATTGTTGAGTGTTTCTATGATTTGTTCTTTAACCCAGTCATTCTTTAAAACTAAGTCATTTATTCTCCAATTGGATTTTAGTCTGTGTTTCCATGGCCCTTTAATAAATATAAGTTTTATTACATTGTGATCCAAAAGGATGCACTTAATATTTCTGCTTTTGTACTTTTTAACTATAAAATTTTTAATGACCTAATATATGGTCAAACTTTGCAAAGGTACCATGTACTGCTGAGAAAAGGTGTATTACTTTCTTCTCATTCAGTTCTCTCCAGATATCTATCATATTTAGCTTATCTAAAATTCTCTTCATGTCCTTAACTTATTTATTTTTTGGTTAGATTTATCTAATTCTGTGAGGGGAAGATTAAGGCCCCCATTATTATAGTACTATTATCTATTTCTATCTTTAATTCATTTAAATTCTTCTTTAAAAATGTAGATGCTATGTTATTTGGTGCATATAGGTTTCATATTGATATTGTTCCATTGTTTATAGCATATTTTATCATATTGTAGTTTCCCTGATGATCTTTTTAAATTAAATCTATCTTAGCTTGAACTTTGAGATCATGACTCTGCTTCTTTCATTTTTTTTTTGCATCAGTTGAAGCATAATAAATTCTATTCCATTCTTTTACTTAAACACTGTGAATATCTCTCATTTTAAAATGTGTTTCTTGTAAACAAAATATTGTAACATTCTGATTTTTAATCCACTCTGCTTCATCCATTTTATGGGTGAATTCCTTCCATTCATATTCAAAGTTATAATTACTACTTGTGTATTTCCCTCCATTCTATTTTTCCTCACTATTACACTTCTCAGCTTCTCTTTTTACCCTATACCTCAATATATGTCTAATTTGCTTTTAAACACCACCTCCCTAATTCTTACTCTTTTTCTAAAATAAAATTTTTCCCTTATGCTTTCCCCTATGCACCTGTTCCTTAATCTACTAACCCCTCATAGAGTCCTCCCTTACCCTCTTCCTTTGTCTTCCTAATTCTTAATCTACACACCCTTCTAAAAGTTCCCTCCCCTTCTCCTGTCCCCTCTCCCTATTTCTTTATAAATTTAGAAAACTTTTATATCCTTCTGGATGCATATATTGTTCCCTCTTTAACCATGTTCCAATGAGAGTAAGGTTCAAGCACTATGAGCTCCCACCCTCACCTGCTACCTCTACATCAGTTCTTCCTTTCATACCTGATTTGTATAAGTTTTCCTTTTTACCTCTCCCTGCCCAGTTTTATTTTTTAGAATATCTCATACTCAGTTCAGTCCAACTCTTTCTTTCAAACTACCCAAGTAATGATGACAGTCTTAAGAGTACTAATGATATTTTTGCATATAAGAATTATACAGTTGTACCTTATTGAGTCCCTTATCATTGGCCTTTAATGTTTACCTTATGTTTCTCCAATTTTTTATATGAAAGTTTCTATTGAGTTATGGTCTTTTTGTCCCAAATACCTGAAAATCTTTCAATTCCTTAAATGTCCATTTTTTAAAATTAAACTTAGTTCTTTTTAGTTTTCAATATACACTTCCATAAAATTTTGAATTCCAAATTTTTTTCCTGATCTCATTTTTTTTTTTCATTCAGGAATATATTCAACTTTTCTGGGTAAGTTTTTTTTGGTCACAACCCCAGCTCTTTTGATCTTTCAAATATAATGTTCCAAGATCTATGGTCTTTTAATGTAAAAGTTATTGATCTTGTGTGATCCTGATTGTAGCACTGCAGTATTCTTGTTCATGGTTGTTGTTGTTGGATGTAATATTTTCTCCTTAACCTGGGAGCTTTGAAACTTGGCTATGATATTCCTATAAGTTTTCATCCTGGGATCGTTTTTTAGATGATGATCAGTGAAGTGTTTTCTATTTCTACTTTATTCTCTCATTCTAAAACTTCGAGGCAGTTTTCCTCAATGTTGTCTTGTAATATTATATCAAGAATATTTTTTTGAAATTTCAGCAAGTCCAATAATTCTTATTTTGTACCTCCTTGATCTGTTCTCCAGATCAGTTGTTTTTCTAAGGAGATGTTTCATATTCTTTTCTGATTTTTCATTCTTTTGATTTTGTATTATTAAGTTATTAGCTTTTCCTTGCCTGATTCTTTTTTTTTTCTTTTTGGAGGGCAATTGAAGTAACTTGCCCAAGGTCACATGGCTAGTAAGGGTTAAGTGTCTGAGACCAAATTTGAACTCAGGTCCTCCTGACTCCAGGGTCCATGCCCTATTCACTGAGCAATCTAGCTGCCCCAGGCTAATTCTAATTTTTAAGGAGGTATTTTCCTCCATGAGTTTTTGGATCTCTTTTTCCAAATAGTTGACTTTCTTTTCATGATTTTCTTGATTTTCTTGCATTACTCTCATTTTTTCCCCTAATTTTTCCTCAACCTCTCATTTTATTTTTATTAAAGCTCTTCCAAGAACTCTTCTTGAGCTTGTGACCATTTTACATTTTTCTTTGAAACAGAAGTAGCTGTTCTGACTTCATTGTCTTCTAAGTTTGAACCCAAATCTTCTCTATCATCATAGTAGTTATCTGTGATTGACTTTTTTTCCTTTTGCTAACTCATTTGTGGGGGCAGAGGCTTATTTCTTAGCTGCTAACTTTATGTTAGAGTCAGGCTCTAGTCCCAAGGTGCGAGGGATAATGTCTCAAGATTCAGGTTTTTTGTGCTGTTGTTTTCAGAGTTCCATCTGCTGCGTGACCTCAGGTACTCCTCTCTGCCCCCGAGCTGTGACCAGAGCCCTCAGTAATGTTGTTATTACAAAGGCTCTTGTTCCCTACAGTCCTGTAGCTGTAAACTTTGGCTCACTCCACTACCTTGGAACCAAAACCAGGGATTCTACTCTCCTTTGAGGGCCCAGAACCAGGAGGACCCTGCCCCACTCACCATTGTGTACTCACTCCTCCTTGCTCATAACCACAATCTGAAACCATGTCTGATCAGCATACCTGGGCCCCATCTAGTACCCTCTCATGATCAGTTGTGTGACTCCCATCTGAACCCCACAACTGTCCTGGAGTAAAAATTCCTTAATTTGAGGCCACTGCCGACACAGCTGTCCCCAAGGTTTGTTGTTTGTTGATTTAGCATCTACCCTAAGTTATCTTCACTTCAATCAGGCCAGACCACCACCCGAGGAGATCAGGTCTTTCCTAACATCCTCCCAAGTTGTCATAAGCTGGACAACTGCTTTAAACTAACTTCTAATTATTTTGCTGCTCTAAAGTTCACTTTGAGGCATTATTTTAAATTATCTGTGGGGGAATTTAGGAGAGCCAGGTAATTTCTTGCCTTATTCTATGACTTTTGGCAAATCACTAGGGATACCTAGGTGGCACAGTGGATAGAGTCCTGGGTCTGGAGTCAGGAAGACCCAAGTTCAAATCCAACCTCAGACACTTACTCTGTGTAACCCAAGGTAAGTCATCTTTTTGTTGTTGTTGTTCATTTGTTTTGGTTTTGGTTTCTTGTGAGGCAATGGGGTTAAGTGACTTGCCCAGGGTCACACAGCTAGAAAGGGTCAAGTGTCTAAGGTCAGATTTAAACTCAGGTTATCCCGACTCCAGGGGCAATGCTTTATCAACTGTGCCACCTAGCTGCCCCAATCATCTAACCTTTGTCAGCCTCAGTTTTCCTCAACTGTGAAATGAGGACAAGCATAGTACCCACCTACCAGGATTTTTGTGAAGATCAAGTAACATGATGTAAAGTGCTTAGCACAATGCCTGGCATAGAATACAGATGCTTATTTTTCTACCTCCCCTCCCCTCATGAGCACTAGCATAAGACATGCTTTCCAGGACATTTAGGAAACAGGCAATGGTTTGTTCCTAGAGGGTTTTCACCTGATGCAACACCCATACCAGTCTTCAGAAAATTAGCTGGGGTTCAATTAGCACATTTTTCCATACCCCTAATTCTAGAAATATCTCTTTGTACCTAGAGTGAATTAAGCTTTATTCTTTCAAGGGCCTCCCAGTGGCTTACATCAAAGAGTCAAAAGAAGATACATATAACCCTTAGGATGGCCTTTCAATGGACAAATTAAAAAAAAACAAACCAACTCAGTTTCTTCAGAACAATTGTTACATAGTCCCAAAATTCCAGGATTCTGCATTGCTTTGCATTTCCTTACTGTTGGAGGTCCTCCAGCTATCAACAATCTAGTTACATCTACTCACAGTTATATAACTGAGGACTACTTTTTCAATTGCATTGTCACTTCTAAAAGTGACATTTTTAGCCATTCAAAACTAAATGGTTCTTTCCCCATTTGTAATGGTAACGGAATTTGGAGATGCCCCTGAATTGGCTTGGTTTTGGAGTCGATTGTTAAAACTCAGAGCTTGTGAATCCCATTTGTGGGATGGACTTCTTGACGTGAAGAGAGGAGGTTGACCTGGGAGGAGCCATGAATTGGGAGAGAGGCCCAAGTGGAGAGGAGGTCAGAAGGCCTTTTAGAGAGCAGTATCCAGTATTGTGGAGGCTGAGTTGCTGAAAGAAAGACTGCTGAGAGTCTGTTGGAGTTGCCCAGGACTTTTGAGAACTGCCACCTGGAGCTGCCAAGAACTGAGGAGGCATGGCTGTGATGCCGGTATTTTGTCTGTTTTGATGTTGTTTTGCCAGATTCACCTGATGGTGAATGACAGTACTGCTGTTGTAGAGGTCCTGGAACCTGGCTGTTGATTCAGAAGCCCTGAAGGAGGATTTTCTTGTGGTACCTTCACAGAAATCCTGGAAGATGGCCTTGCTGATGTTTTCAGGGGTTCTGGGACTGTTCTACCAGCAGAGAGTGACTTGATGAGGACACTGGCTAGTCTTGTTGAGCCTTGTTTCCCCAGGAACTGAGATTGCTGAGGGCTTTCCTAGGTCAAGATGAAAGAAGGGTCTTTTCTTGGGTTTTCAATGCTGAGGTGATATCTTAATTTTGTTATAGCTTAAGGGTCTATGGCCTTTTTTGCTCTCCTGCCCCTTTTGAGAAAGTGCTTGGTGTTAATGGATGGTATTGTAATTACTTTGTGTCCAGGGGTGGGAAACCTTTGGCCTTTTGGTGTTCTGTGATTGACCAAATGAATGTACTTTGTTTATGATTGGAAACTGATCTGCATTTGAGAAGAGACTTTGACTGATTAAATGAATGTACTGTTTAGGGGTGGAGTAATACCTGGATTGAATTGAGAACTTACTTGCTAAATGAATGAGTTATACTATATTTTGACTTTCTCTGTTCTGTGAATGTTTGCTGAATGAATGGAGTTTTCTATGCTGGTAATCTGAACCTTGGAAGTTGCCTTTGCTTGGCATTATACCATTCACTCACAAATGTGGCTCTCCTAAATTCCCCCACAGATAATTTAAAATAATGCCTCAAAGTGAATTTTAGAGCAACACAAAAGCACCCAGTCCCTGCAACGACAGAGCACCTGTAGTTCTAATTTGTCCTTTTCTAGTAGGGGAAAGTTACTTTCAATCCCTCCAAATACAATTACTCCCCTTAAATTCCTTCTGGTAAATTGAATTCCAAGGAAACTTCTTAGCAGAAATTGGAGAGGGTTGAAACTATGGGACTGGAGGGCTCAGAGATGACACAGCTGTGGTTTTTTTCCCCAAAAAAATCCCAACCCTTTTTTAAACATTCCTATTTCTGTTAAGAATACCATCATGTTTCTAGTTAGACTGATCACCTCAATATCATAGTCTGCTCCTCAATCTCATTCACTCTACTTATCCAATCAGATGCAAAATCTTATCATTTCTACCTCCAAAATATCTCTCGTGTCTATCCCTTATTTCTATCCACACAGCCACTACAATTTAGACCCTCACTGCCTCTTTCCTGAACCACTGCAATAGCCTTCTAGTTGGTGTGTCAGTCTCATCTCTCCACTCACTTTCCACTCAGCTGCCAGAATGATTTTGTATGATACTCACTTTCTCAATAAACTCTGATGTCTCCCTATTGCCTTTAGGATCAATTATAAAGTCTTCTATTTGGAATTGTAAGTGCTTCACAACTTGGCTCCAACTTACCTTTCTAGACTTATGCATTACTACTCACCTTCATACACTTCAGCTGCATACAAAGGTCAGCCTTTGCATAGAACATAAACTCCATGTTTAATTCTTTTTAAAAATCAAATTAGCCAGTAGTTTACTATCTTGTTGGTTTTTGCATAAAATCAGCTCTTAGTTTTACTTATTAGTTCAATAGTTTTATTACTTTTAATTTTACTAATCTCATCTTTGGTTACCCCCTCATTGTCAGGGCTACAGGTCCCTGCATAACCATTGGGATAAGTATTGAGATCTCCCCATACTGCCTCAGATCTCCCCACTAAGGGTGAGACTCTAGCATGTGTATCTAGATCCCCTCCTTGCTCACAAGCTGTTTTCCTCATTTTGAAATAAAACTTCTGTTTGAATCCTGACTCTCTTCTCTCTAGACTGCTCTATTCAGCTCCTGCCATCCCTGGGTCACAGGCTGATTCAGTCCAGTTGACATTAATTGGTATCAGAAGTGGGATTGGACACTAAGGAGAATTGCATTATGCATATGTGACTGGATGGAAAGAGAAGGACCTTAGAAAAGAAAAGGAAAATAAAGCTGAGGGAGTGAAAATGTTGGTGGCTACCACAAAGGAGATGATGCAGGCAGACTGAGGACAAGAGACAAAGTGTCACAAAGGGAAATTCATAACCCAGAGCAGGAGGGGCTGTGTGCTTTTACTGTAAAAGAAGGGCTTTAAGAGGGATTGCAGGTAATACCAGTGGGATGAGGCATCCAGCAGAAAGGGAGTATCCAAGTTATCCCAAGTGGGGCATGAGGAATCAGCTGCCATATACAGTACTTCCCCTCACCTTGGTGCCCCCATCACCAGGATATCTAAGAGTCTGTATCCTGTTGGTGATAAAATTAGGAGTATTTCTTGTGAATAGTGAAGAGCACACTAGTGCAGGTAAGGATTCCTTATTCAGGATCACTGTTAATGGGATACCCTGTTTGTTTGGTGGACACTGGGGCTGCTTTCTAGGTGTTTGCATCCCCTTGAGGGTTTCCTAGTGTCAAAAAAAAAAGAATGACAATTGGCATCTGCAGAAAAGTGAACTGTGAGACTTAACTACCCAGCTTAAAGTTGCTATTGGACGTTCAATATGTTATTACTCATTTCTATTAATGTCTAATCCCCCTATCTCACTGAAAGCAAGGGACCTGTTATGTAAACTTGAGGCCATTCATTATTCATTGTGATCAAGAAAGGATTAGGTTAGAATCCAAAGGAATTTATTTGGCTTTGGGGTGATTTTATTATTTTTTTATTTTTTATATTTTTTAAATTTTTATTTTTTATTCATTTATTTATTTTCTTGTTTACATCATTCATTTCAACAAGATTTTGAGTTACAAATTTTCTCCCCATCTTTCCCCCACCCACCATCCCAAAACAGCCATCCTACTGTATAACCCTTCCCCCAATCTGCTCTCTCCTATGTCCTCCCCCATCAGCCCTCTGACTTTCTGGTAGGGAAAGATGGATCTCCCAACCCCAGTGCCTCTATATCTTAATTCCCAGTTGCACGTAGTTAACAATAATAATAATAATAATAATAATAATAATAATAA
>CM053601.1:29203663-29266131 GCA_028646575.1 Pseudocheirus occidentalis | reverse complement strand
GGGGTTCTATATACAATATGGTTGTGGGAGGAATCTAGGGGTGGTCCAGAGGAGGAGATTGGGGAGGATCTTCAGGAGGAGTCAGATGAGGTCAGACTCCAGTAATGAGTGGTTCAGGGTGGGAAGTTGCTGGAGGCTACCTGGAGACCATAGACAAAGGTGGGCCAGGCCAGTCCAAGGGTGGGAAACTATTGGAACAAAGCTACCTAAAGACTTGGGCAGAGCCACATCTCAAGGCCCATGACCGCAGGCAAATGTCTTCCCTGGGAAGGTTTACTTTCCCAGAGCCTGTACCTCAAAGAATCAAGGAGAGCTCAAAAAGGGGGGAGGGGGTCCCAGAGCCTACACCTCATCAGTGCAATTCCAAATCTAAGCATTGATGTTTTTTTGAGGACATGACTCTTGTCCTCATGGTTATCAAGGCACCAATGATCTGTTCTGAAATCCTGATAACCATAGGAGAGGTCTTGCCTGATGATTTTCCAGATATTTATCAGACGTGCACAGCACAAAAAGCACCCTTATACTGAATAGTGAAGCATATGAATTTTTTTTGAATAAAGGAGAAGAAAGGAAAAAAATGATTTCTTTTATCTTAAGAGTTATTTGCTGAGGATTAAATTCCCCTGCACATAACTCCAATTGGGTTTCTAAGGAAAAAAAAGAATAGATATTCTTGGAGAAAATTACTTTTCTCCGAAAAGGAGGAGGGAGGAGAGGAGAAATAACTCTAACACTTCTAACACCCTATGATCATAAATATCAGGTGAAGCATTAAACAAGAGATGTCTGCCAACTTACGATGTTTGCTAGTTTGTTTGGAAAGGAAGTGTCGGGGGCTGGGGGAAGGATGTCTAATGATGATGATGATGATGATGAAGAAGATGGAGGAGGAGAAGAGAAAAAGAAGGAAGAGGAGAAAAAGGAGAAGAAAAAGAAAGAAGTCATTAAAGTATTTTTTTAATGTACAGAAGAAAACAGAAGCTAGGATAGAAATGAACAGACACAATTACAACAGTTTTAAAAGTTACATGTATTACATACTAAAAAGGGGAAAGCAAGTTATGCATAATATTCACAGTTTTATGCACAAACTTCCTTATTTGGAAATACTCATTTTATTTATCGCTTATTAAGTTCCATTTTTTTTTACTAAAGAAAATAATGATAGGTTTTATCAGCATGCAAGCAGAAGCTGTGCAAACAAAAGTTTGCTATTTCAAATCAAATATATTCTGTTAAGTATGGATTTACGTATCAAAACTTTGACTTCCTAAACAATAATCAGAAGGCTGTTAAGATTAATGAAGCCTTCCAGGATCAGAGTGTTCCATCAGAGGAGGGGAAACTCAGTTCAGAGAACTAATGCCCAGACTTCTCATCAGCAAGAATAGTCATGCCCACCCACTTATAAAAACTTCGAGATTCAACCAGGGCATAGAGATGTGGAGAGTTAAGCCAAGATGAGAAATGCCCCAAATCTGGCAGCAATGTGCAAGTTATACTGGACATACAAATGTCCAGTATATAAGAATGAAACAATCAATATCTCACTTTGTTCCAGTCCCATTTTTTCCTCCAGATGATCTAATTGTTTTCTCCCAAAGAAATTCTTCTAATTCTTAGCCTTTGTTTTTTTAATGTCACTTACAATAGATGTGACTCAAAATCTGGAACAGAGATTGAGTCAGTCATCTACCAGGAGAAAGAACTTATAATACAAGGTAACAGGTACAAAGTCATGGAGTAAGGAGATAATAATATTCTGTATAAGGAAGAACTAGTAGGCCGTCATGGCTGGAATGTCGATTTCTTGAAGGTGAGTAGTAATATGTAATGTCAGAAAAAAATAAATTTGACCTTAAATGCCAAAGTCTGTATTTTATTATGGAGGCACTTTAGCTTCTCAAAAACAACTAAGACATACATAGTCAGAGCTGTTCTTGAGCAATATAACTTGAGAAAAGAGGCTACAGATAGGGAGATGAATTAGGTTAGCTGCTGTAATAAATCAGCTTCTAGATGATGGGGGCCTAAACTGGTCATGGCCATGTGAATAAAGAGAAGGGGTCTGGCACAAGGGCCAGAAATAGGACATATCGTTATGGTAAAAGTGGTAAGACTTAAAGGAATAATGAGGGACACTGATGAGTGGAGAATGACCCAAAGCTGCAAATCCGGTGCCTGGAAAGATGACAGTGCCTTTGACATAAATAAGTCTAGAGAGGAGACCCACTTCCATTACTAATTGGCTGATTCCTGTTCAGAGTGCAATCACCTTTCTAGTCACCCAGTTTACCTACCTTAGAATTCTTAAAATGTTTTCTAGGCTCAGTTCCAGGAACAATTTGCTACTGTTGTTCCTTCCTTCCCAAAGGGGTCAGTGGCATCAGGGAGGTGATGCCCTGACATGCAAGTGAATTGGATTTAAGTGAGGGAGGGCTGTGCAAAGTCACCAGCCTCACTCCTCCTGAGCCATCTGGGGACAATGACCAGATACTGATCAGGAAGACTGGAGATGGCCATGAATATAGTGGGAAATCTTAGCATTTTCAAGTTAAGGTCTTCAACAGGTCTCAGTGTGATGAGGCCAGGCCTATGCAGTCATTAAGGCTTAATAAGAAATGAGGCAAAACACCTCTTAAAGGAGGCCCTTAAAATGAGGACTCTTAAAAAAAAAAAGGATCTGGGAAGGGAAGACCCTCAAGGATTTCTGGTCAAAACAAAAATTTTTTATCTGATTTGTATATAGCTATAGAAAAACATGTTGGCGGCCAGGTGGCTCAGTGTCAGACCTGGAGTCCAAAAGACTCATTTTTCCAAGTCCCAACCTGGCCTCAGATACTAGCCAATCACTGATCACAGTTTACTTCAGCTTCCATCTGTAAAATGAGCTCAAGTAAGAAACGCCAAACCCCTTCAATAACTTTGCCAACAAAACCCCAAATTGGACCACTAAGAGTGGACCGGACTGAAAACGAGCCAAGACCCACAAAAGCAACTGAAGATGTTAACATGGGTGTTTGGCCAGAGGGCTGCGCCTCCAACACTGAGGACGCAGCTCCAGTTCCATGTCGGACACCAGCTGCGCGATGCTGGGCACGTCACGGACCCTGGTTTGCACAGTTTATGAGCCACTCCAGTATCTTCGCCGCGAAAACCCCAGATGGGTTCACTAAGAGTTGAACTCGCTTTACTATGGACTCCCTTCCCTCTTTTCCCCAACCCCCAGAAACTTTGTGGGAGGGAGGGGCAGAGGAACTTTGTTTCACTTTTGTCTTCCTAGCCCCCAGGGCCTAGCAGGGTGCTTAGCAAATGGTAACAAACCACCCACTTGCTTTTCCTCAGAGGGGTCGGGCGGGTATCTTTTCCGTGCAAAGTTGCCGTAGCAGTCGCGGGGTAGACTTCCCATTAGAGAGTCAGTTCCCTGAGGGCAGGGATTACCCTTTGCTTTCTTCACCTTCCCCGCACTTAGCCCTCGGCCTGTCCGGAACTAGGCCTTTAATAAACGGTGCGTAGACTTGACTACATTCTTTCTATTTGTAGCCCCAGCACCTGGAGCGGGGCCAGCTCCCAGGATCGCAGATGCAGAGCAGGACGGGGCCTGGGGGGTAGCGAGTTCAAGCTCAGTGCGTAGAACGAGGCCCGCAGATTAAGTATGTGTTCGAAATCCAACAGCAGGCGCTTACTGCGCCAGGGACCCGCTTTTTGGGGAGGGGGGAGTACGGGGGTCACTTAAATGAGCTGACCTCAAGGCCAGTCAGTAGATGTAAAAGCAGGATTTTGAACCCCGGTTGCCTAGAGGCAGAGACAGCTTCAAGTGGTGTTACTATTATTTCTACAGAGGAGGAAACCGGGGTTCAGAGAAGTTAGGGGCCTCGGGGACAGGCGAAGGCACCACGCGCCTGGAGCTCTTTCCACACCCACAGACTCGGGATGAAGGAAAGCCGCCCTAACAAAGAACATTCTCCGATGGGTGCGGGGATCCTCCCACCCCATGGGCGCCAGTAGCCACAGCCCCCCTCCCCAAGATACACACTGTCCGGGAGGGAGAAGCGCCTGCGCTGACCGTCGCGGGGGGTGGGCTGGGGGAGGTGTGAGGGGAAGGGGGGCGCGGAGACGAGAAAGGGAAGGGGGGGGGAATAGAGTGTCATGGCAACAGCGCGCGCCCCGGACTCTTTCCGCTCGCGGTCGCGGGTGAAGGGGGACGCAAGGGCGGCGCGTTGCGTCATCAGGACGCGCACGCGGAGCGCCTCGCCGCCTTCGCCGTTTCTTTAGGTCCCCTCCCGGCTGCCGTCGCCCATTGCCTTCGGTGTTTTAATCTCCCCATTCAGCTTTCTTTCCTCCCTCCCGAGGCTCCGAGACCCCACGTAGTGCGGCCCGAAAAGGAGGACACGGCCCCCGTGCCTCCCTCGCCCGCTCCCCGGTCTCCCCGGGCCAGCATCATGTAGGTCTTCTCGTTCCTGCCCGCTTCCTCTCGGCCGGGTTTGCGTTGCGTCAACTTCCGGGCGGGTCCCCGCCAGCCGCCGCCGGGCCTCTGCCTCTGCCGGGCCGAAGCCCCTTTGTGTCCCCGCGGCCTCTCGCGGCGCGGGCCCGGCACGTCCCGCGCGGGGCAGGGGGAGGCCAAGGCGGGGGAGGCCGCGCGCTCGGCGGGCCTGCCGCGGCTGGGGGGCGGCAGGTCGGAGCGGGAGCGCGACGGCGGGAGCCCGCTGGGGCCAGAGGTGCGCCGGGGTCAGCGAGCGCGTGCTGCCGGGGAGGGTGATGAAAAGAGGTGTGCCCGCGCCCTTCCTCGCTGCCCCATCCCGGGCGAGGCGCCGGCCCCTCGTCCCCTCCCCCCGAGGCCTGGTGCCCATTGTCCCGCGCCCCGGGGGTGGACGGCTGGGCCGCCCCGCGGGCCCCCGGTCTCACGGCCTCTCTTTGTGTTGTGGTGGTGGTTTTGTTCCCCGTAGATCGTCCGGCCAGCTCCTTCAGGGTGGTCGGTAGCTCGCCATCACCATGAGCCTCTTCAACCTGGACCGGTTTCGCTTTGAGAAGAGGAATAAAATCCAGGAGCAGCCCGAGCCAGCCCCGCAGCCTCCTCCTCCTCCTCCCCCTCCCCCCACTCCCCCACCTCCCCCGGTCGAGCTGCCCTCACCCGTGTCCACGATTATCGAAGACGACGACCTCGAAGAGGGCAAAGGGAGCAGCAGGCCAGGGAGTCCGGATTCAGATATCACAGAAAAAACAGGTGAGTCACACCTTTGCAAAATCGTGTCATGTGCTGGGAGGAACGGATGCGAAGCCCAAGAAGGACTGCCATTTCATTTGGGGCTCTTTTACTCCTTTCCACCATCTCCCCATTGACCTTAGCCCTATACATATCGGGCCTGGCCTCAGAAGCTGTGGACATCCTCATGATCGTCGGTCTTCACGCTGACCTCTTGACTCCACTCCACCACAGGGGGTCAGTCATTGCAACTGAAGTAACCATCCATCATCCAGCGAGCACATTCTTGGTTTGTGTTCAGTGTGGGGTGGATTTGAGAGAGCCCCAGATTTGGAGTCTTGAAAAACCCCCTTTCTGGGCTCTTTAATTCCTAAGACTCTCTGTTCACCTTTCAAATGGAAATGATGACCCTGCAGGGAAATAGCTATAGGGAAAGCTCCATAGAGGAGCTGACTTTTGAGCTGTAATAAACTGCCAGTCATCCCCTCAGAGGGGATGAAAAATGCAGGTCCCACAACTAACTATCCTTCCTCTTAGACACCCTCCAGAGTGCAGAGGAAGTATGAGGTCCCTAGTTGGATTTTCTAAGGGATTTGTAAAATAAAACAACTGAGTCAGAACATTGCTAAATTATTTGATATAGATGATTCTGAAAGAATGGGAAGATAAAAGCTGAGGTTTTTCTTAATCCTTTTTTTTTTTTTTTTTCATTATCCTGAAAATCATCTCACAGCAGGCCAGAGGGCTACTCTGTAAATCTAAATGACAGAACCGGACCAGTGAAAGTTACAGGGAAACCTTTTCCATTTACCATAAAGAACTAACAATTTCGAGTTGTCTGAAAAATGAGTGTAGTTACTGTACATATTCTTGCAGACACTGGATGGATGACATTCTCCTAAGGGTGTTATAGAGGAACTTCTTTGGGGACAGGATCACTTCTGACATCCCTCCTAATTCCTAATTCTATGATTCTCTGCTTTTGAAGCATTATAGTTCAGGTAGGAAGATGCTAGAGGTAGAGATTAGTTTTTAGTTGGGCTGTAGATTGAAAAGAAAGAGATGAAAGTTTTTTATTTATAAGACTACGTTTTGGATAAAGAGTATAGGCTTCATGTTGCACTGACCATTAATAATGCTGTATACTTCTTAAGGGCTTGTATCGGTTCCCCCCCCCCCCGTGTGTCTATGTGTCTGTAGCCATTGGCACTCATTGAGCCTTCTTTAGACAGCATTTAGGACTGAAGATTTTGGTTTGCTTAAATTATCCTCCTAACTTCGCTTTTCAGTAGACAGAATAGATGTTAACACACAGATGAAATTCAGTACATAAGGCTAATATTTTAGACTCAATAAGAATTGTAAAACTGTAAAAGCTCTCATGATTCATCTAACCTAATTCACTATTTTTACAGATGAACAGACTGAGGCCCAGAGAGGTTCAGTCATGTATTAAATCTGCTCACGTGGAAAACCAGGACTAGAACCCAGGTCTAGATTGAGTTATTTTGCAGTGATTTTGTTTTTAAGTCCCCATCCTGCCCTGGGAAGTGATGGTAATGATAAATAAGATACTGTCTACCAGTCTTGTGGAGCCTACAACTGAGTGGATTGCACTCCATTGCTTTTTCCATTTATCCATTGTTATTCTGCTCATTGATACAAGTAACTAGCTTACCTCCCATCCTAGCTCCTGATTGATACGATTTTGCTTCTGTCAGATGTTTGTCAGAAATGTTTCAGTGATTTCAGTTCGCATCTCTGTAAAGGTGGGTATCAAGGCAGCTAGTTAGCGACGTCTCTTTATTTATGACTCTTTTCCCTGCTAAAGACTGTTACTTAGTTCTTCAGTTTTCAGTTCAACATTTATGTTTGCTGTGTGTAAGGTACTGTGCATGCTAGAGTCTACAGATAGAAATAAACAAAACTTTCTGCCCTATGAGATGCTTACTTATCCAGTGATGTGGGGGGGAGTTGTATCCATGTTTTTTATACCGTGTCGCTGTTTGCATTATTGATGGTAGTCTCAGATTCTGAGAGAGAAAATTTTTAAGAACTGTTCAGACTGCTTCAGTAGAGACTTCTTAATACAGTGTAGCAAGAAACACTGGAGTTGGAGTTAGTGGTTCTAGGCCCAATTCTAGCAGCTGTGTGACCTTGGTCAAGTCATTTTTTTCTTTTTGGCTTTAAGTTTCCTGGTATGTAAAATGAGGAGGCTGAACTAGAGAATTGCTTTTCCCGTGCTAGATATGTCAATATGTGTGACCTTTATGTGGTTGACAGCTAATATATGAAAACAGGTGATTTGAGTTAGAATGCTTGTTCTGTGTTCTCTTATCTTGGAAGTCACCTGTGAATGGAATGTTCTGCAGCTAGAGGACATTGGGCACATATTATGGGACAACTGGTGAAGTGACTGGCACGGTGTCTGTAGTAAATGTGATAGAGACAGGGACCTGTGATGTCATTGGTGTGGGGAACTTCCTGGGTGAGCAAAACTCTCCACCCGTGTTGGTCAGTACCTTCTTTGTACTGACGGACATGTGAAGTAGATTGCCTACCGTCACTCAGCCAGGGATATGTTAAGAGACTGGACTAGGGCTTCTTGGCTTTGAAGTTTGCCCTATCCATTAGACCACACTGCCTAAATATGATAGTGGGATAAAAGATGTCATTTTTGAGGATATAGTAATAATAACCCTGAACTCTTCACTGTCTTCCATCTTCTGACATTACATCTCCACATCAAGTTACTTCTCAGTATTCTCATTCCTTTCTAACACTTTGAGATCCTCTGACTTGCGTTTCTTCTCTGCCTACCTCTCATGCTAGCTCCTGATTGATACAGTAGATACACAGGGATGGTCAGGCCTGATGTCCCCATGCCACTGAACTGTTCCACAGCTAGGATATAGTAGAGTGGCAGGAGCCCTGGATCTGGAGTTGGAGGCAAGACCCGGGCTCAATCCTGACTCTGTCGCTTAATATCTTTTCATGTTCCATGTTCTTCCTCCTTCCACAGCTTAGAATTTCTGACTTCCTTGAAACTGAGCTTGATTACCACCTTTTCTGTTTCTAATGGTGCTTTCTGTACCATCCGCTTCTGATAGTGCCTCACCCCCAAAGTTTATCTTGTGTGTATGTAAAACACTGTATAACACATGATGTCTACGAGTGGGTTCATATATACACACGCACACATTTTTATTTGTATGTTTTCTCTTCCATTAGAAAGGAATTTTCTTGTAGGCAGGAACTTGGACCTTTGCTTTTGTATCCCCATTACCTGACACGGGGCAACTTGATAAATGCTTATTGATTGATTTGTGTGACTTCAGACAAGTCGATTAACTTCTCCGGGTCTCAGTTGCCTCATGTTTCCCCAGCCCTCTTCTATACTGTCTCACTAGCTCCCATGGAAGTTCATCAGCTCTGTGAAGATTGATTCCTAGATCTATTTATCCAGCACTAATCCTACCTCCAGCTACTTTTTGAAGGGCTCATAGACATCTCAAATTCAAATTAGTCGTGTCTAAAACCGAGCCAATTCACTTTCTTCTCAAACGCTCCCTGTTCCCCAACTTTCCTATTGTTATTCAAAAGGGTACCACCATCCTCTCAACCTTGTCTTCAATTCTTTACTGCCACTCACAGCTCTTAAAAAATCTGATGGGAATTCTTATCGTTTCCATTTTTGTAGCATCTTATATACATCCTCTTCTTTCCTCTCACTTAACCTTATCCCGTCATACCTCCCATCTAGACTATGTTTGTGCCCTTCTGCTTGGTCTCTTGTCTCAAGTCCTTCCTCTACTTTTTGCTGTCAGAATATTTTTCTGGAAATGAAGGTCTGACCAGTCAGTCAGCAAGCACTTGTACCAGGAGTAACACCAGGGGTGTTACCCTACTACTCAGCAAACTGAAGTGGTTCAGTGTTAAATCCAACAACCAATGTAAAATTGTCTTTTTGGCATTTAAAGACTTTTACAACTTTGTTCCTTCCTCCCTTCCTAGTCTTCTAAAACTTGACTCCCCTCCACATACTCTGATCCAGACATTCTGGCCCACATACCGTTCTTCTGGTGTTATTTTCTGTCTTTTGACCCCCTGCTTTTTCACTAGCTATCCCTGATGGAACAGAATGCTCTTCATCCTCACCTCCATCTCCCCACTTCCTCTAAGACAGCCCAGTTCCCACCTTCTGCAGGAGGCTTTCCCCCTTTCTCCTCCCACTTCTAATTCCTTCCTTCCATTTACATTTTGTCTGTAGTTGTTTGCATATTGTTCCCTCCTTAGATTGTGAGCTTCTTAAGTAACCCCAGTGCTTTGCACAGTGTTTGGGACAAAATGCATGTTACTTATGGGAAAAATGAAAAATTTGGACTCCATGAAAGTCCCTTCTGTCTCTAAATCTACATGCCTCTCCTGGAATTCTCTCATCTTAGGTATAACATTTCTCCCCTCCATCTCTCTTGTGATCCCACTTTTTTTTTTTTTTTAACTTCATCATGGTCTCCAGTCCCAGTTCTACCTACTTCACCTCTATTCTCACTTCATTCTTTTGATACTCTTGATCCTATGGGCACCCATTTCAAAAGATGCCTGTCTTACCGCTTTTGAAACTCTTTGCTTTCTTCTTTTGCAACCTTGGACCACCTCTAATATATACTTCCTCTTCTGTTTATAGATAAAACTGCTGAGTGTGTTCATTACAGTTTTCTCCATTTTTCACTTATTCTTTTTTATCTTCTTCCTTGGCAATTCCAAGCTCCCCTGCAGCCACCAGCTCCACCCTCATTCACCTATCTTTGAGAGGTGAGAAGACTGAGGCAATCCTTCTCATTTCTTCTCTGTAGCTCAGAACTTTTTTTATGTCCTTGCTCAACTTTTTTACAACCTCTGAGGATCAAGCAGTCCTCCTTGAAAAATAAACCATTACTTGGGTCCTTTATCAGTCACAAAGCATTACATACTTACCATTGTCAGGCATTGTGTTAGACTGTGGGAATATAGAGACAATAGGGAAATAGTCTCTGCTTTCTAGGATGTTGTTCTCTTAGGGAATATGGGATAGATACAAGATATTTTGAGGGGGGAGGGCATTAACTCTGGGCCCGGTGTTAAGAAAAGCTTCATGGTTCTACTTTGAACTAAGTATCGAAGGAAATGAAAGAATCTGATGTGAGGAGGGAATTCTTTCCAGGCATAGAGGAGAGTTGATCTGAAGATGGAGATAGGAAATGGTGTGTTGTGTAGAAGAAACAGTAAATGAACTGGACAACAAGAGTGCCAGAAGTGGTATAACACTTTATTAAGGACTAGTCACTGTGTGTCAGGCACTGAAAGAAAGATAAAAGCAGTCCTTGCCCTCAAGGACCTTATAATCTAATGGGGAGAAACATGCAAACATGAATTTACAAGTAAGATATATACAGGATAAAAGCAGGCAGGGTTGCAATTGGGCCAGGCTATGATAAAGGACTTTAAAAGCCACACAATTTATTTTTGCTACTAGAAGTAATAGATGGCTTTTGGAGTCCTCATACAGGTGCTTTAGTGATATCACTTGTCCAACTTTGGAGAATGGATTAGAGAGGGAAAGGAAGAGGCAGGGAAATCAGTTTGGAGGGAAGCTGAGAGAGAAAGGGAGGGGTAGGTTATAGAAGGGAAAACCATGAGACTTGGCAACTGCTTAGATACATAGAGTGAGGATTTAAATGAGGCAAGGTGAGAAGAAGGATCGTGGTGACCTCAGTAATGGGAATGTTTGAAAGAGCAGTGGATTTTGGCACAGAGAAGATGATAATGATGTTGACACACCTTGAATTTGAGATGGGGGGAACATGTAGTTTGAAATGTCCAGTAGGCAGTTGAGACTGGAGCTGAAGGGAGAGAATAAAGTTGAATGTATAGTTCTGGTAGTCATATGTAGAGATAATTAAACCCTTGGGAACTGTTGAGGGCTTGAGGTGAGGAGGTTCTGTATCAGAGTGGTGGCAGTGTTGGAGCAGAGAAAGGGGTGTATTGTGCTAAGGTGAAATCAACAGACCTTGGCAGCAGCTTGGGTATGGGCAGTAGAGATAGTAGGGAATGCAGGAGGACTCCAAGGTTGCAAGCCTGAGGGACTGGGAGGATGGCATTGCCCTCTACAGTAATAGGGAGGGTAGGAGCCTGGGACAGGAAAACTAGATTTGAGAACCATCAGCTTAGACATGGTAATTTGGTAATTGTGGGATCTGATGAGATCACCAAGCAAAGCAGTATAGAGAGAAAAGGAAGAGGGCCTGGAAGAACCCTGAGGAGCACTTATTGTTAGATGATAAGATCTGGATGAGAATCCTTTAAAGAAGAAAGGGTAAACAGAAGGAGACACCTAGGTCCTGCAAACCTAGAGAGAAGAGTTTGAAGGAGTGATTAACAGTGTCAGAGGTTTCACAGAGGTCAAGAAGAAGGAAGACTGAGAAATTTGGCAACTATGAGATCATTGGTAACTTTGGAGAGAGCAATTTGAGTGTAATGGTAAGGTCAAAAGATGGATTGTAAGGGGGAGAGAGATTAGAAACTCCTGGTGTCGACATCAAAGAGTTTAGCTGTAAAGATCCAAGGATCAAGTGAGTTTTTTCAGAATGAAGTCTGTAGACAGTAGAGAATGAGCTTAGTAGAGGGGAAAAGATTGAAAATATGTGAAAGACTTCCAGTGGGGAAGAAGGGGCATTCTGTTGGAAGAGATGGGGTGGAATAAGATCACATATCCAGTAAGGACACTTACTCCTGTCAGAGGGAGGTGGAGGAAGAGAGTGGCAGAAAGCATCTGAATGATAGAAGGTGAGGACTAGGGAGCTCAGACTGATTGGCCTCCTTTTCTCCTGTGAAATAAGCCACAGGGCTGTCAGCTGGGAGGGTTGGGGTTAGAGTAGTCATGTTGGGTTCCAGGAAGGATGCAAGTAGAATTGTCTAGCAACAGTGAGGGCCCAGTTGAGGTTGTATAACATGGAGTTCTTCACTTTTTTCAATAGCGTGATCACTTATTTTGTGAATCTTTTTTTTTAGCTGAAATGAATTTTTCCCCTAAAAGTTTTTTTATGTCAACTTTATCTGGTTCTTTCCTTTCCCCTTACTAAATTTAGTCTGTAAGGTCTCATAATTTTCACCACCATGGTCGTGCCCATCGTAGATATTTAATAGATAGTTAGATGTTGTTATAAAGCCATGTATTTTATTCGTTTAGCTAGGAGAAGTGTTTTGAATTATGCCCAAACAGGATGATAAATTTTTTTTTTAAATGTTTTATTGATTTTTTTTTTTTACATCACTAGAATTTTCTATAGTATTTTCCCCCTCCAGATTTTAACAGTGTTCTTATCCATCAAAAACATACTTTTTTGCCTATAACTTTTCACATTGTTGAGGCAAAAATAAATGCTTCTGAAAAGTTTTTTTGGACTTAAAGTTAGTATAGAGATTGAAGTTTGTAAGATGATTTCTCATGGGTATTTTCTTTGCCTACAATTAGAGCAGATTTTTGCCAGGTAAATAGTAGTGCCTTGTTTCTGTGGTTCATGGTCAGAGCAACCCGACCTCATAGACATACTGAATTGAGAAATGTTAACATGTTTTACTATTCACATATTCTTTTTTTCCTCAAAAGAATGTCTTTATTAAGAGAAATATATCAATAACCTGAAAAATAAATGACATTGTAGATCATGTTTTTTTCTGGTTGTTTTTTTAACTTTGAAAATTAGACATTTCAAGTGATTCCAAGTTGTCCCAAATCCTTACATTGAATCCCCTTTTTCCTTAGGTGGTTGTTAACAGTGTTAAAGACGACCAGCTTTGTGCAAAAAGTCCTTTTCAGTGCTTTTTAGCACTGTAACTTTTTTGTCTTCACATTTAGCCCTCCATTTTACTGTCCTTGGGACAGCTGGGTGGTACAGTCAGAAAGACCTAAGTTCAGACATGGCCACAGACACTAACTGTGTGACCTGGGCAAGTTACTTTACTCCATTTGCCTCAGTTTCTTCCTCATCTTTAAGATGATCTGGAGAAGGAAATGGCAAACGCCTCCAGTATCTGCCAAGAAAACCCCAAACAGGGTGACAAAGAGAGTCTAGTGTCACTAAGAACAGCTAAACAAGATGACGCTCTGTTTCTTAGGCAAGCTGGTAGGAATTTTTTATTTACTCTGATGTTTTCTTTCCTCATAAATGGGAGGTGTTACAGAGGATTACATTTTTATTAAGATTTGGAAAAAATACACCAAGAGTATGTATTACTTGGCGTTAGCGTACTTGCTACAATTCCACACTTCCTTTTTGGACTTGGGAATTACATCAGCTCAGACTTTGGTACTCACTAGATATGATGTTAGGCAATTCCCTTCACCTATGGGCATCCCTGTCCTCATATAAAGTGAATTCTACTAAGTGTTCTTTCAGGTTCCTGCTAGAAAATGAGAGTTTTGTGACTTGTGGAATTAGATGTATAACTTGAAGCTTCTCTACTACTAATTCAGTAAGCAGTAGGCTGTTGCTTATTCTTCATACAGTTTGTGTGACCCACTTTTGAAGATATAAATGTGTACAATATATAGGATCTGTACGTCATCTAAAATATTTATGGGGGGGGAGTGCTATGATTTCATCTGTTTAGGGATCTCCCAGTGAGGAAAATTTCCTCTACATGATTAGTACACTACACATTCGTAACTTCTTTGAAATTTCTTGTATTAGAAAGTTACCTGGGGAATCTAGAGATTATATATCCTGTATATGTTCACAGGTGAGAACTCCAGGTAGTATGATTCAAAGATAAGCTCTATCCATTGTTCCATGTTGTCTTTCATTTATGATTTTTTTTTAAATTTCCTCGAAAATGCTGTTGCTGCCATTATGGTATTTATATGTACTTGGCTACAGAACAGTACTTAAAATGTTCGCCTTGGTATGTTCAGGAGAATAAGAGAGTCTTTAGCATAGTATGTTTTATGTTGATTAAGCTTCAAAAATGTATTTAAATGTACTTTTTACCTCTTGTATTTTTATTTTCTTTTGCAATTTTAAAAATGCAGAGATCTAGTAATTTACCTGAAAATGAGTTAATCTTACAAAGTAGGTAAAATGGTTTCACATCTTCACAGTGATGTGACATGTCATACCTTTTTCTTTTTTTCTTTTTTTTGGAGGGCAATTGGGGTTAAGTGATTTGCCCAAGGTCACACGGCTAGTTTTTGTGTCAAGTGTTTGAGGTCGGATTTGAACTCAGGTCCTCCTGACTCCAGGGCCAGTGCTCCACTCACTGTGCCACCTGGCTGCCCATGTCATAACTTTTCTATGTTGGTCAGGTCACTTGGTGATATTTAAATGATTATTTCTTGTTAATTATCCCCCATAAGTCACTAGTCTGGGTAACAGTTCTTATTTCTAGAAAATAATTGTAACTCTTTAACTTCAGAATCTTAAAGACTAAGCAATGTCTTAGTTTTAGGGTCTTTTACCAAAGAGAAACTTAATCTATTTCACTTCTCTAGTTAGGTTCTGTGGTTATGTTCCCGCTAGACTGCAGTTTAAATACACCTGTTAGCCTTCTTTTGATGAATGTCTTCTAAATATGTTGCTAAAAGGGAAAATTAATGACCTCTCTCATTTAATCTTGCCAAACTGCCTGTGAAGAAGCCGTGTTCGAGAATTAGATCATAGAATACTAGAACCTTGTGGCTTTAGCAGTCATCCATTCCAGCCCTTCTCATTAATGAGTTAGGAATTTAGAGTTTAGAAAACAGACTCAGTGACTGAAGGTTAAGTGATTTTCTCAAAGCCACACAATTTTAACTGGAGACCCAATTCTAGAATCCTTGTTGCCCAGCCCCAAACCAGTATCCTTTTCACTCCCCAACTGCCTCTTTTGAACCACAATAGTGCATCTTCATCTACTGGGTAGTCCTGGAGACCCACCACGGTCACATAATTTGCCTTTTGTGTTGTCACAACCAGCTTCTCTCTAAGTAATGACTTAATAACTCATTGTTTTTGCTAAGCCCTGAGGGTTACAGAGCTCTTGGAAAAGCTTGGAAGAATGGGTGTGGCTATCGGCAGCTAAACTTTGCTTAGTTCAGGTATTTTGTTTTCTGGCAATTTGGTTTTTTGGGGGACAGCTGGGAGGTATGTATCCAGGAAACTAGTCCCACCAAAAAGGTCCCTGTCCAAAAAGAGTGTTTCATTTTTAGGTTCATTTGTTTTTAAAAAGTTCCCCTTTTAGCATTGGTTTACAGAGTGTTCACCCTTTTCCGTAGATAAGGCACCCTCTATTTTTGGAGTGTGCTGCTCGATTTGGGTTTATCTTAAGAGTCCCTAAGCTGCTTTCATTGCTCTGCTCAGATGCCGTCCCCCAAAATGAAACTTTTCTTGATCTTTTCCCATCTAGGTTGTCCGTGTGCTCTCCCTCTGTATTTACTTTATCTGTGTACTTGATGTGTTGTGCTCTCTTCCCCATCCTCTGTATAACACTTCCCTAGCCTCCCCTCTTCCACCCACCCCCACCACCCACCCCCAATCAGGCCCTTCAGGGTAAGGAAAGTTTCTTTTTTTGTTTTTGTTTTTCATTGCTGTGCAATGGTGAGAGGGTGTTGATGGCTGTGTTGTTGAATTGAATCTCAAATTTATATAAATTCGCTCTGAAGTGTTAAATTTATTATCATTCACACTTTAAAAGTTGGTTAAATTGGTTCTAGGTTTACACCTAGAAATCTGCTGTAGTTTTTTTTTTATGGATGAGGGAGATACAAGGTATGGAAAAAGGCAAGAGATACTTTTCAGTTACAGTACCAGAAGCTTCTGCTGCTTTAAGTAGATCAAGCTAAGAAAGTATTTTTATAATCTCATCTGGCCCTCTCAGCAGCTGTTTTCAACATTAGCAAAAACCAAAACCACAACTTAATTTTGGCTTTTTTTTCCTTAGCAAGTACTGATAATACTTGGACTCTGCTGTAAATACACAGTTCTTTATGTCTCTCAACTTGGATACTCAAATAGATCTGTAATCACATTGATTCTAGATTTCCCTTTATAATGTTTATAGTAAGGATTTTGTAGAAATCTTAGTAAACTCTTGAAACTGAAGTTTTGAGGATCTCCATCTAGTCTTGGTTTGGAGAAATCTCTCAAAAACCTCCATTCTATCAGATTGTGTGTTTCTTGAACTTCTTACTAGAAGTTGGTCGCATTGGGATTTAGGTGAGAAGCAGGAAGAAAGGTTTTATTGTGGAAAGCACTGAGTATGAGTGTCTACTAACTAACTGATGGACCTTTGGGGATCTCTATTAGATTTGGGCTAGTCTAAGCTCTTAACATTGTGTGATGCTATGAAAATGGAGATGTATGTTGTGAATTGACCAGTGTTAAAAAAAATGCTCGAGTAGTATCTTTTCTGACTGGTGTTGGTTGGGTTTATAGGACAAAAGGAAGGGATGACTTTATATACTAAAATAAATAAACAAATCAAAAGAAAGAGAGAAAGGGGAGGAAAAGCACATAAAATACAGGATTTACAGAATTGATCAACTCCAGTTTAAAAGTTTTTTTTAATATAGCACCTTGCTTATTATTAAATTATAAAAAATAAAGAAAATGTCTGTCTGCAACCATTGTCTAGAAATTTTTTTAAATTGAATTAACTGACTTTAAGTTTTGAAAGAGGAAGTGGGCCAGGGAGCACATATTCTCATGATCAGAGACATTAGTATGATATTGGTCAGCTTGAAACAAATTGGTGCTACCTGTTTGGATGGAAGACTTATTAGCCTCTTCTTAGGTGGGGGAAGCCTGTATAGCTGGCCTTCTCTGTAGTGTTCATAAACAGAATGGTGCCTGTACTCTTTTTTTGTACTTTCTTACCTTAGAATTTTTAATATTTTAGAAATATTTTCCTCCGAAAGATGGTTAAAATATATTTTGATAGTCAAAGGGCCACATTTTAGATAAATAGAAAATTCAATTATATGGACCCTGAAGAGCATCCTGACTCTTGAAGTGTAATCTTAGCCTTTTCTTTTTACACACACATAGAACCACCACTGCGGAGCTGTTGTTGTAGTAGTTGATGGGAGTCCAAAGTTTTCTGGTCTGCCTCCCCATTTTTAATTCAGAATCAGACCATGAATGGTATGCCTTTGGTTATACAGAAACTAACTACCACATTGAGTAGCTGCAGGAGATGATTTGCACACAAAGCCCCATCCTTTACCTATGAGCTCAGTTGGTGCCCTTGTAGGAATACCTCTTTATGCCCTTTATTCCCTTCCAGAAGTCCAGAGGCCTGAGTTTCAACTGCTGCCTTAGACACTTAAAACTCTGGCCAAGTCCTGGGGACGGATAGTGCTTCAGTGTCTTCTTCTGGCCCTTCTAAATCTATAACCCAATTAGCAAAGTATTAGCAAAGAGAAATCTCTGTCTTCTGTTTATAAATCAGAAAAGACCTTTATCATGACTGATACACTGAAATGGTTGTCACTTCAGTTTTCTTGTGAAATCAGGCTTAAAGAAGCACTGATGTGATGTTTAAATACTTGACCTTTTCCGGAAGTCTCTTGAAGTTTCGCTGGTCACTCATCTACCTCTTTCTTCTCCTTTCATTACATTTTCTTTTCCTCAAGCACCACTATTCAAATTGAATTTTTAAAATAGCCATAGTTTTTATTATGAGTTTTTTTTGTGGTTTAATGAGTAGTATAGTAATGTTTATATTTTTTTCATTTCTAATATATAGTACACCAGAACCAATGAGGCTGAAGGTCATATAATGTTCCTCTCACTCCCTTTTTTCCCTGTACTCTAATGTTTTTATGCCTCTTTGTGTGGCATAACTTACCTTTTCTGCTTTGTTCTTTCCTCTTCCATTGCAGTCCCGTTACATCCCTTAATAAGGATTTTTAATCATCATTTTGTTTAATTTATACCCACACCTTTTATTTATCTATATCCCTTTTAAATGTCACAATAAGTATAGAATTCTTGATATTAACAGGTATCAGCTTCCCATATAGTGATGTAAACAGTTTGCTCTTATTAAATAATGAGTTTTGTGTGTTTTTTCCCTATTTACCTTTCTGTGTCTCTCTTGAGTCTTGTAATTGGAGACTGAATTTTCTATTGAGCTCTTGATTGTTTCATCAGGAAGGTCTGGAAGTCCCTTATATCATTGAATGACCATCTCCTTGCCTGAAAGATTATGCTCAGTTTCGCTGGATAGCTGATCTTTGGTTGTAACCCTTGCTCTTTTGCCTTACGAAATATTGTATTCAGTTCCTCCAATCTTTCGATGTAGAAGCTGCCGGATCCTGTACAATCCACACTGTAGTTCCACAGTATTTGAATTGTTTCTTTCTGGCAGTTTGTAGTATTTTCTCCTTTTATCTGATAGTTCTGGAATTTGGCTACAAAATTTTTGCGGACTTTTCAATTTGGGATCTCTTTCAGAAGGTGTCAGGTGGATTCTTTCAAAACATTTTGTCCTTTGGTTGGTTCTAGGATCTCAGGGCAGTTTTTCTTGATGAGCTCTTAGAAGATGTTGTCTAGGCTCATTTTTTTCTTCATGATTTTCTGGTAGACCAATAATTCTCAGATTATCTCTCCTGGATCTGTTTTCCAGATCAGTTATTTTTCCATTGAGATATTTTACCCCTTTTTCTAATTTTTCATTCTTGATGTTTTGTTTGATTGATTCTTGGTACCTTGTAGAGGCATTAGCTTCAATTTGGTTGATTCTAATTTTTGGCAAATTATTTTCCTCAGTTTTTCAAGCTCCTTTTCCATATGTTCATATTTCATTTTTAGTTCACACATTTTTCTTTTTAAGGAGCTGCTTTCTTCATTAAAATGTTTTTTAATTTTTGCAGTTTTGATTTTAAAACAGTCATTTTATCTTCTACCTCTCTAATTTGGTTTTCAAAGTCTTTCTTGAGCTCTTCTAAGAATGCTTACTGGGATTGAGACCAATTCATATTCCCACAGCTTCAGCTGTGGGTGCAGGGTCAATGCCTCTCCTTCTGAATTTGGTTCCTCCTACTTGCAGTAATAGGATTCTAGAGACTTTGTCTTTGCAATCTGTTTTTTACCCATTTTGAGGCAGAGCCTTAGCCACACCCTTCCTCTAGGACTCCCAAGCCTTTACTATTTAAAATTTTGCTCTGGGGCAATAGTTTCTGTGTTTTCATGGTCAGAGGGTGGTATTGGAGCAGCAAGGGTTGACTCTGCCATCCTGGTCCCCAGAAGTTCAGATAGATGCTTTTTAAATTTCCAGGCTGTGGGTTGATAGTCCCAGGAGTAGCTTCTGTAATTGCCCTAGGTTTGTCTCTTACCCAGCGACAGATCCCAGCCCTGCAGTGATAGGCCTGGGAATGGCCCTTGTGGTTGGTGGATCAACTTGCTGCCACATTGTCCAGGCCTAGTCTAGGCTTCTGTGTACCACGTCCTCTAATATATAGCAAATATCTTAGCTAGATTATGCATTAAATAGGATTTTTTTTTGTACCATTGTGGAAACCTAATCACCTGATGGTGTTTCTTTGGGAAAATGTGTTCATTATTCAAAACAGCCAACTTAGAAATGAACTTTGGAATATATAACTGGAATATGTAACCCATTTATAATTTCCTCTGTACTGGATTATGTGATGTGCAACTTCTTGTATCCTGAGCATAATAATTTATCTTTTCCTTGTTGATTCATGTTCGCCATTTTGAAAATGGTGTACTTGTGCTTACTTGCAGCAGGAATTATTTGTAACTAGGTAGTGGTGGGACATAGCTGGCCATCATTTATGTGCTTTGCATGCCACGTTATTAGAAAATCTATTGGGTTTAGCATAATTTCTAACTGTAGTAGGTACTTAACAAATACCTTTCTATCTATGAATAGAAACTGGTAAAACTGTTTAAGGAATAAAGTGTGCTCAAAAATTCATTGGGAAAAGGACCCATATGTACAAAAATATTTATAGCAGCTCTTCTGTATTGGCAAAGAATTGGAAACTGAGAGGGATACCTATCAACTGGGGAACATCTGAACAAGTTGTGGTATATAGCTGTGATGAAATACTACTGTACTATAAGAAATGATGAAAGGGGATAGTTTCAGAAAAACCTGGGTTTATATGAGCTGATGGAAAGTGAAATGAGCAGAACCAGGAGAGCAATCTACACAGTAACAGATGCATCAACAGTAAAAGATGTAGCTGCTCCAATCAGTACAGTAATTCATGTCAGTTCCAGAGGACTCGTGATGAAAAATGCTGTCCACCTCCACACAGGAAAAGAGATGAACTTGACTGTAGCATATTAATAGCGTATTTTTCCTCTTTTTTTTGCCCTTTTTTTCCTGCAGCATGGTTCCTATTGAAATATGTTTTGTGTAATTTCATATGTTGGTGGATATCATATTTTTGCCTTCTCATTTGGGTGGGGGAAATTTAGGGCTCTTTATCTGAGATCCTGTGATCTTGTAGTTCTATTCTTATGTGAATCCAGTAAAATAAATATGGTTTATAAATCTTAGTTTTGAGGTGGAATTTTGACATAGGTGAAGAGGTCACTCTTTGCTCACTTTTATGATATGTCTAAGTCCTTTAATTTCTGTTTTAATAGAGAAGCAACCAAGTGAAGTTTGGGAAATATTTTAATCATTACTAAATAATAATAAGGCTCTTGGGGACCTTTGAAAATCAATCTAGCCCAGAAGAAATGTCTCAGATGTGAAGTAACTTGCCAGATGTCACACGTATAGTAACTTGGGATTTGAATGACTACATTGTCCTGTCTCATTTTGTTATAAATAGAAATGTAAGCTTTGGGATCCAAAGTTTGCTAATAAATTTCTTTTCTTCCTCATACAGAAGATTCCAGTGTACCAGAAACTCCAGAGCCTGAAAGAAAGTCAGGTATATCATATTTCAGCAATCAAAAAGGAATACAGTTTATTGATTTATCTTCTGACAGTGAAGATTTTGGCTCCCCAAATTGTTCCAGTAGAAATCAGGATGAAAAGTCTGGAAGAGAACCAGTGATTATAGTGTAAGTAGAATATTTTATTTTATAGTTATGAAATATTTGCAGTGATATTTGTGAATGACATTTTGAGTGATATCTTATGAATGAGCCAGGTGCCATGCTTATCCTTCTTTGCCTTAGTTTGGCCATTTCTTTGGTTTAAGATAGACCTTAGACCAGATTTCTCTTACACCACAACCCCAAATTAAAGACTGCATTTCCTTACCTCACCCAGGCTGCAAATATAGATGCCCACTCACAGGTCCAGTCCCACTGTTAATCCATGTTAAAGCTTTGACTTCCTCTTTTTTTGACATGGGCTAGTTCTAGCTTCTAGGCAACCTAATCTTCGCCTATTCCCAAGGGCTTCATCATATTGATACCCAGTATAGTGAGGACACTCCATCAGCTTAATGTACTGCAGCTCTTATTCCTGAGTTCAAGAGATGCCATCCTCAGCCACTCTGGTAGTTGGGATTGCAGAGCCCAACTATAAGTTTTGCTTTTCAAGGACATTTCATGCATGTAGTCTTTGAAGAAAATCAACTTCTATTTAGCTTATAAGTAAACTTCATATTTAGTTAGCTTGAACATTA
Organism: Pseudocheirus occidentalis; assembly: GCA_028646575.1. Taxonomy (NCBI): domain Eukaryota; kingdom Metazoa; phylum Chordata; class Mammalia; order Diprotodontia; family Pseudocheiridae; genus Pseudocheirus; species Pseudocheirus occidentalis. The sequence goes on along the minus strand of CM053601.1, from coordinate 29,244,289 downwards.
CGGGTACTTACTTCACTCTGTGTATATAAAATAAGAATCATCAGAGTATTACTTATCAAAGCATCAAAGTGATGAAACAGGTCATGTCATTTAAAAATGACAGACCACAAGAATTGAACTTATTTTGTAGGGGTTAGAACTCTTAACATTGAAAGTTAAGAAAAGCTATCTGAACAGAGAACTGTTCTAAAATAGCATAGTAGTGAGGCCCACTTTACCAGAGTTGTTCATACCTGAGAGGCTGGAAAACTAGCTATGAGTGCTATTGTATAGACTTGATGCTTATTTTGATAAAAGTTAGATTGGATGACTTCTAAGTTCCCATCCATGCAACCTGGGATTCTATGATTCCGTGTTCACTAAGAAGCAGAAATGAAGGTTTTCTTAGTTATTTTACTTTTCATATTATATATTATCAGTAAATCTGATTTCCATCAAGAAACCTTGTTGTACATAGGGAAACATTCCTGACCTAATGTTTGATGCCTTCTTTATAGAAATGATCTCAAATATCACATTTAATCCATTCTGTATTTTATATCTATATAACTAATTGATTAGGCAAAAAGAAGTAAGATGGGTTGTGATTGTTTTGAGAATGAAGAAGGTACCTGTAGCAAATAGCAGGCTGACCTAGGGAAAGTACTTGGTTGCCTTTTGTAAAAATAATGCGTTTGGGCCGCATGATCTCTGGGATTCTTTCAAAGTGCTAATGTTCTTTGGTGCTAAATGCTTTATATCCCTTGTCTTCTACCTCCTGTGCAGGCATAATATCTTTTTCTTTTGTCTGTGATTCAGAATGAAATGGACATTCAGAGTGAGCATTTGAACCAGTCAGGAAATCTTCAGTCATTTAGGTAGACTTTACTTGTCTTCCTTCCAAAAAAATCCTGCCCTCATAGTCTCTCTGAAGCACTAGGACAGGAAGCATTTTTTTTCTTTTTGGAGGGGGGAAGGTAGAGCACTTGGGGTTAAGTGACTTCCCCCAAGGTCACATGGCTAGTTTTGTGTTAAGCATATGAGGTCGGATTTGAACTCTGGTCCTCCTGACTCCATGGCTGGTGCTCTGTTTACTGCACCACCTAGAGAACATACAGAAGGTAGGCAGCAGAGGTCAAATTGCATAGTCTTGTTCTTTATCTTCCCCTACACTTCTGATGAACGGTTTTCAGAGGGAAAGAAGATTGAGAGAGAAGACAAGGCCTCATTCAGTATTCCTTTTGGATGGGAAAACTGAGTCACTTTCAGGGGTGAGGGAGGTGGGGGGAGGAATGTTGATTTATACACTTACCTGTTCATTTATGAAAAAGTTCTTACCGTGTTTCTGTTAAGTATAGATTGAGTTTAATATTGGCCAAAAAAAGAGTTTTTTCTATTTTATGGAATGCAATGTAGGGAAAACTCATTCCTTCCGCTGCTAATGCCTTCCCTTTCAAACCCTTACCTATTTTACATGTGTTTGTATTTACTCTCTGTGTGCCCGGAAGTGTCCTTGTTGTCTCCCCCATTAGTGTGTTTCATTGTATCTCCAGCGCCTGGCACAGAGTAGTCTGTTTATTTAGAAATACTTGTTTATTATTTGAAGCAGCATTTTTAATGAACAGAAATGTCTTTTCTCCTGAAAATGATGCCAGTTCTGAGCAATCCGAAGATGAACAGACTGAAGAGTATCCTGATATGACCCAAAGAGATAATGATATCTCTGAACTGGAAGACCTTAAAGATGCAAAGCTTCAGACTTTGAAGGAATTATTTCCACAAGGAAGTGACAGTGATTTAATTAAGGTAACAATTCGTTTTCTAACCATTTTTAAGTATCTTATGTTTGGGGAGGCAAACAGTAACATTTATTAACCTTTATATTTTGGACAAATATTGCATTATATCATAATGCCATCATGTAATATATAATGTGTTATTGTAACAATATAGTATTGTGAAATAATAAACGTCAATAATGTGCTTGTCTGAGAGATAGAAATCTTATGTTAGATAGACCTGGGCACAGGTTAATCCCAAAAATTTTTGGCTTATGTGTTGTCCTTTTTTGGTCCATTTCTGTGATTTCACTGATATAGGGAAAACCTGGTGAGAAAACACAAGCCAGGGCCTTAGATGAATGACTTGTGCCCACTGGAGCCCTGAAGGGCTTAGTGACTTCCTCTTCCCTGCAGGGTCACTTAAGCTGATGATATTATCAGATGTGGGGATGGAAGAGCTGGGTGGTTCAGACTGAGAGGGGCTCCCATCCCAGCCTGCCTCTGGCCCAGTTACACAGCCTCTCACATATGGGCTCCGTGGTGTCATTACATGGTTGCCTTTCTTTAGACAAGTCATTTCACTTCTCTGGGCATCAATTTCCTCATGTGTAAAATGATGGCTTCGGACCACATGCCATCTCAAATTCCTTCCATTTCAAAATCTGTAGTACTAGCAATCAATGTATTTTAGTGGACAAGAATTAATACAAGTATCTCCCATTGTAAGAAAAAGCAGAAGTCATACTGAGGTCTGTTAAGCAGCGAATATATATATTGCAGTGTAGTGACTTAGGACCCAGAGAATTCAGGTTTGACTTTCCCTCTTTATCTGTTTGACCCTGGAAAAGATTCTTTACTTCTTTCCACTTTATTCTCCATGTCCAAGATGATGGTGGAGCTGATGGTAGAGGGTGTCATAGCTTGCCTAGATAACACTCAAGTCTCCTTGAAGTCCAAAAGTTTTTTGATTCTATGTTATATATTCTAGGGATCCTTGTTACTATGACTTTTTTCAGGTTCCAGCAGTGCTATCTTACTGCCAGCCCTGAGGATGATGACCAAGTGATTAGTAATAGGAGTATGGTTGTTTCCGTAGCCTTCTTCTTGGCTTTGGTCTTTTGTATGATAAGTTAAGGATGCTGTAGCCATTTAATGGTGCACCACTGACTCAGACAGCACAGCTTAAGACTCCAAAGTAAATTTCTGCATGCGCTACAGCTTCCTATATGACTAATGTGTTGGAATCCAACAGTATAAAGCATAATAAAGGTCCAGGCCTCCTTGGTCAGGTTTTATATTAGGAGGATTTGTTTTCCGTTTCTGGTTTTATAGTTTGTTAGTGGAAAAGTAGACTTTAGTGGGTGAAATTTCGGTTCACATAGGATTTTTCAGGCATATTTTATTCTTAGGCAGTGGTGCTGGTATTTAGGTGAGTCATGCATATCTGATAATCTGGATTGCTTTATCATTCATCAAGATAGTTTTCTTAAAGTACTCTTTATTTGAAAGATGAGATAAGGTACATGATGAAGGTACAGAGTCAGATATGGAGGCAGCAAGGTGGTGTAGTAGATAAGAGAGCTTGCCCTGGAAATTAGGAAGACAGAGTTCAAATCCAGTCTCAAACACTGGCCGTAGGACTTTAAGCAAGTCAACTCAACCTCTGATGGCCTGAACCTCCTTATCTCTAAACTATCCCCACTATATCTCTCCCTTGATTTGGGGATCCAGTGAGACAATTGTGAAGGAACTTTGCAAACCCCAAAGTGCTAAGCAATTCTAGCTATTGTGTTGATGTTCTAGATGGGTGCATTTACCAAGTAAACTGTATATCCTTAAATGGCATTGGCAGATAAAGGGCCACCTGGCCAACTATCTTAGGAACTCCAGCTGCAGAATATTGAAACAGTGGTGTGGGTTTATAGTTTAATGGTTTATATACAATGATTAGGCATTCAGCAAGAAAGGTTTTTAACATTTTTAAACAAAATTCTGTATACAATACAATAATTCAAGACAATTTTGAAGGACTTAAGAAAAATGCTGTGCATCTCCAGAGGGAACTGAATGCAGATCAAAGTGTACTTTTTCCTTACTTTTTTTTTCTTGTTTTTTTTTTTTTCTTTTTTGGTTTTGGGGTGTTTTTTTTTAAGTCTGTGTTTTCACATAATGACTAATGTGGAAATATGTTTGCGTGACTGTACATGTATAATGTATATCAAATTGCTTGCCTTAATAAGGGGGGAAGGGAAGGAAGAAGATAATTTGGAATGCAATTTTTTTAAAAGAATGTTAAAAGTGGCTTTTACATGTAATTGGAGAACGATATTAAATCAAGAAAAAATGCTATAGTATAAGCAGAAAATTACTCAAGCTGACACAATAGGAAATTTGACTTTTTTAGCTTTTTTTGAAGGTGGTAGATAGAGTGGTGGGTTTCAGCATCATTTAAAGGTATTTTAAACCACTTGGGCTATGAGATTGAAATAGAATTGATTATGCCATGGGTATTTTTTTGGGTTTATGGGTCTTTTGGATTTATCTTATTATGCCACCTTCCTTTCCAAATATATCCTTTCCACCTCTCCCGCATTCCCTTGAACAAAGAACAAAAAAGAAGGAAAAGAAGTGGTTCGACAAGACTAATAAATCACCTGAATCTGATGTTCAGTGTTATATAGTCAGTATTCTCTAGCTCTAGGAGAAGGTGGTGCTTATGCCATGGTCATTTAGGAGATGGGGAAGTACTTAAGACAAATCCCAAAGGTGAATATGTAGAGAGAGGAGGTCAGAGCTTAAATTTTCATCTTGATTGTTTCACTGTATACAGAATAAACTGTATGTATAAATCATCTAAGTTTTTAAAAAAGCATGCCATTAATATTACTGTGTGGTTAAATAAAGAGAAAATCTAACATGTTGAATCTTTTACAAGACTAAAATATTAACTGATTTTAGAATCAGTTTAGTGTAATAGAAAAACACTTATCAAATCTCTTCTCCGGTGTGACTGACCAAGTCACTTTATTTCCTTGGGTCTGGTTTCTTCGTCTTTAATGTAAAGAGATGGTACAAGCGTTATTGATAAGGGCCTTTTCTTTTTTACAATTCAGTGATCCTGTGTGAAAAATGAGTACATTGAAATATTCAGATGATCAGGAAAAAAATAAGATGATTGGCTTTTTTCGGAGTGTGTGTGTATGTGATACCCACAATGCTTAGGCATGAAGCAGAGAGTTTTGGGGGGGGGTTGGGGTTTTTTTTTAATACAATAGAAAATTTCTTATGCTAACATAGTAGACAGTTTGATTTTTATAAAGGTAGCCGATAGTAAGGTGGGTAGTTTTTGAGGTCTCTGTGTTTTGCCTTTCATTGTATCACTCAGCACTTAGTATAGCAGCACAATGTCTGGCATATAAGAAGGAGCTTCCTAAATGCTTAGCGATGGAATGACTTATTTTTGAACTTTTTTTTCTTCACATTTTTGAAAAAGTGTCAGGAATGAGTCAACTCAAAGCTTTGGCTTATACTATATATCCTTATTCTTTTCTCTTATCTAGCTATGCTGTTTATTCTTTGAATAACTTAAACTCTGTTACTTAGTACACTTGGTTTAGGATTTTTGCTTAATTCTCGCAGTTAACTTTGTCTCATTTTTTTATCAGTTGATTGAATCAACAAGTACAATGGATGGAGCAATAGCTGCTGCATTGCTGATGTTTGGTGAAGGTATGTCTGACTTGCTGACTTTGGATCAGTTAATAATTAACTGTGTGGGGGTAAAGAGCTCTTCTCTGCAAGGATTTTTTCATGGCCAGCAGTTGCCATGTTTAGAATCTTGTTACTTCTTTAAACTCTCTTAGACTCATGATAGCAGCTTTTGCTCTTAAAAAAATTTGTGTCTTGTTTTCCAGAAAGTCATACTCATCCCCTGTCTCTGAAACTTTAGAGTGTTGTCAAAACAGTAATTTTGGATCTATTTATAATCAATTGTCTGCTTTTTAACAACAATTTGTCATTCTGTTGCAAGAATTACTTTATTCTTCTGGTGTCATCTTTAGCTTTCATTGATTTGGGGGCTTTGGGAAATCTCACCACATTAAAGCCTCAGTTAACTGAAATTATTCCTAGTTTTTACCTGTCTTTAATATATATATATATATGTATGTATGTATGTATATGGGTGTGGGTGCATGTACGCATAATTTTTGCTTTTTTGTGCAGAAAGATGTAGATCAAAAGAAAATAATCTCATTGGATCATAGATTTAGTGTTTAAAAAGGATGCTAGAGGTCATCTAAATTAAACTCAGATTTTACAGGTGGAAATCAGGGCTAAAGCACAGAGAGGTTAAGTGACTTCCCAAGGTCACATAGGTAAAATTCTTTCAGGTGCTTACTTTTTTGGGGGGAGCCAGTTGGACTTAAGTGATTTGCCCAGTGTCTCACTGCTAGTAAGTGTTTGAGACTGACTTTGAGCTCAGGTCCTCCTGATACCATGGTCAGTATTTTATCCAGTGCACCACCTAGCTGTCTCCAGATGCTTTTTTTTCAAATTTTAATTTATTTACTTTTTCAGTTTATAACATTCAGTTCCACAAACTTTTGAGTTCCAAATTTTCTCCCCTTCCCCCTTGCCCACCATGGCAGCGTGCAGTCTGATATAGGTTCTACAAATACCTTCACATTAAACATTAATCAAGTTGTAAAAAAGGGTTATAGCCAATGGAACGGACAATGAAAAAGAAGGAACAAAACAAAAAAGAGAGAGAGCAACTAGTTTACTTCAGTCTGCATTTGGTCTTCGTAAATCTTTGTCTGGATGTGTGGATAGCCTTTTTCATCATGAGTTGTTTGGAGTTCTCTTATAACCTTGCATTGCTGAGCTGGGCCCAGTCTATTAAAGTCAGTCATCACAGATATGATGTATCTGTAATTGTGTACAATGTTCTCCTGGTTCTGTTCTTCTCACCCAGCGTCAGTTTATATAAGTCTTTCCAGGTTATTATGACGTCCATCTGCTCTTCATTTCTTAAAGCACAGTATTATTCCGTTACATTCATATACCACAATTTGTTTAGCCACTCCTCACTTGATGGGCATTCTCTTGATTTCCAATTCTTTGCCACCACAAAAGAAACTACTATAAATATTTTTATAGTATGGGCTCTTTTCTCACTTGTATGATCTCTTTGGGATACAGCCCTAGAAGTGGTATTGCTGGGTCAAAGGGTATGCACATTTTTATAGCCCGTGGGCACAGTTTCACATTGCTCTCCGGAATGGTTGTATCAATTCACAACTCCACCAACAATGCATTAGTGTTCCAGTTGTCCCATATCTTCTCCAGCATTTATCATTTTCCTGTTTTGTCATGTTAGTCTGACTGGTGAGATGTAGTACCTCAGAGCTGTTTTGATGTGCATTTCTCTAATCAGTAGTGATTTAGAGCACTTTTTATGATTATAGGTATCTTTAATTTCTTCCTCTGAAAACTGCCTGTTCATATCCTTTGACCATTTATCAATTGGGGAATGACTTGTATTCTGGATACTTATTTTTAAAGCAAAAAAAGGTGACCAAGATGCATCCAGGGTCATGTTTTATACTTTCATTGTCTATCTGCATTTCAGATTAATGTTTGTCATAATGACCTTGAGACACTGAAAAATCATCAAACCCAGATTGTTTGCTATTCTCATTAAGTAACGATAATGCACTTGACACTTTAAAAGATTTTCAGTGAATTGAAATAAAAGAAGTTTTTAAGCCTCAGTGGGGCTTTGTGGGCTATATGATTAATTTCTTTTGGATATTGGTCATCAGAAACAAATTACATATATTATACCAATAGCAAAACATTGATTTCAGGTCAAACATTTATTAAGTACCGGCTTTGTGCTAGACACTGCAGTAGTCATTGAGTATACAAAGAAAGGGAAAAGATGGTTTGCTGCTTTCAAGGAGCTCACTCACAGTATAAAGGATGACAAGCAGACAGTTATATCCAAACCAGCATATGCACAGTAAATTGAGATAATCACCAGAGAGGAGACACTAGAATTAAGGGGGATTGGAAAAAGAGTTCCTGTAGACTTTGAGCCTTTAACTGTTCCTGAAAGGAAGCCAGGAGGGAGAGAATTCCATATATAGGGGACAGCTTCTGGAAATGTCAAGAGCTGTGTCCTATTCAAGGGGCAGCACGGAGACCAGTGTTACCAGTCCACAAATTATATGGGGGAGAGGAAGTCCAAAAGGTCTAACGATGGGAAGATTGTATGAAGTTTTAGATGCCAAAAATATATATATTTAATGTTGGGGGTGATAAGGAGTCGATGAATTTGTTGAGTTAGGGGTGATGTGGTTGCACCTGCACTTGTGGATGATCACATTAGCTCATGAAGGGAGGTTGGACTAGAGTGAGGAGAGGCTTGTGGCAAGGAGACTAGGCAGCAGACTGTTGCAGGAGTCCATGCTGGAGATGGAGACCTGTACTGGGGCAGGGCAGTGGGAGTAGAGAAGGGAGGCACATATGAGAGAGAATGATCGAGATAAAAAATCTATAAGCCTTGACAGTGCAAGTGAGAGAGAACGATGAATAGAGGATGACACCGAGGTTATGAGCACGAGTAACCAAGGGGGTGATGTCAACAATAATAGGAAAGTTAAGAAGAAAAGATTTTAGGTAAAAGGTAATACATTCAATTTTGGACAGGTTGAGACTACAGGACATCCAGTTCAAGAAGGAGGCAGCTGGAGATGTGAGCCTGGAGGTCAGCAGAGAGGTTAGAGCTGTATAAGTAGATTTGAGAATCATCGGTTCATGAGGCCTGATGAGATCATGAAGTGGAAAAGTTGATAAAGAAGAGAAAAGGGCCCAGGATAGAGCTGTGGGGGCCCCTCCAGTTATCATGCATAACCTAGATGAAGATCCATTGTAGGAGACACAAGGAGTGGTCAGATAAATGTGAGGAGAACCTGGAAAAACTAGTGTCTCAAAATGCTAGAGAGAAGAAAGTGTAAAGGAGAAGAGAGTTGTGGGCTCTTCTCCCATCCTGTCAGGCGGTATCAGAGGCTGCAGAAAGGTCAAGAAGAAAGAAGATTGGGAAAAGGCCATTAGATTTGGCAACTAAAAGATTGCTGGCCATTTTCAGAGAGCAGTTTCATTTGAATGGTGAGGGCAGAAGACAGAGGGTCGAGAGATAGAAGAGCCTGAGAGGAAACACCCATTGCAGATGGCCGTCCCAAGGGAGGAGACTCTAGGCAGTAAGGAAGCAGCAGGTCTGCACTGACTGAACTGCCTTAGGTAGCATGTACCTCAATATTGCCAGTGAGAACCCCCTTAGAAGAAGAATGCACTTGGCCGTTAACAGTGCCTTCATCAGTCTTTCACTTTAGGCCAAGAATTCATTAACTTTATGGGCTCATTCATACAATGAGATTAACTATGCTTTTGTTTTAAGTAACACTATGATTTATTTTAGCAGTTTTTACTTTTTTTAAAATTTAGACCCTAAAACACTAGAACTCAAATACAAAACTGGAAAAAAGAAAAAGAAACAATATAAACTTAAATATAAAGTGAGAAAAGAAAAGCATGTCATATGTACAGCAGAACATAGAGAATTCAAAATATATAGCAGTAAGTTTTCTTTTCAAGAAAGTCTGTGTGATTAATACAGTGTCATGTTGAGGGCTGGCCATCTTTTCTTTGCTTCCTTGTGGGTTTTCTTTTGTTCCCTGCTGTGTGCTTGCTACTTTGTTCTTTATTCTCCTTTCCTCCCTCCCCACCCAGGCCACAATTAAGTGCATATATATTTGTATATATAATATATACACATAAATACATATGTACATAAATGTTCCCTGACAAATTCTACACCTGATCTTTGTTTTTATGTTTCTGTGTGTTTCCTCTCCCTCCTGCCTCCTCTGGTTTGCTTCTACCCACTACTTCACCCCGTTACTTAGCCTACCTCCCACAACTAGTATTTTAAAAATAAAATTCTGTGCATGATTGTCTTTGACATTTTTATACTAAAACAATAATTTTGAACTTTGTATATAGTACAGATTTTGCCTTTTAGCCGTTTTTATGTACTTGGAGGAAACAGGCCCCATACTATTATCTAAACTGCTCTAAGAGCAGATTTTAAGGTGGTAAAATTCTTTATGAACAAAAATTGCAGCTCTTGCTCTTTTTAGGCAAGAGTAAGCATGTCCAGGTGAACTGGCATAAATCATCTGACTTGAGGCACGTTTTTTAGACATGGAAATGACACTGAACACCTGCCTTCTTGCCTCAACAAATACATTTCTTTTTATAAGAGGAATTCAGTAGATTAGGTGACGAAGAGGTGAATTCTCTTTTAGTAAATTTTCTTTTTAACCCACAAAGACCAGGAATGTATCTCAGCCCATTAATTAGGTTATTACAAGATCCTGTAATAGTCTTCAAAATTATCGTATATTGAAATGAACACTGAATAATTCCATCAAGAAGCATTTGTTAAGTGCCTACTATGTGTCAGGCACTTAAAAGTGCTAGGAATAGATGGAGATGGAAAAAACAGTTTCTGACACAATCTAATGGAAAAGACAACAAACACACCACTCTATATAGGTTTTAGAGGTTAAAAGACCCCAGGTTCTAGTATTGATTGTGTTTCACCTTGGCAAATGAAAAGAGGGGCATATGAGACTGAGTTGGATAAGATTCCCTATAAATCAGAAGTTTTATGGTCTGGTAAGAAGAGTTATTGAATTAATAGTAGGGAATAAACTTTTTTCCTTCTTGTAAGATTACATTGCGGAGCAGGAGAGAGTGGACCAGTTCTCTGATCATATTAGCAGCTCCTGGTGATTACATATGATTCTGAAAAGTGTTATATTAAGAAAATGCTTTAACATTTTTACAGTTCATTCTCCTTACATAATATATTGCTACAATATTTATTTTTAAATGTCATTTTTTAAAAGGTCACCCATATAGATCACATTCTGCAAATTGTTCATTCAGCATATTTCTTTCTGTTGTGAATTTTAAATAGGAGATGACAGCAGGGCTATTAATTTTTGACGTGGTGCTTCTGTTTTAGCACAGCCAAGACTCGTGTCAGTCTTTGCCTTTTCAGGCAAAAGTGAAAACTTAGATTCCCTGTATCCAAAAGAAGAGTTACTCATATAGAATTAAATAGCACTTATTAGCAAATTAAGATCTTACTTTTGTGCGTTCACTGATTCTTTATTAGTTGCATTACTCTGACCTTCACTCTTGGAGTGAGTCTGTAGTATTTCTATTACTGTCAACACTACCCACCCACCCCCTCCACACCAACCCAGTGTAATAACTTTCAGATCTCCTCTGTCCTAAAATTCAAGCATACCTTCCCTCTATTTATGATACCTTTAAGCTATTGTTTGTGCTTCTAAATTTTGAGGAGTTCGTGCTTACATCATTCTGCTCACTTTTTTTTTTAAAATTTCAATCTATTATTTATTTTTAGCATTCTTCTCTTTTTTTTAAATGTTGAGTTCCTAATTTTCTCCCTCTCTCCCACTCCCTATCCCACCCACTGGGCAGACAAGCAATATATCAGTTATACTATGTGGAGTCATGGAAAACGTTTCTTTTTTTAAAAAACAGGAAAAATAAAGAGAAAATTGCACATCATTTTGCACTCAGTACATTAATTCTCTGGAAGTAGATAGCCTTTTTTTCATCATGACTCCTTTGGAATCATCTTGGATCATTGTGTTGAGCAGAGTAGCCAAGTCTTTCATAGTTGATGATCATTAAAGTATTGCTGTTACTGTGCACAGTAATCTCCTGGTCTTCTCACTTCACTTTGCACCAGTTCATATGGGTTTTAATGTGTTTTCTGTAACCATTCCTGTCATTCCCATGATGCAACAGTACTCCATCATAATCATATACCACAACTTGTTCAGCCATTTCCCAATTGATAAACATCCCCTCAATTTATAATTCTTTGCCACCGCAAAAATTGCTGCTACAAATATTTTTGTCCATATAGGTCCTTATGCTTTTTCTTTGATATCTTTGGGATACAGACCTAGTAGTAGTAGTTTTGGATCAAAGGGGGTTACATGCTTTTGTAGCCCTTTGGGCTTAGTTCCAAATTACTTTTAGAATGGTTGAACCAGTACACTACTTAACCAGTAGCTCATTAGTGTACCTGTTTTCCCTCATCCTGTCTAGCATTTGTCATTTCTGATAGGTGTGAGGTGGTACCTCAGAGTTATTTTAATTTGCCTTTCTCTAATGATTATTTTTAGAGCATTTTTTCATATGACTATAGGTAGCTTGATTTCTTCTGAAAACTACCTACTTATATCTCTTAGACCATTAATTGGGTAATGACTTATTTTTATACATTTGATCCATTTCTATACTTAGTACATATTTGAGAAATGAAGCCTTTATCAGAGAGACTTGTAAAATATTTTTTCCCCTTTTAAAAACTGATTTGTTCATTTACTTTTAGTTTACAAGATTCAGTTCCACAGTCCCTTGAGTTTCAAATTTTCTCCCCTTCCCTCCCCTCCCCCCAGGGGCTTGCAATCAAGTATAAGACCTGCGAATACTTTCACGTTGGACATTAGTCTGATTGTATAGAAGGGTTGTAATCGATGGAGTGAATACTGGGAAAATATTTTAATATTACTTCATTTTCTGTTATACCTTTTAGCAAAATGTAATTTCTCATATTATCCCTTTTAAGTAGATCTGTTTTTACTTTTGCTTTGTCTGCCATCATGATTGTTAGGCCTTCCTTTTTTTAGTTCAGCTGAAGCATATTGGATTCTGCTCCAGCCTTTTATTTTAACTCTGTGTGTCTTTCTGTTTCAAGTGTATGTTTTGTAAACAATGGGAATTGTTGGACTCTGGTTTGTAATCCGCTCTGCTATCTGCTTCCATTTTATGTGTGAGAGCATCTCATTCACAGTTAGGATTACTGTTTCCCTCCATGTATTTCTCTTTATCTCTTTTTCTTCTGTTTCTTCTTAATCATCGAAAGTCTATTTTCTTTTTAACCACTGCCTCCTTTAATCTGGCCTCCCTTTTTTTGTTTTTCCCCTTTCTCTTACTCCCTCTCCTATCTGCCTTTTGTGTAAATTATATTTCGCAGGCCCGTGCGTGTGTGTGTTCCCTCTTTGAATCAGTTCCAGTGAGAATGAGGATCAATATTGTCCACACTTCACACCATTTTCCTCTGCACTGTAAAAGCTCTTCTTTGAGTGCCTCATTTATTTATATGAGAAAATTTACCCCATTCTGCCTCTCTCTTCTCCAGAAGTTCTCCTAGTGCCTCCTTCTTCCTCACCCCTTCATTATTTTGGAGATCATTCCAACATAATTGACTCACATCCATGACCTCTGTGTAAATTCCTTTTCACTATTCCAATTATGATAAAGTTCTCAGGAGTTACATTTGTCTTCTTTCCCATACAGGAATGTAAACAATTTAACTTTATTGAGACCTTTATGATTATACTTTCATGTTTAGATTTTTATGTTTTTCCCTGAGTCTTGTGTTCGAATGTCAAATTTTCTTTTTAGCTCTGGTCTTTACATCAGGAATTTTTGTAAGCCCCCTTTGTCATTAATTATCCATTTTTTTTTCCCCTTAGAAGGATTATACTTAGTTTTGCTGGGTAGGTTACATTTGCTTGTAATCCAAGTTCCTTTGCCTTTAATATCATATTCGAAGTCATCTCTTCTCATTCCCCTCGTTTTACATGAAAGCCACTGAATCTTGTGTGATTCTGACTGTGGCTCTACAATACTTAAATACTATTTCCTCCTAGCTGCTTGAAATATTTCCTCTTTGACCTGAGAACTCTGGAATTTGGCTCTGGAATTTGGAATATTCCTGGGAGCTGTTATTTTGTGATCTCTTTCAGGAGGTGATTGGTGGATTCTTTCAATTTCTATATTACCCTCTGATTCTAGAATATCAGGGCATTTTTCCTTGACAATTTCTTAAATATGATGTCTAGGCTCTATTTTTGATCATAGCTTTCAGATAGTCTAATAATTCTCAAATTATCTTTTCTCCGTCTATTTTCTAGGCCAGTTATTTTTCTGATGAGATATTTCCACATTTTCTTCTTTTCATTCTTTTGATTTTGTTTTGCTGTTTCTTGATGTCTCATAAAGTCATTAGCTTCCACTTGCCCAGTTCTAATTTTTAAGGAATTATTTTCTTCCATGAGCTTTTGTACCTCTTTTTCCATTTGGTCAATTCATTTTTTTTTAAGGAGTTCCTTTCTTCAACAAATTTTTGTGCTTCCTTTACCATTAAGCCAATTCTTTTTTTTTTTTTTTTTTTTTGGTACCTGTTTTACCAAGCATTTGATTGTCTTTTCATAATTCTCACATTACTTTAATTTCTTTTCCCAATTTTTCCTCTACCATTTTTTTTCTTTTAGCTCTTCGAGGAATTCTTGTTTGACCTGAGTCCAATTAGCAGTTTTCTTTTCGGTTTTGTTTGTAGCTTTTTTTCATTCACAACATTGTTGTGTTTTTCTGAGTTTATGTCTTGGTCTTCCCTGCTGACCTATTAGCTTTTTATGGTCAAATATTTTGTTATTGTTTGTTTGCTAATTTTTCCAGCCTGTTTCTTGACTTTGAACTTTATTTTAACATTGGGCTCGCCTTACCTGGAGGTGGGGAGGCACTGCTCCCAAGCTTCAGGCTTTTTTCTACTACTCTTTTCAGAGCTAGTTCTGAAAGTTGGTTTGATCCTAGCAAGAGGTACATCACAGCTCTCCTGATTGGCATTCTGGTTTTTAACCAGAAAGCATCCCTAATCCCTTGCAGGTACAAGTGCTTTGGGACTGAACAGAATCCCTGCTCTCTGGTGACCAACCACAAGCACCTCTCTCTACCCTTGAACTGTGACCTAAGAACTGTGTAAGGGCAATAGAGTTGCCAATCAGTGCCAGCTAAGAGTCCCTTATAATCTTTCTAACCAATTGTCCTACCCCCTTATCATTTCTGGATTAAGAACCTCCCACCTCAGTGTCGCAATCTTGCACTGAACTAATATTTCTTAGGCCAGAAAAGTATCCCACCCTGATCTTTTATTGGCTCTAGTGCTCCAGAATTTCATGTGAGCTGTTACTTTAGTGTTGTTTGGAAGACCATGTTGAGAGAGTTCACCTGTATTGCGTCTTCTGTACAGCCTTGGCTTCAAGGAGTCTGACCATTTACTGCTTAGCATTTTATTGAAACTGTTTCAAAAAACTACTGAAACTTTTTTTTTTCCCCTTTATTAGCTTCAGGTTTCCTCAAAACAATTTCTCTCTTCTTCTTCCCCTTCCCCCTTTTGCCTTCCTTTTCTTCTCCCTCCTCTTCTCCTTAGCCCTCCTTTCTTCTTTTCTCATTGTCTTCCCCACCTGAGTGTCCCACCACCGCCTTAAGTTTTACATCTTTCCTATGTAACTAAACTTTCTTCCGGTCCTTTGCTGAACTTAATACTTATCAATAGTACTGCCATTCTCCACTCATCTCTTCCAGTAACCTAAGATACCCTGGACTCTTCTCTACTTCCTTTCTTATGTCCATGTTCTGATTTCATCTCTACCATCTCCCATCTGTCTTTTCCTGACTATCCATAATTGAAGTAGCTTCTAAGCCTGTCTCTTTCCCCATCCAGTTTATCTTACATTGTTGCCAAATTAACTGCCCTCATGTACAAGCCTAATAATGTCAGTCTGCTCTTCAGAAATCTTTAGTTCATCACATTTAGTATTATTTCTTATTGTCTGCTAAATAAAACCTAGGTTTCTGGCATTTGTGATTTGGTTCCAACCCGTCTTTTCCATCCTTTTTTACATCACATGTCCTGTGCTTTGCCACTTCTGTGATTTTGTTCAGTATGATACATTTATGTGTGTGTGTGTGTGTGTGTGTGTGTGTGTGTGTGTCTGTGTGATGGCCTATCCTTCAGATCAAATGCCTCTGTGCTGCCTTCCATAATTCTCCCCACCTAAAAAGAGTTTTTCCCATTATGTGATCTGATCTCTTTTTGTTTTGACATCATATAGCAATTAGTTTTCGATGTTTCATCGCCACACTTCCATCATTGGACTCTGGCCGAGAAAACACAAAACTCTGAAATACGCTTCAAAATGACCCCAAAAAGTAGGAGAGAGGGAAGTGGACTGTGCTGACATTCCTGTTTAGATATTTCTTTTCACATTATTAATTTGCCATTGAGGTCAAGAACTGCAGACAGGATATTTTTAAAGACTTATCCAGGCAAAAGATATGTTAAACTGTATCAGTATCATAGACATAATGTTGTCTTTTTAGTTTTAAGTTTTATGAAATACATTACTAATTGATTAGTGACTTCATTTGTCTCTGTTATAATAGCACTTTAAAATATGTATAAAAGCACACCCATAAAATTCATAATGGCTTTAACTTTTTTTTTTTTTTACTTGTTTGTGCAACTTTGCATGAGCCTTTGTTCAAAAGCTGCTGGTTGGCCAGTCATGTTAAGAGTAGACAGGAATTAGAAAAAATATTATTGTATTTGTCTGTTACTTCTAATAGAAGGAAATAGCTTTAATATAGAAGACCCTTAACTTGTAATGGGATTTTACTTATGATTGACAGTGACAGTGTTCATTGTATAGTTTTGTTGCAGCATTACAAGGTTTTAGTGTGGTTTTTCTGTTTCTTAAAGGTATACCTCGGAAAAGAAAATTAGATTCATCTTCCTCATACACCTCTGAAGATGATGAGGAGGATGATCAAACTGTAAAAAGGAAACGGTTCAATCCTGTAAGTTACGCTTTACTCATATTTTTTTGGCTCAGAATGCTATAATAGCTGATGCTATTTTCGAAAACGTGAAGTCTGAAATGAGCAATTCCTTAGTAAATCTTTTCTTGCTTTCATATTTCCTTAAGAAAGTTTCCCTTTTTCCACTGATCATGTGTGAGGTGTTTCCTCCGTGTATTTTTTGTTCATTTATTTCTTTAGAGTTACAGAATGTTTTGAAGACCCATAACAGTTAGAAACATGGCAACAGTTCAGTTTCAATTAATGTTCTTTGGGAAACTAACCACAGTTTTGATAGATCGTTTTTTAAATAGGAACTTTGGATGAAGACATTAAAAGGCATCTTGGAATAATCCAAATTGGTTTGTGCCTTGAAAAAAATTCTGAAGCCTAACTTATCAAATATCTTAACAGGTATAAAAGCACAGGTAGCTGGGTTAATGTGGTATTCTTGCTGTTCCTCATTAACCAGTTTTATTGTGGATGACTCTCACTTTTCTAAGTTTATAAATGTAGCTGCTGCTACCTTATAAATTTTATTTGGTTTAACAGACTTTTATGAAGTAAGATTTTAGCACCTTCAGACTTGTATTTTTTTTTTAAATTTTGTTCTGACCTTAACAAACATTAGATGAAATGCACATTTTTACGTGTGTGCGCGTGCATACGCATAACAGAAAAGGGATTATATATTTGTAAATGAAACTTCAGATCTCTACTATGTATAGCTTTTTTTAAAGTTTATAATCAAAGTGTCCTATAGTTCTTTCTTTACAGTGCATGAAAAAAAAAGATTCCTCAGTGACCCATGCATCTTTCTCCCCATTATTCCCTGCCCGTTTAATAAAAAAGAAAAAAACTTTTGTAAGCAATATTCATTATCATGGGTGGCTAGGTGGCACAGTGAATAGAGAGCACTGAGTTCAAATACATACAGCCTCAGTAACTTAACACTTACTAGCCATGTGACCTTGGGCAAGTCACTTAACTCAATGGCCCTGCCTTCCCCCTTCCAAAAAGCAAAGGAAAAAAGAAATATTCATTATCAGGCTAAACAATTTCCCACATCTTCTGTGTTGGAAAATGTGTACCTCTTAAGTCTGCACCCTGAATCGGTCCCCTTTCTTGTGTTGGGCACCATGCTTTATCATCATTACCCTGGAAATACATTTTTCTGTTCCTTGTGAGATCAACTCTTACGAAGGGTCTTGTGAGATAACAAAATAATAGTTTGATCCTGTGATTTTAATCACAGGACACACTGGGTTGATTTTTATTTTTTTTTAAGATGAAAATATTTGCAAATCAGAACATGCAACAAAATCTGATATGTGTTTGCTTATTTTCATCCTAGTAAAATTTGTTGTAGAAAAGGAGAAATTTCCTCGAAGGTTGTTGCTTACTCTTTGTGGTGGGTGACTGGTAACAAGGGAAGACTGTCATCTAAAGGCTGCTTTGTTTTTCTGAAATCTTCAGTGGGTTAGGAAATGAAAACAAGTAGCCTGATTAAGGCATAGGTGTTTTTTAGGCACGCTATTAGAAAGTTTCATCAGTTTCTTTTATAAGAAATGAATTTTCAATTTGAGGTCTAGAAAACTTTTCATTCCTTTCTAGAAGACAGCTAGTAAAGGATTAATAAAGTTTTGTGGATCTTGATGAGAAAACCAGCATTCCTACTCTCCAGCTTCTTGACCTATATTGAAGGAGAATGATTTGCAGAGTTGTACACATTCCATGATTACATACCCACTGGAAACCCCCTCCCCAGTAATAATAATAGTAATAGAATAGTTACTACTGCAGCTGTGTAAAGTCTGCTTCTGCAGGGTGGCTAGTCACTTTAGATTTGGCAAGCCAGCCTTTTTGTTGCCCCCACCATTTGTAGCTGCTTTGGGGTCATTTGTATGTGGAATTAGCCAAATCAAAGAATAAAATAAGTAGATAAATTTAATTTTCTCCTTCTTTATGATCACGATTAAATTTTGAGCCAGGACATAATGAAAATTATCTCAATTTAGGGAATTCCATCTTCCTTTCCTTCCTTCCAAGCTGAATTCAGATAAAGCCCTTACAAAATGATATGATTAGGACTAATAACCTGTTGAATGTACCTTCTTTAAATGTATAACAGATTAATTCCTATTCCTGTTTTTTTTTATTAGATTCTTTTGTTTCCCAGAAACTATTGGATTTCCTGAAATAATTAATAATACCAAATATTCTGAACAACAGCGTTAAATTTAACAACTTCTGATAATACTCCTAACTTCCTTCATGCTCCATGTATATGTGAATGATACGTGGAGAGAGAGAAATATATGCACACATTTATATGTATATTTTACATCAAATAGCAATTTATACTACTTAAAACCAACCCTGTTCTAAGCGCTTTGGAAGGCAAGAGAAATAGAGTATAAAATAGATGACTAGTTCTGGGACTACTAGTTCTTGTAAATCAGAGTATAGTTCACAGAATCACAAGATTTAAGAGTTAGTAGGGACTTCAGTGGCCTTCTGGCACAATCCACACCTGAAAGAAATCTCTACCATAACATACTTGGCAAGTAGGCATCAAGTTTTTTTCAAAGATCTCCATTTATGTGAAAACTGCCAGCCTTGAGGCCTGTTTAACTTTGGTAAAGTTCTTGGTGTTAGGAGGTTTTTCCTGATGTCTAGCCTAAATTTGTCTCTTTGCAGCTTCTACACATTATTCCTGGTTTTGCCTTTTGGGCTACAAAGAACAGATCTAATCCCTCTCCCATGTGAGATCACTCCAAATACTCAAAGATAGTTCTATCATCCCTGAGTCTTCGCCAATCTGAATATTCCCAGTTCCTTCCTTCAGTTGCAAATGAAATAGAGAATAAAATCGACCTCTTATACTATTCTAAAATGACTGTGCCTTTCTCCAAATTATCTATCATGTCAAATTAAAATGTAGCATTTAATTGACAGGGCATGTCTACACACATGCATGCACGCACACATACACATACATACCCACATTTTACCTTTGAAAGAAATATCATTTTAATGGAATAACCAATATAATATAAATAATACGTATGTATATGCACATATGTGCCTGTTATTAGTATATCTGTGCTGTGGACTTTCAGGAGAAGAAATGAATGTCATAGAATCATAGATTTACACCTGGAAAGGTACATTACAGATCACCCTGTATAATTCCCTTATTTTTCAGAGGCAGAAATGCAGATCCCAAGACGGTATAGGTAGTTAAGTGATAGAGCTGAGATCAGAAGCCAGAGCTCAGACTGGCGGGTACATCAAAATTTCAGGATTGGGTGACCCAGAAGGATTGTGCTGCCTTTGAAAGAAGTAGAGAAGTTTGAAGGAGAGTTTAGAGGTTAGTTGGTGCAGAGTTCTGTGTTGGACATTCAGAGTTTATCTTGGCTGCTAGTATTTAAGGAAGAGTAGAATTAGCGCAAGACCGGGAGGTAAGTAGAAATTCTTGAGGGGGAATACTGGTTTATATGTATGTGGTATATTGGCTGTTCACCAGTGGGGCATTCTTAACACTGGACATAGATAATCTCAAGAGCAGGGATTGTTTCGTGGCTGCTTTTTTTTTTTTTTAACTTTGTATCCCCAGTGCCCTGTTCAGTATCTGGCATGTAGAAGACTCTACATGTCACGTCATTTATTAACTTTGTGCCAGGCACTGTGCTAAGTGTTGGGAATTTACAGAAAGGCAAAAATAATTCCCACTCTAAATGTGCTAACTGCCCTGTGTATAGATGAGGGTATTGATGTTTATCATGTTTATACCACGTATAAACGTTGGAGATAGATCCAGAGGAAAGGCATTAACATTAAAGAAGATTGGGAAAATCTTCTTGCAGAAACTAGAATTTTTTTTTTTTAGAAGCTAGAATTTTAGCTGAGACTTGAGGTGGAAGTGAGGGAGAGAATTCCAAGCGTACTGGCATCCAGTGAAAATATACCGAGCCAGAAATGGAATGAGAAGAGACTTGAGATAAGGGGGCCAAGCAGCAGACTCCTGTAATAGTTCCAGGTATGAAGTGATAAAGGGAGCCTGTATCAGGATGGTTGCAATGGCAAAGGAGAGAAGGGCACATAGAGGAGTGTTGTGTTTGAAAGCAGAAGAAACAGGACTTAGCAACTGATAGGAAGATAGGGTAAGGGAGAATAAGGAGTCGAAGATGACATCTGGCTTATAAGCCTCACTGGTGATGCCCTGGACAGTAATAGGAAAGTTAGGAAATGGGGAGAGTTTGAGGGAGAAGATGATGAATTCAGTTTTGGACAAGTTTGAGTTTCAGATGTCTGTAGGACATTGAGTTTTAGGTGTTCAGTAGGCAGGAAGATGGGGCTGGTCGGGGAAGATTAGAGTCGGTTAAAGATCTGAAAATCATTTGCACAGAAATGATAGTTGAGTCCTTGGAAACTGATAATCACCAGCATCAATAATAAAGATGAAGAGTGAGAAGAGGTCCCAGCACAGCTTTGGTCAGGGGACAGAGCATGCTTGTTGATTGTTGTTGATTGGCTTGTTCTAGTTTTTATTCCATATAGCACCCAGCACAGTGTTGATGGATAGTAGGCATGCATTAAATAACCTTTTAAATAGTATTTCTTTGAGGGATCTCTTTCCTTCTTTGACTCGTCACTCCTTTGACCCTCTCTTTGTGAGTATTCCCCAACATGATGTCGTGGGTCCTCTTTTTCTCTTTACTCTTTCTCTTGGTAATCTCATCAGTTCCCGTGATTTTAAGTCTTGTAGACCCATAACCATGGCATATTCTCATTCTCCCTTTTCCTATATCTTGCTGTTTCTATTCCATAACATCTCTTTTCTGACCCCATTTCTTCTCACAAAGCCACCTTCTTAGTTCAGCCTTACCTCTCACCTAGATTATTACAACAGCCCTCTAGTTCCTAGTCACAGCTCTCTTTCTACTTCAGACTATCTTATGTGATGCTGCCAAAAATGCATTTCCCTGAGGGCAGATCTGGCCATGTCACTCACCTGTTCAGTCAACTTCAATGAATCCCTCTTGCCTCTAGGATAAAATAGAAACTCCTCTTGTTTTCTTTTTTAAAAATTCATGCAAACTGGCCCCAACCTATTCCCCACCTTGTGCTCTGTAATGAAGCCAAAATAATCATCTCTGTTCCTCACACATCTCCATGCCTTTGCACTGGCTTTTGCTCATATATATTCTTTTTTCACTTTTGCCTTTTAGAATCCCTCTCTTCCCTCAAGTTGCAACTTTAACACCACCACCTCCATAGCAGTCTTCCCCACTTCTTCCAGTTGTTCTCCTTCCCCAAATACCTTGTATTTGATTACTTTGTATTTAGTCTGTATATCAGTGGATCTCAACCTTCCTAATACTTCAACTCTTTAATACAGTTCCTCATGTTGTGGTGACCCCCAACCATAAAATTATTTTTGTTGCTACTTCATAACTAATTTACTACTGTTATGAATTGTAAATATCTGATATGCAGGATGTATTTTCATTGTTACAAATTGAACATAACCCATAGGTTGAGAACTGCTGCTGTATATACATAATGTATTTTTAAAATAAAATACTTTCAATTACATGTAAAGACAAATTTTTAACAGTTTTTAAAAATTTTGAGTTCCAAATTTACTCCTTCCCTCTCCTCCCCTTTCCCTGAGACAGTAAGCAATTTGATAATAGCTTATACATGTGCAAGCATGCAAAACATATTAGTCATGCTGTTAAAGAAGGCACAGACAAAAGAAAAAAATAAAGACAGTGAAAAATAGTATGCTTTCCTCTGCATTCAGACTCCATCAGTTCTTTCTCTGGGTGTGGATAGCATTTTTCTTTGAGTCCTTTGGAATTGTTTTGGATCATTGTATTGCTGAGAAGAACTAAGTCATTCACAGCTAATCATTATTTGGTATTTTTATTACTGTATAAAATGTTCTCCTGGTTTTGCTCATTTCAGTTTGCATCAGTTCCTGCCTTTTCAGATTTTTAAAAATCAACTTGCTGTTTCTTAAAGCACAGTAGTATTCCATTACAATCATATATCACAACTTGTTCAGCCATTCCCCAGTTGATGGGCATTCCCTCAATTTCCAATTCTTTGCCACCACCAAAAGTAATGCTATAAATATTTTTGTATAATAGGTCTTTCCTCCCCCCACCCCCTTTTTTTAAATCTCTTTGGGAAACCGACTTGTTGCTGGGTAAAAGCGTTTGTTTGTATGTTGTATGCACAGTCTTACAGTCCTTTGGACATAGTTTCAAATTGCTGTCCAGAATGGTTGGATTAGTTCACAACTCCATCAACCGTGCATTAGTGTGCTAGTTTTCCCACATCCCCTCCAGCACTTATTATTTTCCTTTGTCATATTAGCCTATCTGATAGGTGTGAGGTGGTGCCTCAGAGTTGTTTTAATTTGCATTTCTCTAATCAGTGTTGATCTAGAGCATTTTTCCATATGATTATAGATAACTCTAATTTCTTTATCTGAAAACTTCCTCTTCATATCCTTTGACCATTTATCAGTTGCGAATGACTTGTGTTCTTATAAATTTTACCTAGTTTTCTACATATTTTAGAAATGAGGCCTTTATGAGAAACACTAGCAATAAGAATTGTTTTCCAGCTTTTCTGCTTTCCTTCTAAACTTGTTTGCATTGTTTTTGTTTGTGCAAAACCTTTTTAATTTTAATATCAAAATTATCTATTTTACAACTTGTAATACTGTCTCTTGTTTGGTCATAAATTCTTCCTTTCTTCATAGATCCCACAAATAAACTATTCCTTGTTCTCCTAATTTGCTTATGGTATCACCCTTTATGTCTGAATCATGTACTCATTTTGACCTTATGGTGCAAGATGGTGTAAGATGTAAGATGTTGGTCTACATATGTATTTGTACATGTATTTAGCCTGTCTATAATTGCATATCAAAGGTAGGATAGGTAGTGGATGAGAGAACCGGCTTTGAATCTATGAAGATCTGCTTTTAAGTCTCACCTCTGTGGCACACACTAGCTGGGTGACTTAGAGAAGAATGGAAGGAAGGGAAGGAAGGAACGTTTATTAAGTGCCTGCTCTGTGCTGTCGCTGTACTAAGTGCTTTACAAAGATTGGCGTAGCTGATCCTCACAGCTGATCCTCCAAACCCTGGAGGGAGGCTCTACGATCATTCCCATTTTACAGTTGAGAAAATTGAGGCAAACAGAGGTTTCTTGACTTATCCAGGTCGTGCAGCTAATAAAGAAGTGAGATCATATTTGAACTCGGTCTTACTGACCTCAGGCTCAGCGCTCTATTTACCACACTACCTAGTTGGCTTGGTACAGATTTCTTAACCCGTATGTAGAAATCTCTAAGATCATACATTGCAGAGAAGGTGCCAGCCTACGTTGGTAGAGGGAGCTTCCTCACCTGGGACATCCCGTACCAATTTATCACAAGTTCAGTTCTCATTCACATTTTACGCACACATACATTTATGCACATGTGCGCACACACTCGCACACAAACTCCTAAACCCCTCCCCCATTACAATGTAAGCTCCTCGTGAATAGAGATTGGTCCGTTCTTTGCACTTGTTTCCCAGTGTCTAATATACTGCTTGGCACATTAGTGGGAGCTTAATAAGTATTTGTAGATTGAGCACTAATTGAATCTCAGCTCCCAGGATAAATCGCGCAGTCAGCTACAGTTTTTGAGCCTTCCCTCTTCTCTTCGCTGACGCCGGCTCCTTGAGGCTGTCGTTGAGCTATAAAGAACATGGCCCTTTTGCTTCTCTTTCACTGTAGGGTTCTCTGAATCATGTATGTGTGTGATTAAGTCCAATCAAAGCCTGGATGGAGGAGAGAAAAGGAAGTTTCGTGAGGGATTGAAGCTGAATGTAGGAGTGTTCAGTGATGAGGAAAATGTCATGTTTTTAATTGTAGCTTTCATTTATCTACACTCTTTTTCTTCTGTTATCTTGGATCTTCAAGAATTTGTTGTGGGTTGGTTTGTTGGGGTTTGTTTTTTAAGATCTAAAGGCTTATTGTACAAAATATATCAAATTCCTATAAAATAATCCAGTTGGAATTATTGTAAACATCTAAATAAAGGACTATTGATAAATAAATGTTTTTATAAGTAAATTGGCATTTTAAACACCTGATCAAGATAGTCTAGCAATTTGTAATTACCCACTTTATTTAAAAAAAAACCAACCTAAAATACTATCTTTGCCATTCTGAAATCTCTAAATGTTTCTGTTTTCTAAGCAGGTTAGAATATTGATGCCTTTGATTAAAGGCCATTGTATTCTTGCTTTCTAAAAAAAAATTCCTAATTCTTGATTCCAAACAAACAGATTGAAGAGTCCAAGGATTTTGAAGAACCAGAAGATAAATGGGACAAGCAGGAAGCAATTGTCGCAAAGCTGCAGACTGAGTTTCCCAGTTTGGGTAAAGAGGTGAGTGGGCCTTGAAGGAAATTTAACAGATTCCTGTATGACATGCTCACATTTAATTTTTAGAGAGTTTTTAAAAACGTCATTTTAATTCATGTTCCATAGATTACATCATGTTTACTGCTAAATACCCTTCCCCAGCTGTTTTAGAACAAAGTATAAAAAGGGGGGAAAGCCCAGTTTAGAAAAATTAACCAGAACATCAGCTAAGTCTAACATTTTATACCATGAGAAATTGGGAGTTTAAGGTTAACCATGTACAGACTTTAAGGAGTGAAGCCAACATGTGAAATGTCTGTTAGCTTGGTTATCGTTAATAGTTAAAAATTATTGTGGATTATATTACAGGTAAGGAACTATCAGTGTCTTAAAAATGTGCATTTTCTGTTTAGAATCTCAATGTGTAGAGGAAGAATAATTTTGTTAAATCAAGAGATAGCGGTATGTTTTATGAATGTGTACTAGAAGTTTATCAGGTGGCTGGGGGGCACAGGGGAGGAGCCCTGACCTAACGTCTGGAAGATCTGAGTTCAGATGTGACTTGGACACTCACTAGCCTTTTGACTCATGGCAGGCAGGTCATATGAACTTTGTCTATCTTAGTTTCCTCAACTGTAAAATGAGTGTGATAGCATTTACCTTACAGAGGTGTTTTAAGGGTCAAATGAGATCATATTTATTAACATAGCAGGCACTTACTAAATGCTTGTCCTTCCCATTCACCTTTTTAGATTCATGAGAAGCAGGGACTTTCGGTAACTCAGTTTGAGTACTCCTTCAGTGCCTAGCAAAGTGTATTTTTCTGAATGGTTAAATTAAGAAGATAGCATTTGAAACTGTAAGATGTTTTTATTTATATTTGGGTGAAGATATGTGAAGTAATTTTAATAAATGTGCTAATTATTGCTTCAAGTGAACCATTTTATCATCCAGTATGGAAATTAACCCCTTTAGCATTCATTTTATAGATTATGATCAGCAAATTTATCTTAAGTCAGCTTAACTTTACTATTCCTGTGCAAGTATTTGTAACACCTATCTGGGTGGCATTTTAGAAATAAATTTAATGTAAGTGGAGAAGTAAATCATTTGAGGAAATCATGGAACTCAGTCATGGCATTAAAAGCTTTTGGGGGGTTTTTGGCATTATGAACAATGAGTGTAAAGTATAGCTGTAAAGTGATTTTGTCACTACTATACAGCTAGGTTTTGATTGGTGCCAATAATGAATCCTTGATGTTATCCTATTTTAAATTATGATTATGTAAACTATGGTAATTATTTCCAGCTCACTGGAAATATGAAGTGTGAATTCATGCTTCAGGGTCTTTGTTATTTGCATTAGCTATAAATGACCCACAGAGGTTTTTGTCTAGTTCATGATGATACTCATTGCTATCAGAGAAATCATTTCAGTGACAATTAAGTGCAAAAGACATATGGCTGGATATTATTTAAATGTGTCTCTATATATTCATACACATGAATCACACATACACGCCCCCTGGACTTTACTCTCACACATTCTTCAGGGTATTATTATCAATTATGTTACTCCTAAAAAGTATTACAAGACTTACACGCCGGATCATGACTTTGGACCATCTGTCTGCTTATGTGTTGCAATACGGAGCAGGGTACAATCTTTTCCTTCCCATGCAGCAAAGGCACTACTGAGGACTATTCACACAGAAGTTCCATGTGCGAGAATTTGGCTGGGCCTAGAGTTCTGTCTTTCAGCATTTAGGATAGAGTGAACCTTAAGAGTTTTTGATCTACTTTCTGTACACGGAATATAAGCTGAATTTTAATTCATGCCTTCAGCAGACTTTTTTTTTGAGTCTGCATTTTATGTAGCATGATACTAAATGTTCTGTGGGAATGTTAAAGATGAAAAAAGTAATACTTGGTCCTGAGGAATCCTTTGTTTTCTCCTTGAAAAGAATTTAGAAGGGAAATCTTACTGTGCTTTTTCTTTAAGCTTTCAAAGTTGTATCTGTTGTCAGTTTTTATATGTCTGGCCAATTGCTGAACTTAACTGAGTGTATTCTTTAAGTTCTATAAGTATAAATTATAATTTAAATATGAGGAATACAAACATTATGTGTGAGGTATACAGAAGTTAAAAGCATGTTTATTACTCTTAGGAGGGACCCTTTCTCTGATTCAAACCTAGCATGGGAAACAACCCTTATAAACATCAGAAAAGTAAAGTAAGAAAATCAAAGCTATAAGCTGATGTTTGTGGGTTTTATAATTAGGGCTTTTGAAAATACACCTGCATTTAATTCTAGGAACTAAGAGAAGTGCTTAAGGAACACGAATGGATGTACAACGAAGCTTTGGAGTCTTTGAGAGTGTTCGCTGAGGATCATCCAGGTAACAAATCCCTGCCGTACACCAGCAGGAAGCGCACAGATTTCACAACTGCAGATAAGCTTGCAGTGGGTAATAATCTAAGAAGAAGTTTATTTTTAATATTAATTCACTCATGAAATTTTTTTACGTCTATCATTTTTTAAAAATCACTTTTCTCCTATAAAGATAACTTATTAAAACAAATTAAGCAAACACAATTTTCCTCTTTTCCAACAGTAAGTTGTTAACCTTCTGTAACAGATGAGTGACTGCTTCCAACAGGAGCCAAGTGAATGAAATAGCTGATGCCTTCTCATCTGTGCTGTTAAATCTTATCATTCCTTTGTAAGGGAGTAGAGATGAAGCCATCACTGTAGAGGTGGACGTGATAGTGGGAATTGTGCTCATTTTGTTCAGACATGTGCTCTTTTTCCTTCAAAAGTAGAAGCTCCCATCAACAGCAGCAATAATGAGAGATGGCTAGGATTTACAAAGCACCTACTACGTGCTAAGCATGGTGCTAAGTACTGGATCATCTTATTTCATCCACACAGCAGCCCTGAGAGATGCTATTATCATTCCCATTTTGCCATTGAGGACACTGAGCGAACAATACAAGTGACTTGCCTGAGGTCCCACAAGCTAGTAAGCATCTTGAGGCAGGATTTGAACTGAGACCTTTCTGACTTCAAGGTTGGTGGCCTACTTACCATGCCACAAGCTGCCTCAAGACAGTATTGTTACTTGAGATCAGAGGTAGTTGGGAGGGTAATGTAGTATGTGGGAATCCTCGCAAACAGATACCATTCTTCTGCTGCTAGATCGATCCTGCTGCCCGTTGAAAGCAAATGGAAAGTAAATAGTGACTAAAAGTGGCAAAGTGTATTGTCTTGTGTTACAGAGAATTTCATCAGTTTTAGTTTTGAGTTGCATTACTCAATTTCATATATGCTCATTAGCCAGTTCAGCCCAATAAAATTGTACCTACTATGTGCGAGGCACTTTATGGTGTTTTAACTCATTATATTATATAGTCGTTACCTAAAATATTTAACAACACTTAATATTACTGAATTGTCCATTTTAAGCAAAATTTAGCTCATCCTTCCCCATTAAAAATATAGCTTGTCAGAACTTAACAATAATAATTTGAAGTAGAATCTTTGTGTTCAAATGAAAAAAATTGTTTAGATGATTACACTCATTTCTGAAAAAGCTAAAAGTTCAATGATATTTGTATTCTTAGTTTATAGTGTTGTTTATCTTTTTATTACATTTACAGATATTCAGTATCCTTCAAAAAGTGAAGTTTCAAATGGAGAAACTGTCTCAAGAAAGAGTCAAAATCATCTTAAAAATACTTCTAAAACAAAGATGAAACAAAAATGTGCTGTTAAAGCTCAGAATGGTTTTAACAAGAAAGGCAAAAAAACTTTATTCAACCCTAAAAAGGAAATGCAGGACTCTGAATATGATTCAGGCTCTGATGTTGGGAGCTCTTTGGATGAGGACTATAGCAGTGGTGAGGAGGTGATGGAGGATGGCTACAAAGGTAAAATACTTCACTTCCTGCAAGGGGCTTCAATTGGGGAGCTTACTTTGATTCCCCAGTGTTCTCAGAAAAAGGCTCAGAAGATAACAGAGCTCCGGCCCTTTAACAGTTGGGAATCTCTGGTAAGTCTACATTCTTTTTTTTTCCTGCCTTTTTTTTTATTCACAGTACATTTATAGTCAAGGTATCTTCAGCTCAGAAAAGCATAGATGGGTGGCCTTATCCTGAGTAGATTCACACACTACATTTGTTTTAAGCCAATAGCATTTCAAATAGTGTCATATGACCTAATTTTGAATGAATTAAGGGGTGATTTTCCTGAAAAACCCAAGCTGATTGGCCAGCAATACTGTCACTCATTCTTTTGCATAGAAACTTGGTTCATTTCACTGCAGAAGAAGAAATTAGAGCTTACATTTAGGAAGGAGTTGTTTGCTAGCCTGTTCTGATCTGTTTCTGCTAAAGAACCATACAGAAGGCAAGAATGTGGCAGAATTTTTACAGCAGTTTCTTGAGGAGCAGCAACAACACCCAGGGGATCTCCATGATTCAAAATGCCAGCCTCAGTGTTTCAAGCTTCACCATAAAAGAAGCAATTGTTTATTTTATTTTTCTTTATAAAGCAACTCAGTCTTTAACATGTTTTTCCTGGTTAAACAATGCAGCCATTTAATGGAGCCTAACAAGCTTCAATGTTTTTTTAATTCAAAAGATAGAAAAAAGTGTGTGGAAGTCTAGAATTGAAACTTTAGGTGAGGAGAAGACATAACCATTGGTAAGTACACTTTACACGTTCTTTTTCTGATATCTCGTTTCTTTTTCATTTGCCTTGTATGTTGTATCTATGCTTTTGAGTTTCGTGTGTTTCAGCAAAATGTCTTCAAATCTTATTCATGCAGAATGCATGAAAGGATATCTTAAGGCTTATGTTAGGTTTGGTTAAATTTTTGTGAGATCTTGAAGTCATATAACATATATTTTTTAGGCCTATACAGCAGTAATACATATGATTGAGTTAAAACTTATTGTCTTGTAATAATTTAAAAAATATTTTAAAAAAGAAATAAAATTTTATTTTCTAAGATGGAAAGCAAAAGTTATAACTATTAATTATGTCTAATCTGTGTAAGCACAAGTATTCTGAAGGGGAAAAGTGATTATGTTGGGGAAAAATGAAAAATAGTAAAAAATAGATATATTTTAAAAATACAGAAATGCATCATTATAAACAAGTATTTCATAATGAAATTCGTTTTGCCTGAAGCCTTAGCTTTTGAACAGAACATCTGTCAAAGCAGATCCTTTCAAAACTTGTTTGGTTTTGTCTGAGTGATTTCTTTACAAAAGTATTTGCTAAAGGGCTCTCTTTCCTCTCCTTTGCTGTTTTCTTTTTCTTAGGAGTAACAGGTTATTATAGACCTAAGTTGCTTGGGCTTGTCAGGCCATTATTCATTATTTAATAAAGAATGCAATTGTCAGCACCCATATGTTTAGTTGTTGTAGCCACATGCCCAAATATACCAATACAGAAAAATAAATTGTACTATTGCGGCAGATGTGGACATGCCAGATACTGTTGTATATTTAAATAATACGCAGAAATCCAAAAGGCAGAAAGCATCTCTTCCTTACCAGTTAATTGGCAGTATTGATGCTACAAGGAGAATTAAGTGATGCTTTAAAATTCTCCATAATATTTTCTACCTGCTTCAAAAAATTAAATACAAAGGGTATTACATTACATTAGACTGTATTAGATATCTACTTAGGTTGTGATTTTCTTTCCTTATAATTTTTAATCACCTTAATCATAAAGTTAACATTATGCTTCAGGGCATAATACTCTGACCATAGTCAGGACAAAAGTGTTAATGATGATTTGTGTATATGTAATAAAATGAAATGTTACAATTTACAAATTTAAGCAAATTAAATGTCTTCGTATTGTAGAAAACCAGTTGGTGAAAATCTAAGAGGTTCTGGTTTCTTCAGAACTTTTAGAACCACCTTAGGAACACTTGAAAATGTTAGCCCATTATTGAACTTTCATAAAAGAACAATTTAATCTAATAAAATCAACAGGAGATTTTTTTTTTTGTTTCTTTTAGTTTAGACTGATTTCATCAGCACAGGGGTTGCTTCCAGTGCAATTAAACAGTCATCTGTAACTCAGGCATATAGAAAGTGCAGAGAGAGCTCATGCAGTGTGGCTTGAAAGTTCTGAACCCAGGGCTTCCTGACTTGTTTCTGCCCCCCCACCCCTCTCTCTCCAGTGTACCACATGCTTTTTCTAGAAAAATGTAAAACTAGTGTAAGGCATTTCTAATGATAGCCCAACTGGCATAGTAGAGAGCAGTTTGTGTGACTGGGCAAGTTACCTTTGTCTTTTGGGGTTCCCATTCAAGTTGGGAGAATTACCAACCCTTGTTGATAAAGGCAGATTATTATACCAGTGAAATCAGAAGTCTGGTTTTCTCTTCACCCCCTTCCCTGTAGCTCCCTTTAATCACCGTAAAAAAAAATTTTTTTTAAAGATCCGTATAAAGTCCGCTTTCAGCTTTAAATCTTAATATTTTATTACTTACAAACAGAAGAGGGGAAAAGCAGCTTGTTACTCCTATTCCGTAATTGCCATGAAAGTATATAGAGGCCAGAACATTATTATGGGTATTGATTAAAATAGTACTTATAGTTTGGCTTCATGCTTGAATCATTTCTGTTTCAGTGAATAGTTGAAAGCGTTCATTTCAATTCAGCAATTTTTTTATTACTATTATTTAGAGGTATCACTGAAACTGAGTATTGGTCATTTCCGAATCTGCCAGATCCTTAAAATTGTAATACTGCTAAGGTTCTAACTAGGAAAATTATTTTCATCCTCTGTTTAATATTTGTATATGTATACTGTTACCTTTTTAACACTTCTTAATACACATTTTAAAGTAAAAATTTAGTGTGGTGTTCATTCTTTTGTACAGATTTTACAAAGCTTATTGACCTATCTCCCTCATTTATAAAAAAAATCATGGATTTTATGCTGTCTTGATCCTCTTCATTGATTATAGCTCAAAGTATTTCTCAGAGTCATGAAATTTTAAGCTGGAAGAGATTAGATCCTCTAGTACAACTCATTTTTTAAATGACAAATTGTAAGCTCTTTATTGGAGAAAATATGACAAGACAATAAGACATGGAGTTATTTCAATGACTTTTAAAAATTGCATTGGTTTGCTATCTTTCCCAAAATCAGTTATTCATTTTAGCGACTACATAACATTTAGGTGCATTTTTTATGAT
This sequence comes from Pseudocheirus occidentalis, assembly GCA_028646575.1. Lineage (NCBI taxonomy): Eukaryota > Metazoa > Chordata > Mammalia > Diprotodontia > Pseudocheiridae > Pseudocheirus > Pseudocheirus occidentalis. The sequence goes on along the minus strand of CM053601.1, from coordinate 29,212,041 downwards.
GATGCACCACCAAAAATAAACTTTTTATAGTTTTGAAACCTCAATACTCATTTAAATGAAAACAAAGCAATCTATGTGTCCAAGACTTTTGAACCATTTTACCACAAAGCAAAACTTAAATGGAAAAAAAGGGTTTTTTGGTAAATTTATGTATTTTAAATAATTTTTACAAATGTATTTGATCAGCTCCCTAATGAATACATCTTTGTTGTAGTAGGGCTTAGATAATTTCATTGGAAATGAGCAGTCTTTTATATTTTGAAAGCTCTACCAACTTTATACGTCATACTTGACTTGAATGAGTTTCTAGCTTTCTCTGCAGAATAGTAACAGATTATATGTTCTTGGTTATCCCTCTTTTATAAGGATATTTTGAAATGCGCTACGTTCATATGAAGCATTTTCAGTACATGTAATGTATTTGGCACTATTTTAAAATGAGTTTGGTTTGGAAATAAACTATATCCAGAATGTTGGTTTACGTTTTTCTAAATGAAAATGTTCTGTTCACTTAGTAGTAGAACCATACTTGTAATATTTGATTTCTTCTAAACCACTGTCAGAAGCTGAGTTCAGTAGGAATGTAATTGGATTAAATGTCTTTTATCAAGAGAGTACTAGTGACTAGCTCAGTTTTGTAACTTCTCATATGTTTATTTAGTGACCTGCTCTTTTGACCAAAGTGCTTGAGTGAAACATTTGCTAAACAGTGGGGCCACCTTCATTGACTTATGTTTGACTGACTTCATACTGTGTACTTCATGTGTACCAGTAATTAAAATTCAGCACCCTTTACTAATCTCAACAACATGTCTGCATTTGCTGTGACCGTGTAGTTATTTTATTCTGGAATCATAAGTATTATTTTTATACTTGTTTAGTTCTGTGAAATGTTTTTTGGAAGGACCGTATTTTTTATGAACATTTCTTTCTTAGAGATCCTTGATATTTTATGTAGAAATAGTGACACTTTGTGGCAAGAAATGGGTATTTCAGTTACTTGATGTTACAGCAGTGTCTTTTCAGCCTTAAAAATAAAATGAAGTTTTGTTGCGGTTGTATTTTTTTTTTCCTTCAGGGCAGTACTTTGAATTTGGAGCTTGGAGGAGTTATAGATTTATGTATTTAAATACAAAACAATAGAATTTTAGGACTGATAGGAACCTAATCCAACCACAATTTTCAGAGGAAAATCAAAGGTAAAGTGTTCAAACAAGTAGTTAGAGAGTTTTGGACTAAGACTGGACTGTTCTGCTTTACAAAAGTATTACACGTAATACCTCTGATTTCACTGGTGCTGATAATGGTCATCTCTCAGCTCTTTATAGTAGATTTTCATGTTTAAAATGGGTGCCAAATACATTTTCATAAGGGTAATAATATGCTTAAGAAATATGTTACTAGACATTAAAATGTTACTAGTCATTTGAGGTTTTGCATGAAGTTGGCCATTCCGTGATCATGGATTACTCTAACCAGCTAATGTACTTGGAGAAATGTGTTAAATGGGCTGACATGAATCACAATGTTTTTGTCACAACAGATGGTTTCATTTTACTTTCATTTGTGCAGTTATAGATTATAAAATTTTCATTTTTACCAACCAAGATTCTTGACAACCAAGGCAGTTTTGGGTATTTTTAAATCTTGTATCATAATAATGTTCTTTATATATATATTTTTAGCTATGTTCAGAAATTTTTTTTTGCCAAGTATCTACTTGTAAGATCTAATAAACCTCACTTAGCTTTTATAAGGTTTTCATCATCTGTTCTTAAAAATATGAAGTATGTACTGTTGTTGTAAAAGGAGTTTTTAATATTTATATTCGGTTTTTTAATTTTAAACAAATACAGATTTAAATGTTATTCTTTAAAACAACTTATCTTTTATTATTGAATGGTTCTTCATTTTTACTATTAAATCGCTCCATATTGTAGCACATTTGAAAGCTATTTTATCAGCATCGAAGCAGAATGTAATAGATTGAAATGAAGAATAAATCAGATTTAAGATGTTCTTTTCATAGCATAGATATTTAGAGTTTCATGCACCAGTAGAAAAGAAATTAGCAAACTCATGAATTATAGTTCAGCTTACACTGATTTTAAGTGAAAATTAATGTGTCAGTCTAAGTGACTTTCCTGTTAACGTATGAGCACAGAAACATTAATTTGGGGGTCTACTACCCACTGTGAGATGCAACAAAATATGTGAAATTCACATATATCAGATTTGTTAACATGATCTCACTTTGTGTTTTTGTCTTATTTTTTTCACCAATTCATGTAGTTAATTTGAGCTTTTTTTCCTTTTTTCTTTTGCTTTTAATCATCTAATTCTCCCTTTTAAAGGGGGAGGGAGGAAGGACAAAGTAACTGTTTTGACTGTTGAATCATCCTGAATCCCTAAAGGCTTATGTTAGTTGAAAAGGTGTGAATTCTTTTTTTTTTTTTTCTTTTTTGGAGGACAGTTGGGGTTAAGTGACTTGCCCAAGGTCACACGACTAGCTTTTTTGTGTGTGTGTGTGAGTGTTAAGTGTCTGAGGCTGGATTTGAACTCAGGTACTCCTGACTCCAGGGCCGGTGCTCTACTCACTGCGCCACCTAGCCGCCCCCTGTGAATTCTTTTAATATTAAAATACTTTTGCTCTTTGATAGGTTTCTAGTTGAATTTGATGTGAGCATTACCCTAAGTCTTTCATTCATCCAGTGTATTTGTATGCTTACTGAGGTGCTCAGTGTTTCCTATGTTCGATTCAGCACAGATTTATTCTTCGGAGATATGAAACATAATAAATAGTCTTTTGGTCTTGAAAAAGCTTATTTTATTCCAAGAGGGATAGCTCATTTATTTTTACCTGCCCAGGAATTGATAACCTGATTTCAAACCTGTTCCTTTACCTTATGCGTTTTTTCTCCTCAGACAAATTAGGCTGGATGTTAGACATGAATGTGTTTCGCTGGTTCTTGTGGAGAAATTTTAATTTAGTTAGAGAAATAAATCTTAACATGAAGCTAGGTTTCTTAGTATATACAATAAAGGCTTTAGGAATTCATAACAGACAAATCATTGTACGCTGGAAGGCTTTATGGAGGCTGTGGGACTTCAATTGGGCCTTGAAAGATGAATGGATTTAGCTTAGTTTGTAAACATAGAAGGGGAAAGGTCATTCAGTAGGGAACAGCAGGAGCATGGGAATGTGTTGTATGGGGTACACAGTAAGCAGAGTTGTTAGAGAAGAGCATTTGTGTTGAGTGAAAGGAAATTAGATTGAACGAGTAAGGTGATACCAGATCACAGAGGCCTTGGAAAACCAAAGAATGACTTGGAGAGAAGTGAATGATAAAGCCAGTTTTGAGGGGAAGAGTTCAGTTTTAGACAGGCTGAATTTGATATGACAGTTCTATATCTAAGGAAATGTTTCTTGAACAAAATGGAAATAGGAAGACTAAAGTTCAGCTGAAAATTTAGTATAGAAGTTTTTCTAAGTCTTACAAATCTGTGTCATTGCACTTTATGGACATAATGAAAACTGAAACTAAAGTATGAAAAATACTTTGTTATTCCTGGTAAGGGAAACAGAATAGGAATCGCATTTCTTATAGTGGTCAAACTGTACTGTTGAATTATTTTCTCTTATTTTCCCCTCCCAACAGTTCACAAAAATGTGCAAGACAAATGGGCTGTCAGAAGATTTAATATGGCACTGTAAAACATTGATCCAGGAAAGGGATGTAGTTATAAGACTTATGAACAAATGTGAAGACATTTCAAATAAATTGACAAAGCAGGTGACCAGGCTTACTGAAGGTGGAGGTGGATGGAACATAGAGCAACCTTCCATTCTAAACCAAAGGTAATGTTTGTTGTATATTGCAGCCTAATGGATAACTTTAAAGATGTAATCTGAACTTTTTGTTGCTGGCTCACAGAATTAGAGAAATGATGCTTGAAAATAAACCTAATACTGAGAACTTTAATAGTAATTATCCCATAATAATGTTTGCAGAATAATAATAGTACACAAATTATAGTGCTTTAGAGTTTACAGAACTCTATTTCAATTATCTAATATCTTTGTAAGTTGAAGTTTAATTGTTGATATAGTCTGGGTAGAAGACCTGAAGAAAACATGATTCCTGTTTTTTCTAATCTACATATGATTTGTATTAAAAAAAAAAAACAATTGCATCAGTTTGAAAACTTCTCATACTGAACATACATTTAAAAACTGCTCTTACATACAAGTAAAAACGGAGGTGCTAAAGTAGCATTTATCTGTGATTTAAAACCCTTTAGAAGTAAATTAGACACGAGGAGGGATAAGGGAAATAGGACAAGAAATAAATTGTGAGGAAAAACAGGACAGAGGAAAATACATAACAAGTAACTAATTTTGAATATGAATGGAATGAATACACCCATAAAATGGATAAATTTGACAGTTTTTTATATATGGGAAATGAGACCTTTGTCTGAGATACTGTCTATAAATTTTCCACCCAGTTTTCTGCTTTCACATAGCAATTTTGCATTATTCTGTAGCTAATATTGGCTACATTGTTTTTGTTTGTACAAAATCTTTTAAATCTAATGCAGTTAAAATGATCCATTTTACACATCACATTGCTCTTGATCTCTTTGTTTATTCATAAATTGTTTTCCTGTCCATAAGTGTGATAAGTAAGGTTCTGTGTTCTTTTAATTTTCTTTGTCATATTTTCCATTATATCTAGATTATGTATCCCTTTTGACCTTGTCTTAATAAATGGTTTAAGATACTGGTCTTTGCCCAGTTTCTGCCAAACTGCTTTTCAAGTTCCCACCAGTTTTTATTAAATGAATTTTTATCCCCCAAACTCAAATCTTTACATTTGCCTAACACAAATTTTTTTTTTTTCTCTTTGGAGGGCAGTTGGGGTTAAGTGACTTGCCCAAGGTCACACAGCTAGTTTTTGTGTTAAGTGTCTGAGGCCGGATTTGAACTCAGGTACTCCTGACTCCAGGGCCGGTGCTCTATTCACTGTGCCACCTAGCCACCCCCTAACACAAATTTTTACTATAATCATTTACCACTGTGTATTGTATGTCTATTTATGTCTCCTGATTTTACCTTTATTTCTTAGCCAGCACCAGGTAGTTTTGACAATTATTGCCTTATAATATAGTTTAAGATCTGTTACTGCTAAACTCCCTTTTTTGCCTTTTTAAAAATTAAATTAGTTTCTTTGAAATTCTTGACCTTTTATTCTTCCAGTTTGTTTTTTAGCTTCACTTTCTTCTTCTGAGTATGAATCTGGATATTCTCTGTCCCCATAATAGCTAACTGTGGTTTGGTTCTTTCTCCTTTGTGTTTTCATTGTTGTTATCATCATCATCATCATTATTATTTTAACAGCTTATTATTATAGTCAGGTTCTAGTCCCAAGATACTGAGGATGATGCCTCTGTCTTCAGGTTTTATGTACTGTCATTTCTAATCTCTGTCTGGGAGCCCAATCTCAGGCATTCCTTTCTGCCCTGAGCCACAGCAAGGTTCTTAGCTATGTAGATACTACAAATGCACTTGCTCCCCTCATTCCCTCTCACACCTGTGAACTTTAGCTCACAAGATGTGCTTTTAATAGTAAAATACAGTCTCTCTCTCTCTCTCTCTCTCTTTTTTTTTTTTTTTTAGCCATTATAGGGTAGAAGTATGGGATAATGTAAGAAAATGTGATTCAGTTTCCAAAAGAAGTTACTATCTGTGTTGCCCAGAAAGAACTGTGGCTGTATCAGCAAATTTACCTTCTAACAGTGTAGTTGGTGCTGTTGCGTTTTCTTTTTCTACAGTGGTTTGATCATGGAGAGTCCTTCATTTGCCGAACCTTTCCCATTGTGTCTACTCTATGATGATTTCACTTATCAAAAAGCCCTCATGCAGTTTGACGAGGCTTAACTTTAGAAATACGTCTTAACTAAAATTCACCTAGATCTCTTTAGATGAAAATATCAAAGTAATGACAATGTCCTTTTGGTGGCATGGAGAAGCTTTTTAAAAACACTTTGCACCTATCTCCTAGGGCATATTTTTCTGGTTGCCTGAAGCTTCACTTTTAGGCCTGTTAACTCCTTTTAGTCTTTCATATGTCAGAATTTTTCACCACACAATTTCTATTCAGTTGAAACCTTTACTTAAGTGTAGCTGATTCCACGGATTATTCAGGGATCAAAAGATTGAGAGCTATAAGGGACACTTAGAGATGATTTTAATTTTACCCATTAGGAAATTGGAGCTGAGAGAGATTTAAGGAATTGTTCAAGGCCACATAGTAGCCAGATCTTTGGTCTTGCCCAGACTTAAACTCCCAATCCGGTGCTCTGAGAGAAGCAGTCTTATTAAACCATACTATGTGAATGACTTAATAACTCTTTTACCTTGAAAAAAAAAAAGATTTCACATTTATTCCAAACATTTCTCTATTTGGTAGAATGTCAGGTGGCATAAAAAAATTAGATATTGAGAGGACCAAGACAAGCTACCGCTTAAAAGCAGACCAAACTTAGCTGAATATTTATTTACTCAGAGTCATCTATCCTAAGTGACTGTTTATTTTCATAGGTTTTATTTCTGAAACCACAAATTCTCTTAAAGTACCAAGTGTGTACAAAATAGATCTATTGTCAGGGTTGAATGAGCACCAATATTTGATGGTGGTAGCAGGGACAGTGGTTGGTAGTCACTGGTGGGTGGGTGTGGGTGTGTGATATGTTTACAAATTAGGTGTTCCGGGCTGCCAGTTGAGGTTGCCCAAGTCTCTGGGATAACAAGTTGAAATTATTTAAAAAAAAAAACACTTTGGGGGCATAAAATCTATCGTATGATTTTATTTTGTTGGCCTTGGGCTTATAAGCAGGTTGGTGAAGTCATCTTAACTTAATTTTATCCTATCAAATTTTTTTTTTTATCTTGGAGAAAATTTATTCATTCAGGTTTCTAAGCTGCTTGTGGGTTTTTAATGTTATGTTCTATGAAGTGTAAGATCCTCCAAGATCCTCTGAATCTTTTTCATATAAACTGCTTCAAGTCATCTGGTTTTTCATATTCTTTTTGAAACATGTAAAAATTTATATTTATTGTACTAAACTACTTTAGTACTGCCAAATTTCTTTAGCCGTTCTGTGAGTTTCAGTACAACTTTACAATTTATTCAAGATCTTTTTGAATTTTGATTCTGTAATCTGATATATTAGCTCTCCTCAGCTTTGCATTATCTGCACATGTATTGTGTAGGAAGATAATTAGGCAAAGGATAGAGAGCCCTGTTGCTTGCTCTTTTCTCCAGGTTGACTAGCAGATCCAGTTGACTAGGGTTGTCTAGCCAGACAAAAATTTCCTTAACAGTTTTGAGTTTATTTTAATAGTTATACCAGAAAGAAGAACGAAAGGTAGTTGAGACTTTGGCAGTGTAGCACAGTTCTGGAGAATTGGATTACTTATATTAAATAACTTTCTGTGAGTGTTACTCATAGGTGGGTGTGGGTATACATTGCTGGAGAAAATTGTATGCATTGGCTTATTCTTTAAGCTCCTCTCAGGCATTCTTGGTGAAGGCTCTATGACAACTGCATCCTTACTGAGAGATGAGCCATTATGTATGCAGTTGTGTAGCACCAATGCAATATATTTTTTAAAATTTTATTTTATTTTATTGACTTGCTTGTTTACTTTTAGGTTACAAGATTGAATTCTAGAGTCACTTGAGTTTCAGATTTTTCTCCCCTTCCTCCCCACCCACCATCCCTGCCATGGTGGCATACAATCATGTATAGGATCTGCAAACTCTTTCACATTGTACAATAGTCTGATTGTATAGGTGTTATAGCCAATGGAGTGAACAGTGAGAAAAGAGAAACAAAAGCCAAACATCAAAAAGAGTGATAGCATGCATTGCTTCAGTCTCCTTTTAAACTCTGCTCTTTCTGGGCCTTTCTCTGAATGTAGACATCGCCTTCCATCCTGACACTTGTAGAGTTGTCTTTTAACTGTGCGATGCTAAGAAGCGTCCAGTTTTTCAAAATTGGTCGTCACACATATGATGCATCTGTGACTGTGTACAAATTTTTCCTGGTTCTGCTCTTCTCATTCAGCATCAATTCATATAAGCCTCTCCAGGTAAGTATGAAGTCAATCTCCTTCCCATTTCTTATAGCACAATAATATTCCATCACATTCATATACCATAACTTGTTCAGCCATTCCCCAATTGATGGGCATCCCTTAAATTTCCAGTTTTTTGCCACCACAAATAGAGCTGCAATAAATATTTTTGTACATATTGGACCCTTTCCCACTTCTATGATCTCTTTGGGATACAACCCCCAAAGTGGTATTA
>CM053601.1:29149631-29203163 GCA_028646575.1 Pseudocheirus occidentalis | reverse complement strand
AAAAGACTTACATTCTGCCTACTCCTACAGACACTGCTACTTCTGTTCCTTGTTTTCTTGCTGCTTTTTTTTTTTTGGAGGGCAGTTGGGGTTAAGTGACTTGCCCAAGGTCACACGGCTAGTTTTTTTGTGTGTGTAAGTGTCTGTGGCCGGATTTGAACTCAGGTACTCCTGACTCCAGGGCTATTGCTCTATTCACTGCGCCACCTAGCCGCTCCTGTTCCTTGTTTTCTTTACCCCCAGATAAACACCTTCCAACATTCTCAGGCTGCTTGAGAAGACCTGGGTTAAAGTACCACTTCTATGTTAGATACTACATTATTAGATATCATGCATGTTAGATATGTCATTCTGGGCAAATTAAGCTCTTGATCTCTAGTTCAGAGGTGGTTCATGGGCCACTTGTGACTAATAGCGCTCCTGTATTCAGCCCAAATCAGATTAAAATTTAAGTGGGAAAATATTCAACAACAAATAAAAATATAATGAAAAATAGAAAATGTTACATTTTAAAGCTTAGTCAATGTGTGACCAGTAGCGACCCTTAATTTAGTTTAGCGATTTATTGGCCTCCATTTTTATTTGAGTTTGACACTGCTGCTCTGATCAGCTGAAGACTATTAAGATGCAAAGAAGCTGCTGATTTGCAGTAGTAGATGGAATTTCTCTACTGGAAGTTTCCCATGCTGGTGACGTTACAGGGTCAGGCTGTATCCCTATTATTAATTTAAACTGAGTCCTTAAAAAGCAACCTATAAAAAATGGAAATTAGGCCTACATGGTCTTTCCACACTGTCCAATAAGGTCTTTGTTTTTTTGTTTTTTGTTTTTTCAAATTATCTCAAATTGACTCATAATAGAGAAATATTCCAGGAGAACCACATCAGGAACAAATTGGTGAGATGAGTGCATCTTTTACTCAGGTGTTTGCAACCCTCGTAGAAGAACAGGGAGATTCTAATCAAAACAGAATCATTATTCTGAGACTTTTAAAAATGTCTTTTCCAGCACATTGCCCCTGTTTTCTTTGCTATGGGGATACATTAAATTCAGTTTGAGAAATCACATTTAACAGAGCTTTCAAAATGTATGTCTGATAAATTATTCTGAAAGACCTCGTTTCTCAGATCTAGAGAGAGAACTGAGCCAAATTTTTAACAATACAAGTCATTACTCAATTGATAAGTGGTCAAAGAGTACAAATGATAAGTGGTCAAAGAGTACAAACAGGCAGTTTTCAGAAAAAGAAATCAAGAGTATCTGTAGTCTTTTGAAAAAATGTTCTAAATCACTATTATCTGGAGAAACGTAAATTAAAACAACTCTGAGGTACCACCTCAATAAACTGATGATTTTAGCTACTATTACAAAGAAGAAAAATGATAAAGGTTGGAGGGGATGTGGGAAAACTAGGACGATGAGGCACTGTTGGTGGAGTTGTGAACTGATTCAACCATTCTGGAAAACAATTTGGAACTGTGCCTCAAGGGTTATAAACTGTATATTGATCCAGCAATGCCACTGCTAGGTTTGTATCCCAAAAAGATAAAACCCAAAATGAAAAGGACCTATATGTACGCAGCCATTTATAGCAACTCTTGTGGCAGCTAAGAAATTAACATTGAGGGGATGCCCCTCCGTTGAAGAAGGGCTGAACAAGTTGTGATATGATTGTGCTCTAAGAAATGACAAGCAGGATGATTTCTGAAAAAACGATATACGTGAACAGATACAAAGTAAAGTGAGCAGAACCAGGAGAACATTGTACCACGATCACCTGTGAATGACTAAGCTATTCTCAGCAATACAATGATCCAAGACAGTCCCAAAGGACTCATGGTGGAAAATGCTATCGGCCTCCAGAGAAAGAACTGAAGTTATCTGTATATAGACTGAAGCATATAGTTTCTCTCTCTTTTTATGTGTGTATGTGTGTCTGTGTGTGTACTAATAGAAGTACCATACACACAGACACACATATATGTTTTGTTTGTCTTCCTTCTCAATTCTTCTTGCACAAAATAAATAATATGGAAATGTTTTACATGATTGCACTTTTTTTTGGCTTTTTTTTTTTTTTTGGAGGGACAGTTGGGGTTAAGTGGCTTGCCCAAGGTCACACAGCTAGTAATTGTTAAGTGTCTGAGGCTGGATTTGAACTCAGGTCCTCCTGACTCCAGGGTTGGTGCTCTATTCACTGCGCCACCTAGCTGCCGCATGATTGCACATTTTTAACCTATATCAGATTGCTCACCATCTCAGGGACCTGAAGGGGAGAGAAGGGAATGAGAGATAGAATTTGCCATTCGAAACTTTAAAAATATATATATATATATATATATCAAAAATAGTTTTTACATGTAAGGGGGGAATAAAAATTTTAAATGCCTGCCTATTTTGATAGTCTGTATTAACCAGTGATACTTTTTATTTATTCAGTTTTATAGTATTAGGTATTTTTCAGGCTTTGTGGATTAGTAGGTGTATGTGTGTCTGTGTGTTTTGGTGGGAGGGTACAAATACATAAATATATTCAAAGAGGAACATTCATAAACTTTTTTTGTCTTTTATTTATAGATTATTGTCTTAGACAGTTGCCTCTGCTCAAAATGACTTGCCCAGGGTTGGGTAGTATGTAGTGGAAGTAGGACTTTAGCCCAGGTCTAACAGATAGCAAAGCTGATTCTCAGTCCACTAGACCATTCCTACCATTCATATTAGAAGTAGGGGAAGCTCAATCCTGGGCAGAAAGACTGTGAAGCTGCATTTCTGCTTTTTTAATTCCATGTATGTATTTAACTATTAGATTTGAATTAGGAAGTAAAAATTGCTTCCTGACTTGAAACTGGAAAGATAAATGCCTTATCCCCAGAATATGGGGATAAAGTGGTTATCAGGGCCCAGGTCTAATGTGGGCGTAGACAAAGTATGCTTTGTCATTCCAGTTTTTTGTACCAGCTTTATGACTTTATTTTGAGCCTCAAAAGTTTAACGTACTTAATTTCAACTTCATTCATTACCATTCCAAAATGTATTTCTTCATAATCTTCAGACAATTTAAAGAAAATACATTGTGTTATATAAAAATATAAAAAATGGTATGTTAAGAATACTTACGATAAATGTGTGCATGTTAGTGAACCATCTAAATGCCTAATTCTGTTTGCTATAGCTTTAATGGTTAAGAAAATCAGTGGCATCTCCTATCATGGTCCTAATTATTGAATTAATCTGGAAATGATATTTTGTCTTTAAACATTCCATATGTTGTTTAAAATGAACTTTTTAAGGATACCATTTTAGGCATAATGAATGAACTTATTACTGCTAGTACTGAAAACAAATTGGAATAGATGTGTCTAAATCTGAAGTTGATGTAAAGAAGATAAAGAAAGTAAAGATAATGCCATTATTAATCACTCTTTTTCTTTTCAGTTTGTCTCTCAAGCCATATCAGAAAATTGGTTTGAATTGGCTAGCACTGCTACATAAACATGGGCTAAATGGTATTTTGGCTGATGAAATGGTAAGTACCATGTTGATTTTTCCTTTTAAACTTTATTATGAGTAGAAACAGTCATTTGAAGCCTGTCTTTCCTATAATATTAAGTATTTCTCTTAGAGAAATTTATTTTATCATTTTTCAGTTTTCCTCCTCTTTTGTCCCTAGATTGAAATTCATTTTCTGCATCCTTTGATATTCCTGGTTTTGCAGGTGATCATAGCAGTGGATTTGACCTCTGTTCTGTTTGACTCTTCAGTTAACCACCTCAGTTTCTAGGCACCTGCCCTAATCCTCTCCTTTTCTGTTTTGAGACTACTGATATCTCAAAAATCAGACTGAAATGAGTCCTCAACATCAGTAATAATCTAAGCACTGATGGTCAGAGAATACTCCATGGCATTTTTTAGAATTTCAAATAAGAGGGGAGAGACAGGGTAGGGAAAGATTATAAAATTTCATAGCAGAAAGGAGCTTTAGTGATAGTGTAGTCCAAACCTCCTAATTTTACCAATGAGGGAGTGAGATCCCAAGGTTATAAAACTAGTTAGTGGCTAATCTACGATAAGAGTTGAGGTCTCCAGATACCCAAAAAGATGAAATTTTAAATGATTACTCTCATCATGTGAAATTTGTCACATTTATGAATATCTTCTCATGACAACCTGTGTATTTATATGTTATCACTGTAGGGGACATTCAGTCCTGAGACCAGCACTTTTAAACGATAAATGTTTCTGGTACAAAATTAAATGAAAATATTCAAATGTACTTGTGGACTAAATAATGACAATAAAAATGACATGGAAACTTCTGAAAACAGAATTGTTGCTCTTTCATTTATTTGAAAAATATAATATAGGTTTTCATATTAATGACATTTGGCTTCAGTAAAGCAATTTTAATGTCCTGTTAACCTTGCTAAAACAGAATCTCTACCTTGATGATTGTTGAAAAAATTGTTACCAGTGAGATTTATCTAACTTGAGGAAAAAGGAGTTCGTTTGTTTCTACTGACTGGATGCACTAAGGAAAATGAAGTTAATACCATTTATACTAGAAAGCTTTATTGATCATTTCTCCTTTTTACCTATTACTTTATAGGGATTAGGGAAAACAATTCAAGCCATTTCCTTCCTGGCATACCTCTATCAAGAAGGTAATAGAGGTCCTCATTTAATTGTTGTGCCAGCTTCAACATTAGGTAGGTATTGCTGGGGGAGGGGAGATCCACCATTTTTGTTTATTAGCCATCTTGGGTTTTTTAAATGTGTTTAAAAAGTGATTGTAATTGGTGCTGTTTCTTTCTACATTCTCTTGTAAAATGAATCTTAATATACTAGATTTTATGATTCTACCTTTATGTTTTCTAGCTTCTTTTTTCCTTTATCATGTTGCTCCTGGTACCTTTAAAACAAAATAATTATCATTTTTAAGACAGAAATACTTATGATTTCCATACTTTGGTATCATTGTTAAATTAAAAGTCAGTTTTTAATATATAATTCTTTTGATTTAGTTGCTTTAATCTTAATCCACTGCTTGGCTAAATATTTTCTTTGACAAATACTTATAACCACTAGTTTTGGTTTATGCTTTAGTAACTAATAATATCCAACTTTTTTGATAATTGTCTAAAAGCAAAGAATTTTATCTGAGTAGCATCTAAATTATAGGCTGTCTATGATGGATATATGTGGATATGATGTATACAATATATAGAATAAAGAAAAAATAAAGATATATAGAATGGATGAAAAGTAAGCTCAGAGGAGAAGACAGGAGCCCCAGAGGGTCCAGGAAAGCCCACTTTAGAAGGCCACTGATGCTTGTAGAATAGGAGTATAATGTGTTTAGAGTTGTACTTGAGGACGATCACTTCGGTAACTTTGTGAAAACCTGGTTAGATGAGTTTGAAACCTGAGGCAGGTGGAGAAAGAAGAGGTGGTGGCTGTGTGAACAAAGGGCGGGCATCAAATGCAAGAAATGTTATGGAGGATGGAGTGTGAGTCTAGGGGTTCATTGACTGTGCAGAGGGAAGATGAGTGAGCAGTGAAGGACAACATCAAAGTTACTAACTTAATTGGAGAAGTCCCACTGAGGGGTGGGTTTGGTTCAGAAAAATAATGAGTTCTCCGGAATTCATGAGTCTGATATTTCTGAGGCATCTGGTTTGAAATGTCCAGTAGTCAGTTAGTGATACAGCATTGGAGGTTAAGAGAGAATGGGGCTATATATACATACACAGGCACAGAGATAGATGCATACTGATTTGGGAATTATTTTCCCAGAGCTGACTGCTTAAACCCGTGGAACCTGAGAGAGAGTGTGGAGAAATGAGGGCTCAGTACAGAAACTTGAATTATACCCACATATAGGGAGTGCAGTGTGAATGATAAACCCTAGCAAAAGGAGATGCTTTCAGTAGGTAGAAGGGAGGCCATTTCACACACAACTCCCTCCTCTCCATTCTGTCAACTCCAGTTGCCTTCAGGATTATACATAAAATCCAATCCCTTCATAACCTGGCCCCTTCCTACCACTTATACTTTATATTCCCCTAAATCCTCTGCAACCCAGTGACACTGGCCTCCTTGCTGTTCTTTGAATAAAACACTGCATCTCTCCACTCCAGACTTAGTCATGGGTTGTTCCTCATACATGCAGTTCTTTCCACTCATCTCTGCCTCTCGGCTTCCTTCGCTTTCTTAAAGTCTCGACTAAAGCCCCTCCTACAAGAAAACTTTGTTGACTCTCCCCTCTCCCCCCTTTCTACTAGAGCCTTCCTTTTGTTGATGATCTCTCAATTTATTCTGTCTCTGCCTTGTTTTTACATAATTGTTTGCATGAGCAGGGACAGTCTTTTACCTTTGTATCCCCAGTGTTGAGCACGTTTTCCATACAGTGTTTAATAAATGCTAGTTGACTTACTGACCAGGAGAGATGAGGGTTAGAAAAGCAAGCCAAAGTGAAGAGAATGTTTAGGAAGAGAGGGTGATCAACAATAGAAAAAGCAGCAGAAAGGTTAAAAGATGCTGAAGACTTAGAAAAAAGTTAAGAGATTGGGACCTTTGGAGAGAATCATTTCACATGAGTGATGAGCTTGGAAACCATGCTGCAGAGGAGGTAAAGTTACTTAGTGGAGAGGAACTGGAGGCATCTGAGTTATAGCTTTTTTCTAGG
Source organism: Pseudocheirus occidentalis (assembly GCA_028646575.1). Classification (NCBI taxonomy): domain Eukaryota; kingdom Metazoa; phylum Chordata; class Mammalia; order Diprotodontia; family Pseudocheiridae; genus Pseudocheirus; species Pseudocheirus occidentalis. Next base: position 29,196,478 of record CM053601.1, on the reverse strand, counting down.
AGGTTTGCTAAGAAAAAGAAGAGAGTTAAAGGGTGATAGATTTAGGGAGTGGGAGAATGTAGTTGTTGTTGTTTTTAAGCATCAGGGAGCCTTTGGCTTGTTTGAAGGCAGAAGGGAAGAAACCAAGAAAGAGGGAGCTGCTCAAGAGTAGAGAGGAGATGGTGGAAGGGGGGCATACTTCTCGAGGGAAGGATCATCAAGGATATGCATAGAAGGGTCGGCCTTGCCATGAAGAAGGGCTGCCTTATCAGAGACTGAAGGAAAAGAGGAGACCATGGGGAATGATGTCAGCAGGTTTGGGAATGAAATTGGCAAATGATCTGTGTTAGTAAAGAGTTGAGATCCTTAGCTAAGAAGGACAGGGGTCTCACCTCGACTACTGCAGTGTTCTTCTAATTGATCTGTCTGCCTTAAGCTTCAAACCAATCTACATAAATCCTCCACATAGCTACCAAAGCCATCTTCCTTAAAATGCAGGACCAAACATGTTATACCTACAGTCAGTAAACGTCAGTGGCCTTCTTCAGTGGGCTTTCCTGGACTCTCCAGGACTCCTGTCTTTCCTTCTGAACTTAACTTTACATTTATTTGTTTGGCAGTTTAAAGAAAGAAGAGCTACAGCAGTTTCTTTGGGAAGTTAGAGAATCAGTTAAGGGGAAGTGAAAGGATTGCTTTGCATTGAGGGCCCATTTGAGATTAGTTAGCAAATTTGTAGTGTGCCTAGTCAGTGCCATTGTGGCATTTCTTCCTTTATCTTTATTGAGGTACATGACTGAGATCATGGGAAGCAGACGGTAGGGTAATCCAAAGTCAGGGTTTGTAAGAGATGGACAAGAAAGCACAGGATTTGAGAGCAGAAGATGGTGTGGAGTTGAACTGGGCAGAGATCAAGAAGGGGAGGAAGTGAAGTCAAATCAGTAGTAGTGATACCTCAGACGTAGAGTGGTAGAGCTGAGTGTTTTAAAAAAATCAGTTTTGAAGGGGAGAGGAAAGATGGAATAGACAGATAGAGAAATAGATCTGACAGAGTTTCTGATCATGGGAGTAAAACATTTGCTGAATGCCTGAGATGTAACGAAAGAAATAGGCCCTGTGATTTGAGGGCATGGTAGAACTGGGAGCTGATGGTACTTGAGGAAATAACAGACATGGATATTGTATTCCCTCAGGATTGAGGAGAGATGAGTGTCAGGCATTGAACCCATTTCAAAAAGAGTGACCTTAAAGGCCAGTAGATATGTCCTTCCTAATCACTGGGTAAAAATTCACAAGAGGAGAGCCTGCTGAATGTTGGCAGCAAAGGGGCAGTATGGATGTTTCACTATTTTCCAAGAAGGATCCTATGTCCCCTTCTAGGCCCAGACAACAGGGGATATGTTTCCAGCCAGTACTGGAGAAATCCAGGAAAAAAATATCATATGGTGGAAGCCAGATCTCCTAGTTGAGTGTAGAACAAGAGAAGAAATAGAGTTGGGGAAAATGGAAATGAGAGAACAAAAGGTGGAGGGTGGGAGGTAGTTTCCTCCTAGACAAGTAAGAGGAATAGAAAAAGTAATGAGTATTGGGAGCTTGGGAAGCATAGGGACAGCCTTGGGTGGCAGATGAATTAGAATACTCAGTGATAGTAGGTGGAAGCAGAGGGGTAGAGTCTACTCTGGGTGGTGTTGGAAGAGAAGACCAGGCTTCTGTACCAGATGGTCATGTAGCCTTTACAGAAGAGCTTCTTTGAGATAAAGCTTTTCCATGCATTAAGACCTCCATTGTCCATCTGCTTCCTACCCTTGAGCCTATCAAAATATCAATCTACTCTTGCATTGACCTCATTAACTCCACCTGAAGACCCTCCCCAAACTCATTACTGGAGTCTGAACATTGAACTCATTACTGGAGTCTGAACTCATTGGCTCCTCCTGAAGACCTTCCCCAGGCTCCTCCCCTGAACTACTCCTAGATTCCTCTGTATATAAGACCCCATCTTCCTTCCATCAGTGTGAGAGCGCCATGAGATGGCTTGGCACAGACTTACTCTGTGTGAGAGCGCCATGTGTGTGAGAGCGCCATGGGATAGCTTAGCACAAACTTTGTGAGAGTGCCATAGAATTTTCTAGCACAGACTTGCTCTGTGTCCAATACAAGTGAACTTTCAATAAACTTTACTTTTTCCTTGGCTGAGAAGACTTGAGTGGAATTCTTTCCGCAGGACCCGTCATGTTGGTATTTTGGGGTCTCAGGCAGCCCTAACCCTCTTTGGGCTCCTCTTCATTTTTATGGTTCTTTTGCTTCTTTTTTTAAAAAGCTTCCAACTCTTTCTCTTAACAAGACTCTTCCATATGCCAACTATCATGTCCTTCCTAAAACCTCTTCAGATTAAACCTCCCCTTGCTATAAGACCATATTAAGAGTGGATTGTTAAGAGTAAACATTGACCAACTCATTTTGTTCTAATTCACCACGTGTGACCTCAGAACATACTAACTGCCTCGAGAAAAGCCGTACAACCAGTTTAAGCTGGTTAGCTTCTTTTCCTTTTTGTCTCATGTAAACATCTGGTTTGTAACAAACATTTTTCATGTGATGACGGAGAGAGACAGCCAACCAACCATTTTGTAGTGGATATTCGTTTCCATACACTTACTGGTGGAGGGTGTCTTACTCTGAATAAAGCTGCAGTGCCCTGTCTCCTCATGTCTCCTCAGTCAGTTGGCAATGGTTAGTCGATGAACTCTACAGAAGAAAACGCATAAAACAACTCATCATCACATGGCATGATCTTAAGGCCCTTTTCCATCCTCGCTGCCCTTCTCTAGATCCTCTCCAGCTGAACAAAATTCATCTTAAGATGAGTTACTGAGTTATAGATTTGAACATTTACTCTAGATAGCATCTATTCAGAGCAGTGGGTCTTTTAATTGCCCTGCTCCTGTGCCTCTCATCTTAAAGCTGTCGTAAGTTTGCATTCGTTTTCTGAGTTGCTGTTTCACAGTCTTGACTCACATTAAACTTGTAATTTATCAGAACCCCTCATCTTTTTCTGCAGTGTTCTCTAGCCCTGCCTTTCCTTTCTTGTATTTGTGAAGTTGATTTCTTGAACCTAAGTATAGGGTTTAAGTTTACAACACCTCTTAGGCTTCATCTCACTTGTTTTTTAATGTTTCTTCACCTATTTGTGTAATGAGCAGATTTGATAAACATGCTGTTGCCCGGGGTCTTTCCAAGTGAGAAATGAAATAGCACATGGCCAAATTTAGATCTCTGGGCATTCTGTTATAGATTTGACATTAAACTATTAATAATTATAAGTACTAATAAATCATTATCCTTTCCTCTAAACCACCATTCCCTATTTAACTTCCCTATTACTGTGGAGGTTGGCATTGTCCTTCCAGCACCTTTCTCACTCTCTTTCTCACTCTTTTGCCAAGGCCTGTCAGTGTGACTTTTGCAACATCTCTTGAATACACCCCCTTCTCTCTTCTGATGCTGCCACCGCCCTGCTATAGGCCCTAATTATCTTATGCTTGGACTATTGCAATAGCCTATTGGTGCTCTGGGACAAGTCTGGTCCCATTCCATAAATACAGCTGCTACTCCCCGCTCTAGTTACTCCCTGTTGCCTCCAGGATCAAATACAAAGTCCTCTGTTTGGCATTCAAAGCCTTTCATAATCTATCCACTTTGCCCTGTCCTGTACATTTCCAGTTTTCTTTTCATCTCATGTAACACTAGTCTCTTACTACTCCTCACACAAGACGCTCAATTTCTCAGCTCCAGGCATGTCCACTGACTGCCCATGTGCCTAGAGTGCTTTCCTTCCTCTGCTCTACCTGATGACTTCCTTGGCTTCTTTTAAGTCTCCAAAAAACCCCTGTCTTTTATTGGAAGGCGCCTTCCCTCTGCTAATCCTTTCCTATTTATCCTCTACATGGCTTGTTTTGTATGTGTTTGTTTGCATGTTCCCTTCCCCCCCTTACCCCCCATTAGATTGTAAGCTCCTTGAGGGCAAAGATTGTCAAGCTTTTGTCCCTTTTTGTACCCCCAGCACTTAGCCCAGTCATTGCTTGGTACATAGTAGGCACTTAATAAATGTTTATTGACTGACTAATACTTTCTCTTCGGATCCAATCTCTTAAACAGTTCCTAATCCACCTGGTTGAATTGTTATCTAGCTCACATTCCTTTGCTGTAGATATAGATTTTTATCTATTTCATCACTTTTTTCCCAAAAAAGGAAATAATCAGATTGGCATGCCTTGTTCTTTATGAAACAGTGCAAGCTATTTGAAATCACCTCTTCTCTATCGGTGTTCATTAACAATCCCTTTGATAGTAATTCCAGAATTTTGCCTCAAAAAACTCAAGCTCACAGATATGTAGTCTGCAGAATCCACCTTCTCTGCTCATTGAAGTTAGTACTCCTTCTTCCAAGTCACCCTCTTATCTGTGGCCTTCATTGTCTTCCATAGAGGATCTTCCCAATACATTGGAAATTGAATTGTGGTCGTTTTAGTATGTTTGTGACTACCAATAGATCATCTGTTATCCTTGGCCCTTGCTAAACAATAGCTTACATATTTTTTCTCATCATATATTTCCTTTATGTTGTATTTTACGTAGCTTCTTGGTGATGTATTGTAGCCTGTTTAATACTCCTCATGTGTTTCCACAATCCTTTGGGTCACCAGTAATATTGAGTGGCTTAGAGAGTATGATTTTGTTATTTGCAACCATATATCATCTCCAGGAATATATTGATGATGAGCTTTTACAATAGAAATAGTTTGAAATTGTTGAAAATACTGAAATTTTCCAAATGTGGTAGAGTCCACTCTCTTTTCCAAGTTTAGATTCAGACCGTTGTTCATCAGTGCCTTTCCAAGAGACATATACACCCATTCTACACAGACACATACCCACAGAGTGAACAATCCACGTGCCTACTTATCATATCATGAGTAATAGACTTTCCTTATTCATGTAGTATTTTCTGTGTGCATTGTTAGGCAGATCTTTAAGTGATCATGAGTCTCACCGAGGAGGCCCCTGTAGACAAAGCCATCTGCAAGCAGGGGCATTCCAAGATTAGCTGCTTAGTTTGATGTTTCTCAGACCCTTTGAACAAAGTTGGCTTTGGTTGTGCTTTTCAAGGAATCTTCTGTGTTCTAAACATCTGCCTAGAAGGCCATCTTGGTGGAAAGAAGACTTTAAATGCCTTACGTTTTACTTTACTCCTTTTACTCCCTCACCTGTTTTAAAAATCAGCACACACACTGTAGGTTCTTTATCGTCTTTACCACTCAGTCAGTGTGTGCTGACAACTGTGAAACTACTACAGCTTACACACGACATTGGTTATGAGGAGAAATTGGTAGAGTTTTAATAAGGTCCTTTGGTAATTTTATTTAAATTGCAAAGGTGAGAATGATGAAAAGTAAAGTAGGAAAACATAATTAAGGAAGAAGAAATGTGAGAAGGCAAAGACTCTGGGTAGCACAGAAACTTAATGCCTTTTTTTATATCATGAATTTTTTTTTTAATTTGGGAAAAGAATTAATTGGTAGACCCTGACATGGTGAGTACCTGCTAACACCATAAAAAAAGAAATAGATTATACTTTGACTGTCAGGAAAAGACTTCTTAATGGTGTGGTGTTGTTACTGAGTCAGCTGTACTTTTCAGAGCTAAGATCAGAATTAGTTTGGAAAAAAACCCACAGGAAATAACAATGAGAAAAAGATACAGTATAAATTGAAATAACCCTGAGTTAAACAGGTAATTAAGAATGGAAAATGGACAACAGAATCATCGACACTGACTGACTGATTGTATTGAGGCATTTAGCCAGTAACAAATTAATTGCCATGGCTAGGAGACCCAAAGAACCTAGGGAGGGCTTTATTCAGCAGACATCTAATGTGTTTGCCAAAGACAACAGCAGGTTACAATATAAATTTGTTCATAAAACCTTATGATGAATAATGATGCATTGTTATGAGTAGTATTGTTTCAAAGCAAAGAAAAACAAGGAAGGACAAAACCAGTTTAAAGAAAGTTTGGCAGGTGTCCAACTAAACAAAGTCACTCCAAGGGCATTTGAGGATGACAATGGAAGCAGGACAACATCCAGAAGAACAATGAGGAAAAAATTATAACAAACTTTTCTCCTTTAAGGACAGTGGAACTCTAATGTCACATTGGTTGAAATGGCACTAAAGAAAACAAAGACAAGAAGAACAACTATATTAGACTTCGTATGTGTAGAGAAGATCTGTGTTGGAGGTGACACAATGGTGAACATGTTGAGGGACTGGTATATGCAAGGTTTCTCAGAAAGGAGGGGAAGATACCAAAGGTATATTGGACCTTATTAATACTGAAAAAGGCTACTGAGAGAATATCAACAAATACTAACCTTTATAGCGTCTCATCTAAATACAATCCTTGAGAGTCGTCTGTATGAATTGAGGGGATCTTGGATGAGAGTGTTAATAAGAAACAGGCAGATTTTTGCAAGTGATATTCAACAGTGTAGGGCATCTTTACCATCTCATAACTAAAAGATGTAGAGATTGTAAGATCTTATTGTTTGTTGATTTTGAAAAATTATTTCATCTGGTAGAACTAAGTACTACTTCACAAGTTATTACAAGGTCTTTAGTTCAGCAGAGTCATCCATAATTTCTTTGAAAGGTGGAATAGAGCCTGGGTGTGCCTATAATCCCTGCTGCTGGGGAGGTTGAGGGTGGCGGGTCTCTGTAGTTCTCAGCCTATGTACTTTGGCGCCACATGGTGAGCCCCCAAGAGCAGAGGGCTACCAGGTTTCCTAAAGGGAAGTAAATAAGCCCAGGCTGGACACAGATTTAATTGGGCCCATGAGTAGTGGACTGCACATGTAGCTTGGGCTACCCAAGATAGAAGAAGGAAGGAAGAAGGGGGCATGGCTAATTATAAGCCTCAGGTAGGACATAAAACAGGGAGAAGATATTTGTCCAAGATGTTGGCTGTTGTGGAGGAGGTCACAAAGACAGCACATTGTAAAAGAGATTTTCATGCGTTGTATGGTCTTCCGCATGGTCCTTTTCTTGCAGATGATAACATGCTGAGTGCATCAAGCCTTGAAATATTGCAATCTCCCATAAGATCTGAAATCACTCAAAAGAATTTAGCTTGACTTTTCACATAGAAGTAACCAAAGTGATTAAGACTGTCTGTTGCCTGACACCGATATAAATGGAACATCCTACAGAACTTGTCTAACATTAAATCTTGAGTCAGACAGCACAAGCGGACAAGTTGGGCTCAGTTGAACAAGAGCAAAGGACCATCTTTTCAATAATATTCTATTATTGTTATTACATAATATTCTTCAAAGAATTAAAAGGATATATAACTCAGAGAACAGTAGAGAGGCACGGGGGTGAATATGTACAGACTGCTACCAATAAGTCATGAGGATTTCTAAAGAAGAATAAGAATAAAAAGTAACATCAAGTAAGTGTGTAATTAGAAGAAAAGATGGGCTGCTCAGATATTGAGAGTGAGGGATGATAGGTAAATGACCAGTGTCTCACTAGCACCCTTGCAGTATCAGAAGAACATGAAGATTTACAGCACATTGGATGGATGTGGACATTGAGTAGGAAATGGCAGGCACAAAAGCCTTGTGCTCCGCTGGGGGAGAAATCCTGAAGGCATTGAGATTATAGACCCATGTGAATTGAGTACAAAGAAAAATTTGAGGGCCAGTATGAAATAATGAATAAAAACTGAAGAATCAAGATAATATATGCTAACTTCTACTATGTTTAAAAATACAGCAAGAAAATCAGGAAAATACACAGCAGTAAAGAAAAATTTAAAAATAAACATTTATTTGTTTAAATTAATGTACTTTTAAAAATGAATTTTAAATAATGGGGTTTGCAGTTTTGTTTGTATATTTTAATATTCGGGAGTTTTATAGTTATAGAATTTAGAATTGTTTTTACAATATTAGTGATCTAATGGCTTAAAGCATCTTAGTAGCATACAGACCTCTTTCGTATCTTATTCCTGTACCACATGTCAACCATTGCATTGACTAACAAGGTATACTTTCAGTTAATATGTAAGAACTTGCCACTTTATTTCACTATTTCTACCATATGCACTACACATTGAAATTGTCATAATTTTTAACTGGGTGGTGGTGTGGTTTTTTGTTGAGTTTTTTCATTTGTTTTATGCTCATCAGTTATCTTTGCAAGCCATAGTTCCACATGTCTTACGAAGGTATTTCTCTTTTTTGCTTTTTGGAGGGCAGTTGGGGGTTAAGTGAGTTGCCCACAGAAGCACAGCTAGTAAGTGTGTCAAGTGTCTGAGGCCAGATTGGAACTCGGGTCCTCCTGACTCCAGGGCCGGTGCTCTATTCACTGTGCCACCTAGCCGCCCCCCTGAAGTCATTTTTCTTATCTTTGAAAATGAACTGCTCTATTTGTCTCTAAAATGTAATTAGGTAATTATAAGTAAAACTAATTTACAATAAGCTTGTATCACAATATTATGTGAGTTAATTGTAAAACCTATTACTGAAAGTAAACAGAGTATAAGTTTATAGACTAATGTGTTCAAAATTAGTTTTTCTATATTTTCTGTCCCTTTAATGGTCAACTTGTTTTTCTTTTTAATTTTTTTTTTCTTTTTTCTTTTTGGAGGGCAGTTGGGGTTAAGTGACTTGCCCAAAGTCACACGGCTAGTTTTCGTGTTAAGTGTCTGAGGCTGGATTTGAACTCAGGTCCTCCTGACTCCAGGGCCAGTGCTCTATTCACTGCGCCACCTAGCTGCCCCAATGGTCAACTTATTGATGTGATTAGTCTGCTAATGAATAAAGAATACAAAGTTCTAGGAGTTCTACTTTAGTCCTTACTAATCTTGACAAGATTCCTAGAACTTTGGTTGAGAGAAAAGTCTAGGAAGTTTTGTTATCTTGAAGCACTAAAGATTTCATTTGCAGGGCAAGTCTTTATGTTATGTATCTGATATGTTCAATTTAATGACCTACTTCTTGGTAAAAATTTAAATCATAACAAAATTCAAACTTGTAACTACTTTTATCTAATAAGGTTAATAGTTTTCATCTGTGTATAATAAAAATTCCTATTTGACTTCAGTTTATGATAGAGTGAGTAGTTTGATGACTTCTTAAATTAAGTGTAGTTAGACTTGAATTTCTTCTATGCATATCAAGTGGTATGAACAACTAAGAGCCACTTTTTTGTTTTATAGACAACTGGATAAGAGAAGTTAATTTATGGTGCTCTAACCTAGATGTCCTCTTTTATTATGGTAAATATACTTTTATATTATTTCTGACACCCAGAATGAAAACCTTGTAGCCCCCTTTCTCTCTTCCCTTTCCTCCCTTCTCCCTTCTGTTTCTGCTGCCACTGTTGTAGTCATTTTTTCTCTCCCAAGACAGCTTTCACACAGTTCTCCAGATAATGCTCACATATAACTGCATTACGGTCCAACTCAAAGCTCTTCCCCATTTCTCTTTTGCCTCTGTGACAATGCAGAAATTTCTTAGGCCATTGCATTTGAAGCTCACTGCAGTCTGGTTGTATTTTCATTCCTGTTCCTTTCCATGCACTGTATATTCCAACCAAACTGGGCCAGTAACTACTCATTAACCTAGTCCTGCATTTCCTATTTTGAAGCATTCACCAACTTGACCTCATGTCTAGATGTGTTCCACATCCCTGTAAAAGTCCTTTTCATTTTTCAAAGCAGTATTCCAGTGTAATCTCAGCCATACCTCAGCTCAAAAGGGATTTCTCCGAGCTCAGGCATTCTTAGGGCATTTTTGCTAGCGTTCTCATGGTAAAGTCCACCTTAGCTCACAAACACACATGCGTGTGTGTCTTTTCTCTCTCCCTGATCCCGTAATCAGACTCTTAAGTTTCTTAAAGATAAGAACTGCCTCAGTTTTTTATTCTTTGCGTGGTGCCTTTTGTATTTTTGAGTGTGTGGAATGGGAGGGCATCCAGACCTATAATTTAATTAATACAGGGGATTTCCCCAGGAAGGAAACTCATTCCACCAAAGCAGATCAGTAGCTCATCTCTAACTCCTAAAAGATTAAAGTGCCTTTGCCTCCATTCCCACAGGCAGTATTGGTACATGGCCTGAAAAGAACCCAGGCCTTCTTGATGCAGTGTCAGCCCTCCCAGCCCTATACTGCTGCCTCTCTCTAAGCTTGACATAAAGTGTTTAATAAATACTTGTTGAATTGAAGGCATGGAATCTCTTTATAGTCTCCATATTACCTGTTACCTGGTCTATTGTAAGTTTCCTGTTTGGGCTCACTACTCCTATACTTTCCCCTCCCAAATGCCTCCTTCATTGTTGTTGCTTAGTCATTTTTCAGTTGTACCTCATTCTTAGTGACCCCGTGGGGGATTTTCTTGGCAAAGATACCGTTTGCCATTTCCTTCTCCAGCTCGTTATACGGATGAAGAAACTGAAGCAAATGCTGTGCATTACACAGCTCTAAGTGTCTAAAGCCACATTTGAACTCCGCTGTTCCTGACTTTAAGCCTAGCACTCTTATCTCAGAAACCTTCAGCCTGTGCACTGTCTCTTTCCATGAAGCTTGGCTATATTCCTCACAGTTGTTAGTGGGCTCCCTCTTCAAATTCCTTCCTCCCTTTCTCTGTATTTCTCTATTTTTGTCTCTGTCTCATTTAGGTATGTTATGACCCCCCAATAGAATTCCCTGTTGAGTCTTTGATTTTTGTCTTTCGATCTCCAGAGCTTAGCACAATACCTTGTGCAGCCATGTCATTTTACTTGAAGTATAAGGAATCAATAATATTCATAGTCTTTATCAGTTGAATACAACTTGAAAAGATAATTTTTCCAAACACATTTTTATCTCTAGGTTCTCAAGAAGATCGCAAACAGCTTAGATGCGATATTCACAATAAAGTTGTAGACTTCAATGTGATTGTGACTACGTAAGTACTAAAATTATCAGGGACATTGACAAAAGAGAAAGTATTATTTTTTTATAGTATTTAATAAGAGCAAATAGCAGTGATTGATTTTGGTTCATTTGAGATCATTCTCAGTTGTGCTTTATCCATTCCGGGTAGGACTTTCTGCCTCAACTTTTAGGTCAGCAGCACTTGGTATGAGAAGGTGTATTATTTGGATACATGGATATCCATTCAGTCAGCAGAAGGCAGCCTATTTCACTGCACTATTTCATTGCACTACAGTTATTTTTTTCTGTCTGCTCTCATAGCTCGTATGCTCAGGTTTTTTAAAAAATGCAAATAAAACTTTGAAGGCAGGAATTAAGCAGTGATGTGGTTATTAAATGTATAACTTTACTTCTTCATTGGTTTCATTAGTGCATATATTTTACTCCTACCAGCTTTTAATACTTTTTCATCTGATTGAAGTCCTATCTATGGTTTTCCACAACAACTCTTTCTAGATTCTACCTGACATGCTACGGATATTTTTCTTAATAATTTTAATAGATAATACCTGGTACCCTAGTGTAAAACTATACCTGGTACCCTAGTGTAAAACTATTCTTTGGTTGAATGTTGGTGATCTTGGGGTGTCACTATAGCATTTGAGTCATCCATCTTTTGTTAATTAAGTATTAAATGTTCATTTGTTTAACTGTTTGACACATTGTGTTACCTTTACGCCATCATTTATGCCCAGCTGTATACTTCCTCATAATTGGTTAGAACTCACTCAATTCTTTAAATAATTGTTGATTTTATTATGAAAAATATTTGATCATTTCTGACCAGAACTCTCTTAGTCAAAAGCATGTTCTCTTCTTGCCGAATTCTGTCAGAATTTTTGACATAATTCCTGTCAGTTTGACCATGGACCAAGCAAGGACTCATCTTCTGGTCTGATCCTGTAGCAGTGTGTTCCTACTTTCTATTTTTTTGATACCATATAATTTTAAAATTGTGCATAAACACTATTAAAATATATGTATTTCAAAGAAATAGAATCTGACTTTATCATAAGAAATACAGAACTGGCTTTTACCCTGTTAGATAAAGCCTTTAAATGTGTCCTTAGTTTTTTCTTTCCATTTCAGACTGACTACTCTTAGCTATATAGTATATAATTTGAAGCATTATTAAATAATGTGCCTAGAATTTTCTTTTTCCTTTTTTGTTCTTTTATTAGTTGTTTTTGCCTTTATCATAGTCACTTCTAAGGGAAATCCTTCCCACTTTTTTCCCAATTAATGTAGATGAGTCAGTACTTTTGGGTGAATTGTTTTATGGGATTCACACACAGATCAATGGATTGTCTAAACTCTTAGAATGCTGTCCTACAATTTTTATTTACAATAGGTACAATTGTGCAATTAGCAGTTCAGATGACCGCAGTCTATTTCGACGGCTGAAACTTAACTATGCAATCTTCGATGAGGGCCACATGTTGAAGAATATGGGCTCTGTGCGCTACCAGCACCTCATGACCATTAACGTATGGAATTCTTTCTCCGTTCCTAACAAATTAGAAAATTTTAAAACTTGCAAATCAAATGAATGTGCTCTTATGTAAGATACAACATATGAACATCAAGTATAAAATCTCTTCCCTCAGTACATGACAGGAAGGCTATGGCTCCTTGGAAGAAAAGGGCAAAGGTGGAAGTTTTGATGGCTATTTCGCATGGTCAGCTTAAACATAGGACAAGTTTAGACATAAAATGTTCATTCGAACAATTTCTCTTCTCTGACTACTTTTAGCAGAAAAGGAAACATACTGCTGTGGTAGAGAAACTACTGACCGTAGAGACTAGAGTCTGGAGCTTTCCGATTGGCTGTAGTACTAATGGGGTGTATGACCATGGATAAATTATACGACATAGAACTAGGTGACCTCTGATGTCCCTTCGGGAACAAATTACTGGCACATTTACCCATAAGGTTTTAGGGAGGTTTTGTGCATATGTTCATTGCGGGGGGTGGGGGGGGGAGTAGAGTGAGTGAGAGTGTGTCTGTGTCTTAAATACCTAATTTCCGTTTCTCTCTGTCATAGGCAAAGAATCGTCTGCTACTTACAGGCACTCCTGTTCAAAATAATCTGTTGGAACTCATGTCTCTGTTGAATTTTGTCATGCCTCATATGTTCAGCAGTAGCACCAGTGAAATCAGAAGAATGTTCTCTTCCAAAGCAGTAAGCAGAGAGTACATGTTCACTCTCTCACACACACACACACACACACACACACACACACATATTCTGTGCACAGAAATATCAATTGCTTGTTGTTCAGACTGTAATATAATACTTAACCAGGTCTTCTTTAAGAAGCAGATTACAGGCTAAATATTAAATCTTGTCTATCATCAGTTTGGAGTATTTGGAGAAAGGGGGAAGGCCCTTTTAGAATGTACATGTGGAAGAAGCCAAGAGGCTCATAGCTATGAGTGTATTTCAGTGCTTTAAAATAAGCTACCTGTATTATAATCTCTTTTCTAAAAGTGATGATTTTTTCTTTCATTAGAAGTCAGCTGAAGAACAAAGTATATACGAAAAGGAGAGAATAGCACACGCTAAGCAAATTATAAAGCCATTTATTCTGAGAAGAGTAAAAGAAGAGGTAATGTCTTCTGTGTGGGTTGGTTAGCAGAAATAATTTTTTTTAAATTTAAACTAGGAAAACTTTCCTTAAACAAATTCTATTTGATTTTCTCAGGTCCTTAAGCAGCTACCTCCCAAAAAAGATTGTGTTGAGCTGTGTGCAATGTCAGAAAAACAGGAACAACTGTACTTTAATCTTTTTAACAAAATGAAGAAGTCCATCCATGGCATGGGTATGACCTGATTTTGACCGTGTACTTTATATACTGTTTTATGGGTGTTTGTTGCTTTTATAGTTGCATGATGACTTTTTTTGTTTGTTCCTTATCTCACTTTAGACTTTTTTTAAAAATTGAATATTTGCTATCATTTACAATAATTATTGGATTTAGATTTCAGTCTGTACTTTTTGACTTGCAGAGAAAAGCTCAGAAATGGGCAATGTGATGATGCAACTAAGAAAAATGGCCAATCACCCTTTATTACATCGTCAATATTATACAGCTGAAAAGCTCAAAGTAATGTCCCAGCTGATGTTAAAGGTAAGAATGAATGCGCAATCCTCTTCACTCTCCAGTTCACGGCATTTCACCTAAACTACAAACCCCAAATGTCTTTACTGTATGACCTTAGGTAAAAAATAAGCGGATAAGCCACTAGAATGTTATTCTGCTGCCCTTCCCTCTGTAATTTAGAAGGGACCCCGGGTTCCCAGGCATAAAGATGCTGGTTATTTGATGATTGTAGTCTTCTTAACTGTTACTGTCATGAGGTCACTGATGTACAATGTGGTCTAAAAGGTCACTGGTTAATGCACTTACATCAGTGTGCAGAATTTGCATGGAGAGTTGTGCTTTGACAAGCATCATCTAAATGTCTAAACAGAGAAGTAGCTCACAACTGAAGGCACTGACAGTGACTGGTGGTGACTGATCTGATTCCCTGAACCAGTTCTTCTTTATCTCTTTATCTGATCCTGAATGAGTTGCATTAGAGTGCTGTATAATTTCATCAGTATCAGCAGTGTTCTTACTAGTACACTAGTATTCACCTTAATTATTTGATTAATTTAATGCAATTAATTTAGAGCTGGCACACACCTTAGATGTCATTGTGACCAACCTCCTCAAATTGTAGCTGACAAGTCTGAGGCTTCACATTGTGACTTGTCCAAGACCACACAGCTAGTGAACGTAAGGCAGAATTTGAACCCACATCTCCTCGACTCTGTAGGCTACAACATGCTGCCTTTCAAGGGACTGAGGAAATAATTCAGATTAGTTTCATATTATCATATTGTAAAGTATACTTTGAAATACAAGTTTCTTTTCTTTTGAGGAACCTACACATTGCGAAGCTAATCCTGACCTGATTTTTGAAGATATGGAAGTCATGACAGACTTTGAATTACATTTACTTTGTAAACAGTATGCGCACATCAATGACTTTATGTTAGACATGGATCTCATTTTGGACTCTGGAAAATTCAAGAAACTAGAATGCATTTTGTCTGAATTAAAAGAAAAGGTATTGTGCAAAAATTAGTCGTTCAACACTTGCTCATTCTCCAGCCTCTAGTATCAATATTATTAGTTTGATCTTTCAAATCTACAAGTACTGATAGCACTGCTTTTTGTCACATAACGGGACATTAATGATTACTACAGACTATTTGGGTATAGGCTTAGAATTTTGTTAAAATGGTAAAATTCCTGTTATTGAGGGCAGGGACCTCGTCCAGTACGTGTCCTTACAGGTCTTATGTGTGAGCAGGGTTGCATTGCACTTAATTGTATTATGCCAGCCAGTCAAATAACTAATAATATTGCATCATACGGAGTATCAGATAGAAATGAGAAGAGAAAATATTTATACAATTTTCACAGTTTTTCAGTAACTGAAAACAGGCATAATTTAAGTAAGATTTTTAAAAGATCAGAATTAAGGAGGCAGAACCAGGTGTGAAAGTAACCTGGTTTTGCTTTTGGAAAATTTCACTTGTGCACTTGACTTTTTGCCAAAAGTTCTCTCTCCCATACCCCTCCATTTCCTCCAAGTGCTGTTACTTCCTCTCACACTCTCTCGTTTTCAATCTCACCCTGTCTGTTATTGCCTTCCTGTTGCATATAAAAATGCTAAAATGACTGTCCTGTGTTGAAAATGGTTGAAAAATTAAAATTTAAAAATAAAAACCCTTTATTTGATCTTGCCATCCCTTCAAGCTATTGTTCTGTTTCTCTCCTCCCTGTTACTGCTAAACCCCTAGAACCATCTACTTTTGCTACCTCTTCTTTTTCACCCTCTACTAATTTCTCGCCCTTGCAAGTTAGTTTTCCACTCCACCAGTCAGCTATAATTGTTCCCTAGCTTTCCAGTCCACCAGTTACCTACTCGCCTACAATTGTTCTTTCAAAATTAGCCACTGTTTTAGCTGCTAAATCCAGTGACTTTTTCTCTTGTTCTCTAGGTGAATTTTATTTATATGTGGCTCTGTAAAGTAATAGTTTGTAATTTTCTACAGCATTGAATAAATAAATTAATTTAGGTAGTATTGTCATTTTTATTATATTGGTTTGCATTACCTACGAGTATTTACTATTTCTTAATATCCAATACAGATCAATCCAATATAGATCTGTCTGTATTTTGTTCCATATAGTCATGTAGGAAGACTACCAAGTATTTTATATTATCCTTTGATATTTTAAATGGAATTTCTCTGTCTTCTTTGCTTCATTTTATTGTTAATATACAGAAATGCTGATGATTTATGTGGGTTTATTTTATCGCTTGCAACTTTGCTCGATGGTGGCCTTTTCTCAGTATTTATCTTGCTTTCTTTGTTGATTTTGACTTTCAGCTATCCTTTTCAGGAAACTGTTGCCTTTGGCTTTCATGACACTTCTTTCTTGGTTCTCCCACATGTCAGATCCTTGGCTAGATCATCAGTTTTGACTCTCCCATGCATGGGTATCCCCCAAAGCTCTGCCCTGGGGCGTCCTTTCTATGTCTAGACAGGTGATTTATTGGTGATTTATTTAATCAGCTTTTTGGTTTCTGTCATCCCTGATATATGACTCCCACATGTCTTAATTTTCATTTGGAACTATACTCCTTGCCGAGTATCTCCATCTGAATGTCCTATGAGCATCTCAAATTCATTTTCTCCAGACGTTGATCCTTGGTTCTTTAAACTGTCCCAGCCTTGGCTCTTTTCTTTGGATGGCACCTCTGGCTTTTCTGTCACCCAGGTTTGTAGCCTCCAAGTCATCCTGGACTCTTAATCCCTCTTTCAGTCCCCTACATTTAAGTGAGAGCCAAGTTTTCTGGATTCTGTTTCAATTACCTATCTTGGATTTAGCCTCTTTCCCATTCATATGGCTATTGTTATAGTTCTTTCCTCATCTGTTCAGGTGCCTAGACTGATAACTCCATAATTGACCTTCCTGCTTCTAATCTTTCTCATCTTCTGTCAAAATAATCTTCCCACAGTACAGATTAGTATATCACTCAGAAAAACTTAGGTGGTTCCCTGCTATTGCCTCCAAGGCAGTCTAGCTGCCTATTATTTAAGGCCCAGTCTGGCTCCAGTTAAGCTTTATTTCATGCCTTGCAAATTCTACATGTCATCCTAACAGCATTACTAACTGTTCCCAGACCTTGGTAGTGTCATCTCCTGCATCTGTTTATTTGTATAACCCTCTACTACTTTTTGGTCCTTTTTCATTCTTATTGCATGAAAACTTCCCTGAGTCTTTCTTTCTTCCTTTCTCCTTTTAGTATCCTATTCCTCTTCAAATTACTTTGTTCTTTATTTGTATACATGCCTGGGAAAATATAAGTTCCTTGATGGCAAACTTTTTTTTTTTTAATCCCTAGCACGTAGAATTTGTATTATCAATGAATGTTTGTTGCATTGAGACAGGTCCTTCTGTAGTCTCACTTTTTTTTTTTTTTACCACAAAGAAGGAAAGGCTCCAATAGGCTTAGTGTTGGTTTCCTTAGAAATGAAAGGTATGTGCTATAAAACTACCTAGTGATTGCAGTAAAAATCCAGATACTGCAAATCTTTACAAGCTAACAAGAATTATAATTATGTTTATTAATTTGTTTCTGCTTTCTCTTCATAGGGTGACAGGGTTGTATTATTTAGCCAGTTTACAATGATGCTGGACATCTTAGAGGTTCTTCTAAAACACCATCAGCATAGATATCTTAGGTTGGATGGGAAGACTCAAATTTCGGAAAGGTTGGCATTTTTTTAGAATTACAAATTTATTTCTTTGACAACATATCTTTTAGTGTGTTTTGAACATTCACTATACATTTTGTTGTTTCTAGTCTTTTAAAAACTGCAACTATAAACAATATATTTCAGATTTCTTGTCTGTGCTATCTTGTTCATTTTAAAACTTTGCTCATGTCAGTTAAGTGCTTTTTGGAAAAAGATTGCAGGAAGTATTCCAAGCACTTCTAGAACTTAGAATGTTTTTTCCTAAGTTGAGGAGTCTTTTTTCTAATTAAATCTTTTCAGAGTATTATTTCTCCTTAGCAGCCTACTAGTACCATATTTATGAACAGTTGCTCTATGGAGGATACTATTATTTCTTATAAGTCCTGTGGAACAATGTTACTACAAAGCTAAAATCTGAACTGCAACTTAGTGAAATTTCCTAACAGTGCAAACCTTGGATTAGCACTCAAGAAACAGATAGACCCAACCAAAGAATATTAACAGGTGGCCTTTAGCTCTGCCTTCAGCTCAGCTCAAGCCCCTGTGATTATGATCGTGTTATCTACTAGCAATATCTTGTTTAGAAAATGGAGAGTGTCTTAGGCTATATCACCACAGAGGATAAAACATTTGTCCAACTCTTTGTTAAATGTCATGTCACTATTTCCAGATTGTTGAACTGGCTGGCCACTTTAACCTTATGAAAATGGAGTTTGGATAAATGGGTAGTTGGAGGAGATAGGGAGTGGAGCTCAGGGAGATTGCAGCATTAAAAGTTTTGACTACTAGAGTACATATTCTGTGGAGTTGGTATCAGAACTTATACAGATATTACGTAATATCCACAAAGCTTAAAATATTAAGATACTACCTTGTGAAGATGACACCATTTAATGTGTGTACTTTGAGTTGTTTTTTTGGTAGAGCTGTATTGAGTTTATTCATACATACTCAGTTATTTATCTCCCTTGTTTCAGGTGATACAAAACCTTTTGAAGTAGCCAGTTTACTGTATGTGGCTCCTATCAGTAATAAATCCTTATCTTGGGCTTCGTTAGTACTTTATACTAATCTGTTACAGTCAAAAATATTTTTTTCATTTGTACTATTATAGACATTTCAGAATTTTACATAACTATTTTGCATAAATTTTTCCAGTTCAACAGCATTATACATTTATATTTTGATGTCTTAACTTCACGATTTAATTCTTAGGATTCACCTAATTGACCAATTCAATACAGACATGGACATCTTTATTTTTCTGCTATCAACAAAAGCTGGTGGACTTGGGATAAATCTGACCTCTGCAAATGTTGTCATACTTCATGATATTGACTGTAATCCATACAATGACAAGCAGGCTGAAGATCGATGCCACAGAGTAGGTCAGACTAAGTAAGTATATTGAATTTTCCCTTCCATGCCCTGCCCTGTCCTCCCCTCCCCTCCCGTCCCGTTCTTCAGTGACCTAACACTCCCAAATTGAAAAAAAGAAAAACACATTTTAACAGTATGTATACTCAAGACATTCCCTCACTAGTTGTGTCAGAAAATATCTGTTCTGTTTCTGTGATCTGAGTCTGTTACCTCTGTCAAGAGGTGGGTAGCATGCTGTTGCACAGGCCAATCATAGTTAATGATTACACCCATTAGAGTTCTTGAGTCTTTGTTTACAATGCTATTTTATTCTCTGTATTTCTCTCTGTATCATTTTATACAAACCATCACAGATTCCTCTGAAACCATCTTGTTTTATCATTTCTTATAACATTGTAACATTCTATTCTATTTTTTAAAAAACTAACTTGTTCAGCCATTTCCCAATTGATAGGTACCTCCTTAAATTTCCAGCACTTTGCTATGACAAAGAGATGAAGCTATAAATATTTTTGTACTTGCACAAAATAGCTTAGTCCTTTTACTTTGATTTCTTTGAATTTTAGATCTGATTGCTTGGTTGAAGGGTAAACTATGCTTAGTTCAGTGACATTTTGAGCATGGTTCCAAATGACTTTCCATAAGTTAGCGACCCATTCGCAGCTCCAACAGTGCGTTAATATAGCCTTTTTCTGTAGGCCATATAGTGGTTGTTTTTCCTTTTTGTCATCTTAAATAATCTGATGGATGTGAGGTAGAACCTTTGGGGTGCCTTAAAGTTCTTTAGTAGGGATTTGGAGCATTTTATTCATAAAGTTGTTAATACCTGAATTTATTTCTTTGGAAATTG
Source organism: Pseudocheirus occidentalis (assembly GCA_028646575.1). Taxonomy (NCBI): domain Eukaryota; kingdom Metazoa; phylum Chordata; class Mammalia; order Diprotodontia; family Pseudocheiridae; genus Pseudocheirus; species Pseudocheirus occidentalis. The sequence continues at coordinate 29,176,403 of CM053601.1, read as the reverse complement.
CCTGCTCATATGCTTTGACTGTTAGGGAATGAGTCTTTTTTTTTTATAAATTTGGATCAGTTCCTTAAATGTCTTTAAAATCACTCCTATCAGAAACATACTACCAAAGGGCAGGGGGGAGGGGGGGAAGGGGAGAACGTAGTGCAAAGGTTTTTCCCTCAAGTTAATTGTTTCCCTTTTTTAACTGCATTTTGTTAGTGTAAAACCTTGATTACATGTTATGTAATCAAAATTATACATTTTATCTTCAGTATTTTTCTCTGTTCCTTTTTTAGTGAAATTTTTCCCTATCTGTAATTGGGAAAGGTATTTTTTCTTCTAATTTGTTTATGATAGTGCATTTTTTTTGTTTTGTTTTTTTGGGGGGGTAAATGGTACAAGATGGTCTGAGTACCAGTTTCTGACAGATTGCTTTTATCACATTTTTTTTTACTGTAATAAGATCTTTTCAATTTATCAGACTATGCTAACATGCTCCTTTTGTTTTTATGGGTCTACCAAGTCATCCTCTGGTAGCTTGCTATGGCACTGAGTAAGTTAATTAGGTATAATTGTTTTGTAATTGGTTAAAACTTTGTCCGATATTCATCTTATGTAAGCAAAGGTCTTTATACTCTATCAGATTTTTTTTTTCCAAAAAAGGTATGACTTTATTGTATGCACACCACCATACCTAAGTTTGTTTTTTCTGTGAAAATGCAAAACAGTGTCACATTAGCATTTAATTCCATAGAAATAAAATTTGTTAACACAGATATGAGCACTAGTTTGTGCCAGATGAAAGCAGCAGGGTTTTTTGTTGTTGGTGGTGGTTTTTTATGTTTGTTTAGTACGCCATGGATGGAGCTTTTCTATAAGATACAAGTGACCTTCCTATCCAACCAGCATTGGTCAGAGCAATATTATCTGTGATTTGACTAGACAGGTAGCTTTGATATAATAAAAATTCCACAAGATACTGTTTGTTTTGATTTAATTGATTAAAAATACATTACTAAAGTTTGCATTTGTAGCCTAGAGAAATTGAAAATGAAATACTATATCTAGCCTGAATGAAATATTAACTAAAAAATACTGTTTGGGGCCCAACAGAGTTTAGGAAATTTATTACACATTAATCCATTTTGTTAACTCTTCTTCTCCCTTCTGAAATATGCTTCAATTTATTAAGGTATGTTTTGACTTGAGAAGTACTAGGAAAGTTAACTAGTTTCTTTGAATTCCAAGGGAAAAGGGAGCATCAAGAGTGGGTAGAGGTTACAGACAGGGACTTTTATGATCGGAGTTTTCTAATGAATGGACTTTTGTAAGATGGTATCTTCAACATCACTGGAAATGTTGAAGCACTGACAGGGAAGAATTTATAATTTATCAGGGAAGTTAAAAAAAAGTTTTTCAGAATTTATTTATTTTTATTTTTCAACATTCATTTCCACAAGATTTTGAGCTCCAAATGTTCTCCCCATTCCTCTCCTACCCGGCCCCCCCTAAAATGGTGTGCATGCTGATTACTGCTTGCCCCCGTCTGCCTTCTCTCATAACTTCCCCTGTCCTTTTCCCTTTACTGTCTTGTGGGGCAGGATGGATTTCTAGACCCCATTTACTTGTATATCTTATTTCCCAGTAGCATGTAGCAACAATTTTTTAACATTTGTTTTTTAAGTTGAGTTACAGTTCTTTCCCTTCTTCAGTATAGGTTACATATGTATAGTTAAGCAAAACATTTCTGTAGTAGTCATACTCTGAAAGACTGACTGAACTTCCCTCCATCCTGTGCCATCCCCCACCCCCTGCTTATTCTGTTTTCTTCTTTGACCCTGCCCTATTTTTCAGGGGCTAATTTGACCTAGTAGAGAATTAAGAAAATAGAAAGGGGGAAAGGCCTGGATCTCCCAGTAGTAAGTGGTAAGAGAGAAATTTGTGTTTTGTTTTAAAGGCATTTATTAAATCTGACATAGTAATAACAACAACAACAAAACCCTAGTTTAGTTCTCCTTCCTGCTGTTTTCCCCATCTCTCGCTTCCCACTAGTTCATCACTCCTCTTGTCCCCCCTCCCTTAAGCAAATAAGCGCGGCCGTGTAAGTAAGGCTTGGCCACACCTGAAGGTGTTCTCCTCGTCTCACACTTGTTGGTACCTTGTATCTCTACCAAAAAATGAGTCCTGAAGGCCTTCACGGCTGCTTTCTGAGTTGTTGTCATCACATGTTCTGGTTCTGCGCCTTTCATTCCGCGTCAGTTGGTTGCATTTTCCCCCTGTGCTCTTCATTTAGTCTAAACTGAATTTGCTAACTCTTTGAAAATACTTTATTGAATTGTTTTTAGAAATAAAAAGACCTAACTTTTTCACAAGTTCATGTTAATTCAAGATTCAGAAGAGGCTTTAGATACCATTTAGTCCTTTCCCTTCTCACCTTTCTCCTTCCCCTCTGTTTTAGAGGTAGAAGACTAAGGACCAGTGAACAGGCCTTGGCATGTGATTGCCTAGAAGGGAGTGAGGTCTCCTAGGAGTACCTGACTTCTGTCTCTAGATCGGTCGTGGAATTTTAACGCATCTGCTATAAGTGCTTTGAAATGACTTTTTATAGTAACATATGCAGTGTGCCGACAACCATAAATGCAGATAATAAAAATCTTCTGCTGTCTTTCTGATTTTAGAGAAGTACAAGTTATAAAGTTGATAAGTCAAGGGACAATAGAAGAGTCCATGCTCAAAATCAACCAGCAGAAATTGAAACTAGAGCAAGACATGACCACGGTAGATGAAGGTAAGCTCTCATTGTGCCCCATGAGAAACTGTTTGCTGCACATGGTTAAGCATCTCAGATAAATAAACTAGTAATAATAATTGTAGAAATGTCCCGTTTGGTACTTTAGATTTTTTGAGTTATAAATTGGAAGCAGTAAGTGAGCATTGTATAAGAAGCTTGAAACATAGTTTAGTGGTAAGAGTTCTATAAAACTTGAGTAGCTTAATGCTACTTACTGTAGATCTTAATATAGTTTATAATATGTAATTCAAGGTAATGTCTGTTATTTATATAGCACTTTAGGGTTTTCAAAACCACCTTGTGAGGTAGGTAACATTGTGATCCCTATTTTGCACATAAGGAAAATATGAGATAAGTGACATGACTTTCTCACAGTCACATAGCACGTGTGTGCAGGCGTGTGGGGGTGTGCATGTGTCTGTTTCAATTGAAACGGAGACAAACGTAAGCGTCACGTAGCAGTCAGCTCTTATAACATTTATTGTCTTCTGTCTTTCCTTATCTGAGTCAGCCATAAGCAGCTGCAACCTGACCGATGCCACTTTTCAAGGACCAGTGCCAAAGAGGGGCCTTTGCCTACTTAGGTTATTTTTCATTGTACAGTGATAAAATGTTTCACCTCTGAACATTCACATTTCTTTTCCTTTGCAGGTGATGAAGGAAATGTACCTGCAGATATAGCTACATTACTAAAGACTTCATTAGGTCTCTAAAAGAAGGATTTCTAATTGAAGAGAAAATACCAACTTGGTGCACCCAAGGACATTTACATTACTGAAGACCATGGGATTTATGAACATTTATAACTTTTTATAATATCCGTATTGTATTTCTCATGGTATGAAAGATTTTTGCCACTAAAGGAATTCTCCAAATGCTCAAACCTGAAATATATAATTGCCACAGAAACGTAGTCCTTAAGATGTTGAATAATCATATTTTACAAAGCAGTTTTCCAAATGGGGATTAGTTGGTGATTGTTTGTAACAGATCTGCTAATGCTTTAGATATGTCAGTATTTTTGTAATTATTTCTACCTCCAAATATATATATAATACTGTCTTTCACTGGATAATGTGTGTAGATTTTTACATGTGCCTTATTTGACAATGCTTATGTTTTGTTTTGCCTGTCTTAACTCATTTGAAGTACTGTTTTTGTATTAACTTAGTAAAATAAAACTGTCTAGATTACGTAGCTTTAGTTTTCTTACTGTTTGAAGCAGATGTTCACCATTGCCATCGAGAACTCTGACCAGAACGTCAAGGTGGTGATCTCTTACCAACGTCCCCCTCCGCTTCCCCTGGCTCGCCGTGGGACTGTTTTGTTTTTCTATGGATAGTAATGAAAATCCTCCTTCTCTGGGATTGTTTCCTCGGTAGATGGATTCTCACTATGGATTACTTCTTTTGTTCCTCTCCTTAGCATTGCGCTAGTTAGGCACATCCCCCTGGCTAGCCATGTGCATGCTCGTTTGATTTGCTTCTCTCGGCACTTGTGCCCTGATGCTCTTGTTGCATCTTTTCTTTTGCTGTCCAGATCATTATTTATTCCTGCCGCATCTCCATGCATCAACAGAGCGTTGATGGAATTCTTCTAGGCTGGCAGAAGAAATTCACTTTTTGCTTCACAGCAAACTGAATGTGAATCTAGATTGAGACAGCGTTAGGTACTCCGCAGGAATTAAGTCTAAATATCCTGGATGGAGGCAGTGTGATCATTAACTCCACAGTACTAGCAAGATGTAATTCTCCAGTTTCCAGGATAGTAACTTGTGAAGAGTTAGAACTCCAGTTCAATGTGGGTGACACAGCAAAGAGTTGGAAAGCTAAAGTTGGCTTTTGGATAGATACCATCTCTCTATGAAGTCTTTTATAAAATTTTGCCTATTGTCAGTCAAAATTGCTGTTTTTATTGTACATCTATTTCTTTGTGTAACTTGTGAGCTTCATGTGTTTTTGTTTCTATTCTGTAAATATTATTATAAATAAACTCTTATTTATAAATGGAAAGTGTTAAAACCTATAGGATGTTAATATTTTGCAAGGGATTGTACATTTACAAAAGAAAACAGAGATACGAAGTAATAACTTGCTATGTATGCTGAAATGACTTTGAGATCAACCGAAGCCCCTCAGAAGTTTCGAGATAGGTTTGTAATAGGCTCACAGTAGTGAGTTACATTATGGGAATTTGGAGCATATTTTGGTTTGGTGGTTTGTTTAGTAATGTAAAGCTTTTTCAACTATGAGAACTTCTTTTTAACATTTAAAATATTGTTGGACCCCATGTGATAGTGGTTCCACTCATATTGTTTTGTTGGAGCTAAATAGGTCTAGCCAGTCAAACTTGATGTACATATGGGTTTAAGGAGGAATGGAAGGAGAGACCATCAATTTTAAAAGTCGTAGTGTGACGTCTCAATTCTAAATGGATTAAAGTTATTTAGGATCATAGCTTTGGGTCTGGAAGGGACCTTAGAAGTCACTGAGTTCAGTTCTTTTGTTTTACAGATGAGGCACAGAGATGAAGTTATTTGCCCAGAGATACATATCTAGCGTGTCATGCATCTAGGGTCAGATATGGGTTTTCAGCCCAGGTGGCCTTGGCTTTATGTCCAGTGCTCTGTCCATTACACCATAGAGGAAGTATTGGAAGCAAAATACTTTCTGATTTTATTTTATACAGCATATGGCATTAATGTAAAAAAGAAAAAGTTCCACTAACAGTGGCAAAGATGTAATGGGAAAAATGTTACATTTAATTATTTTTCTAGAAGGCTTTAATGTAGCATAAGCAAGAATGACTACATGGTTCAGGCCAGGGGAAAAAGAATAACCCCAGACCAATTACTCGTCTACATTCTGGTTTCTGGTCTCTGTTTTATCCACTCAGCAATCATAGGAATGCTTTGAACTTTTTTGCGTAAGGCTATCAGTTTAGGATGCTTGTCCAACAAGTCATGTTTAAGGACCAAAAGTGTGGTACTGCAAATGTCCCAGTAGAAATCAGCCCAGGTTACCTAATTAAAGAAGAAAAATAATGCTCAAGGTTTTCATTTGTGTGTAAACTATTAATTTAACTGAATTGTATACAAAGGGCTAAACTTTAAATGTAGAATCATTCATCTTCACCTTGAATCTTAATGAAAATCAAATAATTCTTCCCCAAAGTTCAGGGAGAAAATTATAAGGAAAGCCAGTAGTCTGAGGAGAAGAGGAGTGAGAACTTCAGAGTGGGAGAGACCATTACTTATCATTCTATCAAGTATACTCTGAAACATGTACAGAAATGAAGTCCTTTCCCTTCAGTGGTTACAGGTTGTATGTAATCTTTAGAAGAGCCCTTAGATCACTCAGTAGATGTAATGAGACCTTTGGATCATAGGATCTGGACCCGAGACAAACCATTGGAACTAATCTATTCTCCCTAATGTCCAGGTGAGGGAACCAAGGTTCAGAGGAAAGTAACTTACCCAAGACTCCAAGCCTAAAATAACCCAAACTAGAAAATCCAGTGTTTTTTCCACCAACTCACCAGTTACTCATGTTTCTTGAACTTGCTCCATCATATCTGCTTCTTAAACAGATAGAAGTTGATGGTAAGGTTCTCAAAGAACCCTTAGCTATTTTTCTATAGGTTTTATACATTCCTCAGTAAAGGCATTCTTGTTCCAAGGGCCATAAGAGGAGCAGAATAGAGGGAACAATGCGAAGGAATCAATATATAGAGCTAAGCGGCCTCACCTTTCAGGGTGTTCATCTGTAAGATAACAGTTGAGCCTATAAGGTCCTTTCCAGTTCTAAAATCCTATGAATTCCTATGACCAAAGAGGGAACAGGAGCCACTAGGTGTTATGAATGGCCAGGGGTAAAGGACAAATGTGATGGAAGTAGGTAGAGGGAATGATGTGAACTGAGAGGTTTGCTGAAGAGAAGCAGAGTAGCCATCAGGGTCATCTGTCCCAAGAGTGACTAGCCATGTCTGAGCCTTTACTTCTCTATATGGCGGTCTAGGCCTGGCAGCCTTGGAACGGAGTGGTCCCAGCTCCTGGTATCTGCAGCCCTCTCATTGGGCCATGTTGTGATATTAGATCCTTTTCTATAGCCTAAATGAAAGGGTTTTCAGGACAATTCGTAGAAGATGGAATGAAGGGGATGAAAACCCATATGGTTTGGATTATAAGTTAAGTATATTCTGAAATACACTCGCACATTGAAAATGTTCAGGCAATATTGGACAGCAGTTCTGTGACTGGTCCATCACAATAGTTTTATTTGTTGAGTTCTCAATGTCATCACGTACGTATTCTTAGTATGAGGATTTCGCTTGTTTATGAAAGTTTCTGGCATATTATTTTGGCCACTTGGTTGCGTCTGTCTAGGTGTTTGATAGGTGTTAGATAATGGTTTCTACTGCTTCCTTACATAATCTGCATTGATCAATAAATCTTGTCTCCTCAAGGATAACCTTTCTGTAACTGGTGGGAATGATCTGGTCTTGTACTTGTCATAAACCCTTCATTTCAGTACACAAATGTGTATGGCTATTGGTTGAATTCATGTCAGTTTCCCCTATGAAAAGGGCTGTTTCATAGGCTCCACCCAAAGAATTTGGTTATATTCGATAAATCCAGTGGCATATGCATCCAGACAGCCTTTACTATTGGTCTGTGAAGTGATTTCTATTCATTATCCCAGAAGTATTTCTGTATGTTTTCAATCTGTTTAGATGTTTTTAGAACAATTCAGAGCCTGTATTTTCATTAATATTGTATGTATTTTTGTTTGGGTACTTCCTAAATCTGTTGTAATCTGTCTTACTGTTCCAAAAGTGTACATTAAGTACAGTATTGTGTAGGTTTAATATTTCTAAATGTGTTCTTCCCATTGAGCTTTTTAGGCAGCTAGGTGGTGCAGTGGATAGAGCGCTGGGCCTGGAGTCAGGAAAATCTGGGTTCAAATCTGGCCTCAGACACTTAGTAGCTGTGTGACCCTAGGCAAGTCACTTAACCTCTGATTGCCTCAGTTTCCTCATCTGTAAAATGGGGACCTACAGCACCTACCTCCCAGGGTTGTTGTGAGGATCAAATATTTGTGAAGTCATATATGTTCCTGGCACATAGTAGGCGCCGTATACTTATTCCCTTCCCTTTGACTTTATAATGCCAGTAAGTCTCTTGACATATAGCTTTGTGCTTATGTATCTTCTTCTCACCTTTGTCCATTGGTTCAATTCGACTTCAGGAGTCGAGCTCAAAGCCATTAATGAGTCTTTTTCCTTGGGCATACTTTTTTGAGGGATGGGGATGGGGGAAGGATGAGGGAACTGAAGAACCTCATTTTGAGGAACTTTCTCTAGCAGTGAAGATCGGTGCACCTCCTCAAGAGTTGCCCAGGAGAAGTGACTTGCCCAGGCCCCCATAGCTATTATATGTCAGAGGCGACTCTTCACTATGCCATGTTGCCCTTCTGACAACTGTTAAGACTATTAATCTAATGTCCGAGTCTCTACCCTGCTATTATTCTTTTAGTATTTAATGTCCTGCAGACTTGCATGGGTAGATAAAATATCTTTATTGTAACTGAATAAAATATTGGGATGTAAGTTCATCTTATGTAGACTCGCTGGAAACATCTTTGGAAAGATTCCAAAGTCATATACTGAACTTAAATTCTTTGAAAGAAAAATAAGCTCTACATGAAGAGATTCAGTTTTCTTGTAAAACCCGCTCTCTGTATTCTGTACATATGGAAGTCGCCTTTTTATGTTTGTTAAGTTCAGAATAAAAAAACTGCAGTAGAGGATAGGGAAGTGGGGGTATGTGTCTCATCCTTTTCCTACATGATTTTGTTTTCTTCCACTTGGTCTCTTTTTAAAAGTTTTTCATTCTATGTAATTTGGCTGTTATGGGCATTTTGTATGGTGACAGCTATTAAAAATGTTCTTCAATTTTTTATAATCAATGTTATGTTCAAGCAATTGTGAGCAAAAGTTCTGTCAAAGTGGTCTGGGTCTAGTTTATTTTTTGAATTCTCAGAGACTTTACGGCCTGTATTTGTAATAAGAGGGTTTGTCTTCCATTAGTTTATGAAAATTAATGAGCTGATGTATAATTCTAGCTGCCAGGTCCTATCTTCCTATGTATTTCAGTAGGAGCCAAATTTTTGAATCCTCAAGCGATGGGTTGCAGTTTCTACTGTTTCCTGGCATCATGTAAAGGACTAACAAGTCCATCTGTAATTTCTAGTGGCAGTGTACTAGTCTGGAATTGCTAGCATAAACACCTATGTTTCTATGAACAAATCTGCATGCCTTGGCCATTGGTTTGATGCTTCTTTTACTGACGTATTTTGGGTTGGGTTTATGAGGATGGTGATCATGGAAGGCCTTCTGATTTCACTCTTTAGTCCTTTTACATCAGCATAAGAATTACTAGCAAAGCACTTGCCTAGCTTCCCTTCAGGTGTAAGCCTGATCCTACCTTTTTGAACAGCAAGCATTACATATCTGCTTCCAAAAGACAACACCAGAGACCTGTATATATCTTGTTTGTACATATTTTTTTTTTTTGTATTTTGTCTTTTCCCCCACGTTCCCCCCGTTAGACTGTGAGCTCTTTCAGAGCAGGGACTGGGTTTTGTTTGGTTTTGTTGGGTTTTTTGGGGGTTTTTTTTTTGGCTTTCTTTGTATTTCCATTGCTTAGCACAGTGCCTGGCAATAACTAGGCATTTAATAAATGCTTGTTGACTTGACTTCTCAAAATATAGGCCAGTTATGTGTTTATACACTTTATACAAAACATTCTCGGCTTAGTTTTTTGTTTGTTTTAAAGATTATAAATACTTGAAAGGAATATATTGACTGAGAAAAACATGCCAAAAAGATCCCAGGTCAATTCAACAGTTACTGGAAAAGCCTTAGAATATCATATTTATCCTTCCTTTGCTGATTATTACAAAGACTGACTGTTCTACATTCATGGCTTATGTGTGTAAACATAAAATAGGCCCAAATGCAAAGGGAACTCAAGTATTTGAGGTCCACGTAGAAAAATTGTTACCCCCTCAAAACATGACACCAACAAAAATACTTTTTAAATGGCATTATCACAGAGACAGTTTAAGGTCCAGTATTGTTCTTCTGACCCTTTAAACTCCATCATCTCTTCTAAATAGAATAGAGAATGGCTTTCAAATTCAAAATGGAATTATAACAAAATACTGCTTGATGTAGATGACGTTGTTAGAATGTCACCACAAAAAAAAAAAGCTTGTGGAATCTCCAATAGTAATAGTTATTATATTTACAAAGCACTTTAAGATTTTCAAAGCACTTGATGAAATGTTATTTCATTTGATCCTAGAAAACCTTGTGTGGTATTCCCAGATGAAGAAATAAGCTGACAAAGTTTAAGTGACTTACCCAGAGTGTTATGTAGCCGATAACTGAAGCAGGATTTGAATTCAGGCCTTTCTGACCCCAATTGCGGTCTTCTATACACTATATGCCACCTCTGTCTTTATATCAAACTACCAATTATATGAAAACGTCATTTGGACGTGATAAATATAAAATTCTCTATGTCAAGGAAAGATACTGTTCAAGATAGAATCCAGAAGTTAATTGGACTATTAGATGAAGGCAATAATTACAAGTAAGTTGTTATCTTAGTGTAAAAATACCAAGAAAACTGAGGCTGTGTATGTCAAGAGACTTTCTGGCCTCCAGAAATGAAAGCTCTGTTAACATACATGCAGTGTACGTTTTAAGTCCTATAAAGTGGACCATAACCAGTTCATAATCTTCCAACTTTAAGGGACTGAAGGTATATCTTTTTTTGAGGGGCCACGTTTGAATATTATAATTTTACAACATTAAGTTTTGATGTGTTTGTTGTCCTTTCTATTTTCATCATTATAGTCCTTGTGTATATAATTTTCCTGATTCTGTTGGCTTCACTTTGCATCAGTTCATATAAATCTAACCATGACTCACAGTATTCATAGTAGTCATTGCTTCTTTCAGCATGGTTCTGTTCCATTGTATTTGTGGACCACAATTTATTTAACCATTGTCCAATTAGTGGGCATTACTTTGATTCAAATCCTTTACTATCACAAAAAGTATTGCTATCAACATTTTGAGTATATGTGGTTCCTTGGTTTTTATCATCAGCCCCTCTTTTTTTTTTTTGGTAGAGTTTGGAGGGGAACAATCCAAGGACAAGTTAGTCATCTGCTGTTCTCATATGTTTAATGTTTTATAGACATTGTTCAGCAGGGTAAAATGACTTATGTCACTGATAAAAGCATATTGAACTCTAAGCTCATCTTCTGAAGACTTTCTGGAAGTAGTTTCCAAATAATTTTAGTAAAAATAATAAAATAATAGAAAATTGAGTTCATTATTATTAATAGCAAACAGTACTAAGCTAATTAATTTTAAAATACTTGCTACACAGAAGCATTCTCATGACCCACTTCTGTTTTAGCTAACATGAGGCCTCTATGGTCAGTATTGGAAGGTATACCCATGTTTCTGAACAAAACTTCTTTCATTCTTCTTTTTATTCACAATCTCATCCATAAAATGCGGATATTAAGATCACAAGGCTGTGGTAAAGATGAAAAATGATAAAGTGCTTTGTAAATCTTAGATCATTAATTATTGTTTATTACTGTTAATTATTGTTAAATATTTTGGTCCACAAGACCACAGTTGAAACGTGTAGCCAGTAAGAGACAAGAGTTACACAGAAGTATAGTAGAGGGACCCCTTATTTCAGAGTCAGAACTCTAAGGTTCATGACTTGGCTACTTAAAATATGTGTCACCTTGGGGAAGTATTTTGCCTCAGTTTACTCCTCTTTAAAACAGGCATGATGTTTAATATGTCTTATAAGAGTTGCCAAAGCATAAAGAAACATATTAGCTGTTCTTATACATCTGAAAGATCTGATTTCTTTGCAGAGAGAATTCCCTGAGTGGGCGCTACCAACTCTTTAGTTGGTAAGTCCTGAGGAATTGCCCAAGGCACAAAGAGGTTGAATGGCTTGTCCAGGATGCCATAGCTAGTAAATGTGGGGTGGGGTTTGTGCCCAAACTTTGCTTGCCTACTCCACGTCTAGTAATCTAGCCAAGGCTAGTCTGCCTATTATAATTCTTACTATTATAGTTAATAATAATAAAATTTACTTAAAAACATTACTACATTGATATTTTAAATTAAACTACTTACGGAGTTGCCAACAAACCAGTCTCTCTTCCCTAAATAAAGATCTAAATCCTGTAGCAAACCAGGAGCATCATTTGTGAGCAGTTCGTTAAACATCTGGTCCTAGGGGAAAGAAGAAAAAAAAATCGGGTTTAGGCCAATCTATAACTGAACAAAAATTTTATCTACTCCACTCCTACAATTGGTCATTCAGACTTTAAAGATTTCTCTGTGCCCCCTGTCTCCCAAAGTGCAGTTCATTCTACTTTTGATAGCATTATTAAATCTGGGCTAAATCTAACTAGTTGCAACTTTTACATCTTTCCACCCTAGTCCTTCTCTCTGGGGCTAATCAGAAAGCTTCCACCTTACAGCCCTACTTGTAGACATCTCATCCTGTGAGCCTTCTTCATCTTCAGAGCAAACAATGCCAGCTCATACAATGTGGCTTGGTTTTTAGTGCACTCACCAGCAGGTTTAGCCTTTGGACTTGTTCCAGCCTCAATCATAAGCCCAGATGTGGTTTGACTATGAGAAACTAGACCTCCCCCTTCTGAGAGACAATATTTCTGTGGCTACACCCGAAGATTTTAATAAGACCAGGAACTTTGGGGAGGTTACTCTATCAATCTATCCACTCATTGAACTTGTAGCTCATCAAAACCCAAAGTTTTTCTCATGCTAACTTATGCTACGAAAACTTTTTACCCTACCCCCAAACAACACCCGCAAGAACGACTGTATTTCTCCCTTGCTTTCTAGGTGTAGGCTGCTGAGCCACAAGGTCTAATGGCCACAAAGTCCCTCTCCTGGGCTTTCTCCCCTGCAGGGGAGGATGTAGTGACCTAGAAACACAGCTTGGTACAGAGCCCACTCCATTTTGGAAGCACAGGAGGTCCAGTGGCAAAGAAAGCAGTAGGGTTACTGCCATTCCATTACCTCCCTCAACCCCTGTAGTAAACGCAGCATTAGCCCTTTTTAGTGACTCCTAAAGAGATACTAAAGGTACCTCTTTCTGCCCTTTGCATTGTACCTCTAGATCCTTCTATTACAGATACTACTGGATTTGGAGTTAAAAGATCTTAGTTCAAGTTCTGACTGTCACTTGTTAGGTGTGTCATCATAAGCACATTACCTCGTTGGGCTTGGGTCTTATCAGAAAAATGACAAGATGGAACTAGATAAACCCTAAGTTCTCTTCCAGCTCCAAATCTATGGTCTCATATTCTTCCCATCCTTTTGATACACACTGAAACCTGGCTTTGTCTAGAAAACACTGACATACACACCCCTTGACAACTGCTCCAAAACCAATGGCTCCTTTTATGTCCCTGACACAGTGTCCAAAAGAGGCGTCAGCACCCGCTGCCTTCTTCCACATGAGTCTGCCAGACGTTCTGATGCCATCACCTAGAAATCATCTTGAACTTTCCCTTTAATTCTGCTCATTATCATCTATGTACCGCTCTAACTGCTCCATAAATTCTTATCGGGCACACAGTCTTTTGTTCTCTACTTCAGTCCTATCCTCCTTCAAACACTCCCAACTCCTATTCCTTCTCAAGATCTATCACCACTGTCTTTAGAGTTTCTGAACCAGGAACTGATGTGAACCAAAACTTTTAAAGACTGACCATGTATACTTTTTAAAATATTTTTTATTTGTTTTCTTGTTTACATCATTCATTTTCATTACATTTTTGAATTACAAATTTTCTCCCCGTCTTGCCCCTGCCCCAACCCTAAAACAGCAATCCCACTGTAAAGCCCCTCCCCTGCTCTGCTCTCTTACTTTCTGGTAGGGCAGGGAGGGTCTCCCTACCCCAGCCCCTGTATATCTTAATTCCTAGTTGCAGGTATTGCAGAGCTTTAAATTCTAGATGCTTTCGATTCCTCCCTTGTCACCCACCCCCACTGGAAGGACAATCAATTTAATACAGGCTGTGGATGTGTGATTATACAGGACATCTTCATAGTGGACATATTGTGACAGTGATCATCTGTCTCTCCTTCCTATCCTTCTCTCCCCCCACTCTTTGTTCTGTTCTCTACCCTGTCCCTCTGACCATGTATACTTGCACCATGGTGTACACTGTGCATGTGTCCTCATGCACACACACACACACACACACACACACACACACGCATGCACACACCCTTATCCCCATCCTGCCCCTACCTGGATTTGCCCCAGGTGTTAGAAATACCTAGTTACAGCTCTGATAAGATCTAGAAATAAAAAAGACCTAGGATGCCTTCTTTTCCTGGGAATCAATCTGAGAAGTGACTCAACCATTACTGGCCTGAAACTAGGAACAAGAAACTTTCCAGATCCTACTGTGATAATTTTTCAGTGTTATTTCTGTGTGGGATTTGGACAAAGTACTGTATGAGGTTCCATGGCATAGTGAATAGAGGGATGACTGAAGAGTAAGGAGGACCAAAATTAAGTCTTACTTCTTTTTTTTTTTTTTCGGAGCAGGGAAGGCAGGGCAATTGGGGTTAAGGCCAAGGTCACACAACTAGTAAGTATTAAGTGTCTGAGACCAGATTTGAACTCAAGTCCTCCTGACTCCAGGGCCAGTGCTCTTTTCACTGCACCATCTAGCTGCCCAAGTCTCACTTCTTAAGGGTGAGCAAGTCAACCTCTCCCTCTCAACATGCCAAGTTATTCTCTAAGATGATAAATTGCTGGGAGGAGGAGTTCTTTCCATCCTCAGACCACCCAGTTCAAGGATAAAAAAAGACAATAATAGAAAATATATGAAAATGACATAATAATATAATAAAATTCAACACAATAAAACACAATGAACAAAAATCCATTAGAAATCCAAATGGATTTGATTTTTATATTATGTATGACAAACTTCTTATTAAAATAGGTATAAGAAATCCATTTGTGCATGTTAAGAATAGACTCAGTCTCATGCTACAGGTGACATCTCTAAGGTTCCCTCCATCTCTGGAATTCTGGGATTCTGGACAGGGAATTATATCTGAATGAATTTTAAGCCTCACTATTCAAAATTGTATCAGTTGCTTTGAGAGATGACAGAAGAGGGAGAAATTTCATGTATTTGTCTAAAAGCATCATATTGCTAGAATCTCCCATCTCCATATTTTTGCACAAATTGTCGCCTATACCAGAGGTGGGGAACCTGTGACCTCGAGGCCTCATGTGGCCCACTAGGTCCTCAAGTGTGGCTCTTTGATTGAATTTAAATTTCACAGAACAAATCCCCTTAATGATTTGTTCTATAAAACTTGGACTCAGTCAAAAGACTCCACCCAAGGACCTAGAAGGCCACATGTGGCCTCATGGCCACAGGTTCCCCACCCCTGCCCTATACCCAGGAGATACTCTTGCCTCACATCTGCTTCTTAGGATCCCTTGGTCTCTTGAAAGCTCAGCTCAAGCACCTCCACCTCCTACATGAAGCCTTTTCTGATTCCTCTCAGCTGCAGGATATATGTGTATTTATGTACATATGTATATGTGTATATATGTACACATATACATATATGTGCATCTGTACACTGTCTATACCTGTTATCTATATAGTGATTATATATATGTGTACATATTATAATATCCTTATATGTATTATATATAGTTCATATCATATTCTTACATATATTGTGGTATTCCTTACATAGAATGTGTACATCCCTTGAAAAAAGGGAAATAATTATTCTATTTTCATATTCTCAGTGCACTTGGCATGTAGCAGGTGCCTGATAAATGCCCACTGACTGGTTGATTGATTGATTGATTGATTGAATGGGCAGATGGGTGGATGTTAGAGCTGGAAGGTACGTGGTCAGTCATGTAGTACATATAATCCTCTCCGCTTAGCTCATTGAGTCCTAGAGAAGGGAAGTAAACTTACAAAGGAAGTTTAACAATTTACCAAATTGTTATAAGGGTCATTTCACCTTAAGAAGGTAGTTTGTTTTTTGCTTTTTTTTTCTTTAAAAATCAGGACTGAAATTTTGTAGCTACTTTTTGGTTTATGAAATCTTATTAGAAAAGATATTGGCCCACCTGGAATCAAATATCTGAAATTCATAGATAGATAGATAGATATAGACATAGACATAGACATAGATATGTTTGCTAGTTTCAGGAAACTACTATAAGAGAGATTTTAATAATCTATTCTAATATAGCACTTTTTCTATAAATCCTTTTAAAAACATGAAGGCAGTGAAGTGTGATTTGATTAACTTGTAACTTTTTCACACTGATGAAATTCAAAAGCAAAGTTTGCTTGAACCATAAGGTGGCAGCAATGTAACCCATAATAGAAAAAAAGAAATGATAAGAGATTAAAAAGATTTTTCTTTTCTTTTCTTTTTTTTTTTTTACATCTGAGCAAGAGTTGCACACTATTAATACCTGAAATAGACACAGGCAATATAATCATCAATAGACTAGGCTGGAGTAGGTTTAGATCCCCAGAAACTTGGGGATAAAGACAGAGCTTGAGGAAAAGAACTGTAAATGAACAGTCTAGAAAAGTCCTTCCTTTTCTTCTCCATACTCTCAGCAATAATCAGAACTAATGGGTTCTGAGTATTTCTATTAATTCTCTTCCTAGAATATTAGAGGTGAAAGAGAAGTAGACAGTTTCCAAGTCATGCAAAACATCAGTGGAAAACTACATGAGGGGAGGGACTATTTCTGCTCTGTCTTTACAAGCACAGTGCCTGGTACAGAGTAGGTTCTTAACCATTGCTTCTTGATTGATATTGAGTAAATTTGTAGAAAGACCTATCAGCAATATTTTCCAACATTTCTCTATCTCCATTTTAATGTAAGTAATGCAATAAAATTGTATTGTATTATTCACTGGCAGCTCATGCTTCTGAAGTAGGTATTACTGTGAGAATATTTCTACCTGATATTGGAGCAGCATCATTTAACCATCAGCTGCTATTCATCTCTTTCATATACTAGTATTGCTTTGCATGTGTATTTCATTTCCTCACATGTGCTTTTGATGACAGTTGTGTTTATTTACCTTTTCTGGGTTTCTGTTATCTAGGGTGCTTGTAGAAAAAAATAATCTGCCTGTATCTGAATGGTTCCACTCCCTCACCCCATCCCTGTAGGAATATTTCAAATACCTCTCTTTTATCAAATATCTTTTATCAGATATCCGTCTTTTTGTAGATGTCTCACTTTGCAACATTCGCAAGGAACCTTGCATTCCCTTGTTCTTTGGAATATATTATTCCATTCCTTTCTGAGGTTGCTGGTGAATGCAGAATAGTCTTGTTTCACTTGAATTTCCTTACCTTTATGGTTCAATGTCTTTTTCTTGTTTATTTGTAGAATTTGTTGTCATTTAAATTGTTCAATTTAACCAATATGTCTTTATGTTAGGCGACCTGTGAATTCTTTTGATTGGCACTTTGTTTCCTATATTCAGAAATTCTAGGCAATTTTCTTGTATTATTACTTGCATTATTGGGTTTTTTGGGTTTTTTTTTTACTTGTCATGTTTTTCATGGAGGTCTATGATCCTTAAGTTGTCTCTATGCATCTTGTCTTCCAGATCATATGTTTTTTTCCTTGTTTCATGATCTTGGCTTCTTTCTTCTACCAGGTTGCCCATAACTTCTATGTATTTGCAATGCCAATTAATTTTCTATTTTCATTTCTTTGGTAGGGCTTGTCACGATGGATTCAAGTACTTCCATTTTGCCAATTATTTCTGCTCTGCAGGCCATAAATTCTACTTTCATGATTCTTATTTCTCCCTTGGACCATTTGGAAGCATCCTGGTGTGATTCCATACTCTTGGGGATCCATAGTGTCCTTGCTTCATGAGGTACTGATCTATTTTCCTTTGTCTTGAAATATTTATTCAGAAAAGTTTGAACTTTTAAAAATGTTCTAGAGGACATCTTCCTTTCTATTCTATATCTTTCCACTGATTTAACTGCTTGTGTTCAAGCTTTTTGCTGTATCTCTCAAAACTGTCCCACAGTGCTGGAGAGTTTGTTTTTCACCAGTCTCAGATTTCTGGGGTGACAGAACTAGTTCCAGATGGATGCTCTCCTCCCTTCCTGGTGCAGCTCCACACACACTTGGTCAGATGCCCCAGTTTCCTCTGTTCCTATTTATTTAGCTCTTCTGAAAGTGGGAGGGAGGGGGAAAGTTATATTCTCCTACTTGTTACTGCAGAATGGTGGACTGAGATTAGGAACAGGGTGTGCTTGCAGAGACAAATAGTAAGTAATAAGCAAGGAAACTGCTGAGTGGATCAAGTCTTTGGGGCACATGACTGCCATTCCCCAGTTGGTAGAAGAGGAAGTGTCAAGTGAGTGTCTTAGAATGAGTCTTTTCTGGTATTAACTCATTAGGTTGTTAACGCATTCAATTTCTTATTGGCTTGGCTCATGGAGACAGTTGGAATTACTTTGCTTTTTGTACATATTTCTTATTTTGAGTAGTTTTGAGAGTTTGAGAGGATAAGAGGAAAATGTGTAGCCCTCCATCTTATTAATCACATTACCCTCCCTCCTGGCTGTACTTTTTCTTATTTTTCTTTTTTGCTTTTTTTTTTTTGGAGGGGGGAAGGTAGGGCAATTGGGGTTAAGTGACTTGCCCAAGGTCACATGGCTAGTTGTTGGTTTGGTTTTTTTTAATGTGTGTGTTAAGTGTCTGAGGCCAGATTTGAGCTCAGGTGCTCCTGACTCCAGGGCCTGTGCTCTATTCACTGCCCCACTTAGCCGCCCCTGTACTTTTTAAAAAATTTATTTTTACCTTTAATATTTTATTTTTTTCTCCAATTACATGTACAAGTCATTTTTAACATTCTTTTTTTTTAAGTTTTGAGTTCCAAATTCTATACCTCCCTCTCCCTCACCTTCCCTGAGAAGGAAAACAATCTGATGCATAAACCATTTCCATGTTAGTCATTTTTTGGAAGAAAAGTCAAAATGAGAGAGAGAAAGAAAGTGAAAAATAGTATGCTTCAGTCTATATACAGACAACATCAGTTCTTTCTCTGGAGGTAGACAGCATTTTTCAACATGAGTCCTTTAGGGATTGTCTTGGATGACTGTATTGCTGAGAATAGCCAAGTCATTCACAATTCATCATACAATGTTGCTGTTACTATGTATAATGTTCTCCCGGTTCTTCTCACAACACTTTGTATCAGTTCACGAAACTCCTTCCAAAGTTTTTCTGAAAGCATCTTGCTTGTCATTTCTTATAACACAGTAGTATCCCATTACAAGCATATACCACAGTTTGTTCAGCCTTTCCCTAATTGATGGGCATCCTTTCAATGTCCAATTCTTACTGACGGTACATGTCAAGTAATAATTTTCCCTTCTTCACTTGTTGTGGTTATCTTTCACAGAATGACTGATGCCTTTGCACGCTTTAAGGACAAAGAAGAGCTGATGTGTTCTGAATGGTAGTTAAATGACTAATTAATATTTCAAAGTTAAAAGGAGGATATTCTGAGGACTGAAGTTCAGTTGAACATCAGTGTATGACAAAAATAATTACTTTCAGAACTTACTTGAGAGACAGGACAGCATAGTGGGTAGAGAAAGAGCCAGGCTCAGAACCAATAAGAACTGGGATCATGTTCCACATGCTGGTTATATGACCACAGGCAAGTTACATAAGCTAAATGCTCTTCAGCTCTCAGGGATGGTAACTATCTCCATTAGTAGCTTCCTTACCAAATACTTCCCTATACTAATGAAATCACGAATACAATCCATACTTCCTAACCAGAACCTATTCGACTCCTTTGCTCTTACTAGACTGTAACTACTTCCCTCTTCTGTTTACATCTTGGAGGGCAGGGATGAGACAGCAACACTGCCAATCCCAAAGCCCATTGTTGAGTCCATGTGTCTTCCATAAAAATAACTTCAGAAACCATGGCTTTCACAAGTACATGTAACAGTATGATGGGAATGCCTTGAGGATCAAAGAAATCGGCAATGCAGTCTGAAAGGGAAATTGCTGGTTTGAGCATGTTTTAATAGTATTTTTTAAATTCCTTTATGAAGTCTCACAAGAAATTAATTTTCACAATACCTGTTGTGTGGGGAAAGAAGTCCATTGAAGGGAGGGAAAAAGAAGGAAAGGTGCTGAATGCACCCTCATGTTGCTTCTGACCTAACCCCATGCCGATGTAACTTCACTCCTATAAAAAAGGTCCTCAAAATCTCTCCGTCCACCAGTATTCTGCTCTGCACTGTCTAAAATCTGTTTAACAGAACAAAAACTGTCACTCTGAAGAGGCTGAAAATACAGATGTCTTCCTGAAAGAATGTATACATCACTTTGAACTTCCTTCAGAAAAAGAGCACCAGGAGCAGAATCTTTCTTATTTTGGTGGAGAGATCTGTCAGCAAATAGAAGGTTATACAGGGAAGAAGAGACCAGGAGGAGGAGACATGAAAGAGTCTACCTAAGGCCAACCCTGGCCCACTTTTGTCTGGATAAAAAATTGTTTGCCTTGCATGTTCACTCTCTGACGCATTTTGTGGGAACGGTTCACCTGGGAAGAATGAACACTTGGTTGAAAGGAAACAGGAAACCCAGATCCCCACTGAGGCAATAGAGTTTTCCTATCTCAACCCCCAAATTGAGAGGTGATACCCTGCCTTCCATAGTGGGAAAATGGGAAATAGATTGGATGCAATAGACTGGGGCCATAATTCCAAATCAGCAGGAAAGGTAAATAACTCTCAGTGCTTGTGAAGAATCCAAAATATGGGGAACAGACACAATAATTAGGAATTGATGGCTTTTGAATAAATCTCATCGCATCATTTGTTATGTGCCTGAGGATTGGAACAGCATGGTGTCTGTGTGGGACATCTAGGACTTGTGGGCAGTAGCCAGTGTTTGAGTAGAGTGAGTGGTGGGAAAGAGGGGAAGCAATGTGATAGAATGACCAGAGCCTGGAGAACTATAGATTATCATTGTGATCAACAAGTTACTTCACCTTTTTCTGGGACCCATTTTCTTCATCTATAAAATGAGGGATTTAGGTAGTCTAGATGATTCCCCAGATCAAAGTATTTCAATAACATAAGCTGCTTATCTTTCACACTTTAACATGTGACTTAGACTAGACTATTAGAGTATAATACCTTAAAATTTTCATTTGTCTGTCATAAAACATACTTTTATACATACATATATACATGCATACATATGTACGTACGTACTTACCTCTGTACCTTTGCCGTGTCTTGGGAAGGTGTGTATTCAGACCTGTGATTTCATTAAGGTAGAGAATTCCTAGTGACTTGCCCAAGGCTAGTCAGCCAATCTGAGCCCAGGTTTTCCTGAATCAGAGGCCAGCTTTCTACCCTCTATACCATGCTCCCTATACATAGCGATTATTTTTATTTAGAATTCATGACATTACTTTGATTTCTTGTTTTTTCTCCGCCCAAGGAAACCTTGACATGAAGTCGTCCAGTGTATCTATGATGGCATCAACTTGACATTGTTCCAACTCTGTCTTCCCCACCAGACCTATAAAATAGAGAAAGCTTGCTACAGCTCCAGAAAAGCAATTGCTATAATTTATTCTTTTGGTGAAAGGGAGACACTGAATAATTACAAAGTTTTTCAATGGTGTCTCAGCCTAGATTCCAAGGGTTTGTTCTAATTTGCATGGGGGGAGGGTGAGCTTTAAAAGAAAATTTTCTGTACCTGTCGTTTGGGGGGAAAAGCAAACTAGTATTGCGGTTCCTATAAGCTTTTTACATTGAGGCTAATTTTGTGTGGATCAGTAGTCAGAATATTTCTACAAACTGTGCCTATTTCTTTAGAACAGGGATTCTTTACCTAGACATCCTTGGACAGATTTCAGGGAGTCTGTGAACTTGGATGAGGAAAAAAACGTACATCTTTTTACTAACCTTCAGTTTCTTTTGCAAGCCTACATATTTTACTTTCTGCATGCAATTTACATTATTCTGAGAAGGGCTCCATTGGTTTCACCAGCCTGCCAAAGAGGCAAATTATGCAAAACAAAGTAGTTCAGTGCCCTTGACTTAGAGCACAAATAATACCATTTGACCATGGCTGAAATACAAACATTCCTTGCTCAGTGTTGGTCTCAGCAGCTGCTCTCTGGAGGTAAGATCTTCATTCTTTGTCCTTGATTTTCCTCACAGAAGTGCTTTGGCACATTACTTAGGAGTCATCCCCCTTCTGACTTCTTTTACACTAATCCATACATTGTCAGGCTCTTTAGCTTCATTTAACATTTTGACCCAGGGGTGAAGTTTGGATTCAATGGAAGGGTTGCACTTGAGGACCTAGAAGGCCATACATGGCCTCAAGGCCACAGGTTCCCCACTCCTGCTTTGACCACTACTACCCAGAAACTGCACCCCCATCTCCTGCTAATTAACCTCATACTCACTCTTAGAAAAAATACTTTAAACTTTGTCATCCCAACTCCTTATCCTTGAATCATGGTATCTGTTATGGGAATGGGAATCTGAAGCTCTTCTCTGCCCCTAGAACCTTTGCTTAAGTGGCTTAAGTGACTCTGAGAACCTTGCCTGATTTGAAAGTATACTCTGCCACCTAATAGGCTGAATGTGGTCACATTGAGCCTGTGGCTGGAGGCTTGTTCTTCAGGAATGCCCACACCTTATTACCTTGTAATTGGGCAGTGGGTCAAGAGGGCTGTGACATTCTTTGATCCAGGAAAAGGCTATATAAATCCTGATGTGAGGTTTTGCTTTGGGGCTCACTTTGAGAAGAGTTGTGTGATTTAGCCAGACAAGACTCAGGGAAGCCATTGAGCACCCCGGCTTTGAAAAACCCAGATGTTGGTGCTTCCCTCTCTGGTAACTGACTAGGTAATGAATGTGATGGTCAGATGGTTGGAAGCCCGTCTGCTGATCTGTTTCTTTGTCTGCTTTTAACTTCTGTTTGTATTCTCTGAAGTTCAGGGTGCTGACTTTTTCCTCTGAACTAGGTACATGACATATGTTTGATTAAAGTAAAATTGTTATCTCATTTTGAGGTGCTTTCCTTTAAAAAAGCAATCTAAGAACCTGTGCCAGCAGCCACCCCGGGTATGCTAGGTGCCTGCTGCTACATATCCCATATTCTTATGGTTTTCCTTCAGATCATTCTATTTCCTTCCATCACCCTCCCTCAGTCACTGAATCATTCTCCCTCTCTTTCTCCAACTCCTCAAATCTTTCTCCTTCCTCAATTCACTCTCTCCTCTTCTTTAGAAATCCCAAACCCTCTGAATCACATTCACAGACTCTTCTCTTATTCATTTCAAACACCGCTTTTTCCTTTCCCCTTTCTGGTAGAGACTGGGAATGGAATTCTCATTTACTGCTTCACTGTTCTGGTGACTCGTGCAGGTTTAAACCATCCTGCCAGAAAAGGCCTAAAAAGCATTACTGACATCAAATTGGGAACAAGAAACTAAAGACTTTAGGGGGGCTGAGAGTATGCTTTGATGTTGCCCATTAAGCACAAGGGAGTCAGAAAGTAAAGGCAGATGTTTTGAAGTAAACTAAGAAACTGGTGTGTGAAAATAAGGCTTTGATTTCCACCCTAATGCTTAAAATATAGAAATTACAGGTTCCTGACCAGGGACCTAACAAGGACTAGTGAGAACCTATTTGCTTACAATATTACAAATCTTTTTTTTTTTTTTTAAAGAAAAGGCTTTGAACTAAAATGTAAAGTCAAGGGAAAAAACTGTTGAAATATATCCACTAATCTCCATATGATAGAGAAAAGCTGCCATAATGGATAAAGAATGGCAGTTGAGGCTCCCACGTATAGATAGACAGCATCCCCCAAAAAGACTAAAAGCAACAAAAACCATAGGACTTAAATGACCATACGTACCACATAAAACATAGCCAATAGCACATAAAAGGCAGTCTCTGCTCTTGGGGATTGTTTTTTGGTGGGAGAGGCAATCAAGATTAAGTGACTTGCCCAGGGTCACACAGCCAGTAAGTATCTGAGGTCAGATTTGAACTCAGGTCCTCCAGACTGCAGGTCTGATGCTCTATCCACTGCACCACCTAGCTGCCCCTCTTGGGGAATTTTTATGAAGAATTATCAGACAGAATGGAATTAATATTTGGATCAAGAGACTAAGATTTTTAAAAGCAGCGACTTTATTTACCTTTGTATTCTCCACTGTCCTTAGCCCAGTATAATACTTGTAGGTGCTTAGTAAGTATTCTTCCAATAAATTCAATACATGAGCTAAATCCTAGTGCTTTTTATTGCCCAGAATAAGCCACCAAAAAATGCCTATAATAGCTGTAATGAGAATGCAAATTTGAAGATCTTCCCTGCCCTTAATAGACCTGGGGGAGGGGAGGGGGTTTGAAGACCTCCCCTACTTTGAAAGTAAACTTTGCCCCCAATAGGTTGAATGTAATCACATGGAGCCTGTGATGGAGGGAATTTGCTGAAGGGAGGCAGAGCCCACAGGAAGCTGGTCAGAGCTAGCAAGATGGTGGGGGAGAGAGGGCACTCAGGTAAGGATATAGAGAGGTTTGTGAGTAAATATTGATCTTGTATTGGTTTGTGGGATGCTGTGGTTCTCAGTGTTATTATGGCTTCTGAATATCTTTGGTACTATGATGGAATTGGCTTACTGGTTTTGGGATTGGGTTTTCTGGTGTTTAAGTAAATGCTTAAGTTCTATCCTCCATCTGGAGAGTTTGGTATATTTTGCGACATCATGCGATACTTATAGTCGCAGTCTTTATCATGATCATAGGCACTGTAAATATTGAGGTGGTTATGGGGGGAGCCATGGAGTTTTCCTCTATGCTGCCATCTTGGCTCCACCCCTATAAATATTGTATTGGTGCTACAGTAGCAAAAATCTTAAATGCATTACCTGCTTCTCTAGCCAAAAATCTTCCTATGGCAAGACTCTGGTGAAGGGGAACTCCATCCACTTCTAAAATTGGAATTTTGCCAAATGGAACAGCTTTAAATAAAACAAAATAAATCAATAGTTAATATACAAAGTGAAAACACAATGCAAATTTTTTCCTTGTAGAGATTAAAATGAAATAATGGCCTTCCAGTTGGAGTATGAATGATGGTTTTCTGGGAAATTAAAATGAACTTTTAGTTCTTTGACTTATGTTAAATGAAAAAAACTCCTAATAACTAAATGACAACAGCAACACTTAGCTCACAAACGTGCTAACGTAAAAGAAAGAAGCAGGACATAAGAGGAAAGGGGGCCTACGTATTTTCTGCTTACTCCCTTCTCTTTCTCTAACTTCTTTGCTCCTTATATCCTCATCTGAAAAGGGGAAAGAGTTGAGCAAAACGACCACTAAATTTCATTATAACTCTAAATCTCAAGTACTCAGCAGGAAGTTTTGCTGACTTGCAGCCTCTCAACTTGGGTTCCACTCTTTGCCTACAGGGCTTTCATCTGCAATATAAGGATTTTATAACCACGAAGAGACAAGCAGAGCACCGAGTGTGGCACAATAGATAGAGCGCTGGCCTTGGACTCAAAGAGACCTTGGTTCAAGTTCTGCTTCTGACATATACTGGCCTACCCTGGCCTCACTTAACCTCTCGGTGCTGTAGACAACGTTCAAAGACACTAAGTTGCCACATGGGTACCAATCTGCATGGCTAGAAGTAGAATCATAGTCAGTGAAATATTACATGTGACCTTAAAAATGAAAAGATGAAGTCTACATAAGATTAAGTATCAGCTTCAGTAGAAAAACAAAATGTCAGAAAAGGGAGAAACTTCTTTAAAAATATTTTTCAAATGAAAAGCAAATTATCTGGCCTTTATGATATTCATTTGAGTGTTCTTTAGCTCTCTGTTGTACTTACAGACTTCTCTTTCCTGCCGCAATGTTAAACTATGTGGCCTAATCCGCACATAATGTGTGGTAGAAAATAGCCTCAAAAAAGGGAGATTGTGGGTGCTGACAAACCAAATGAATAATCAGCTCTTGCCATTACCTGAAAGCTGGAAATCACTTTTTTACATGCTTACATTATTGCCATGTTACCATTTGAAATATAGGAGGAAACCGCCATGGTTTTAATCCCCATTGGTCAACTCATTGGTCAAGAAGCATCAATGTCTTACTTATTCCACTTACTTTGTTTGACTGCAGGCCAGTCATCTTGACTTATCCGATGGTCCTCATACTGTATATTTAAGTAGGCAAAAAGGTAGCGAATAATTTCTGCTCTCCCTCTCATGTTAAAATAAATGAGTTTGTAGTGTGGCATGATACAATTCTGAGAAAGCAGAGCAGGAAAGTTTATTTAAGCAGTATTCTAGAGAAAAAGCAACACACAAGATTTCAACAGTACTTGCAATTAATCCCCTCACCGGCTCCCTTTTACATCCAAGATCAAATATAAACTCTGGCACTTAACGTTCTTCATAACTTGGTGCCTTCCTACTTTTCTCTTCTCATACATCACTCTCTTCAACATCCTCTATAATCCAGTCTCATCGGCCCGCTTGCAGTTTCTCCCACAGTCCAGTTCATTTCATGCCCTTTCCCTGGCTGTCCCCCATGCATGGAATGCTTTGCTCCTTCACCTCTACTTCTTGGTCCTCTGGCTTCCTTCAACATTCAGAGCTATACCACCTTCTGAAGGAGGCCTTGTCTTCTCTTCTCAAATTACTTTTCATTGACTCTGGATACATCTTCTCCTTATCTGTCCTTCATTCTCTCTCTCTCTCTCTCTCTCTCTCTCTCTCTCTCTCTCTCTCTCTCTC
>CM053601.1:29101888-29149131 GCA_028646575.1 Pseudocheirus occidentalis | reverse complement strand
GATGGCCAAATGGGATGTAAAGTATGATCCGGGTTGGTTATCAGAGGACACATGGATAGTGATGGCTAATTAAATGATCACCAATGATTGAGAAAAGGCCATTAGAGATGGTGCTTAAGGAATCACTGATAACTTTGGAAAGAGCAGATTCAGTCGATAGACAAAACTGGAAGCTAGATTTTAAAGTTGAGAAGTGAGATGAGAGGGAGCTGAGGCTACAAATATACATAGTATGAAAGGCATGATGAGAGCTTCAGGGAATGGTAAGGTTAAGTGACCATCTTTTAAGAAGGGGAGAAACTTCCCTATGTTTGAAGACAAGCAAAAAACAGGAGAGGGAGTGACGGAAATAAAAGAGGACAGAATAGGGGGCGCTTAGGTAACGCAATGAATAGAGCACGGGCCCTGGAGTCAGGAGGATCAGAGTTCAAATGCAGCCTCAGACACTTAACACTTACTAGCTGTGTGACCTTGGGCAAGTCACTTAACCCCAATTGCCCTACCTTCCCCCTTCAAAAAAAAAAGCGAAAAAAAAAATAGAGGACGGAGTAGAGGTTAATGAAAAGGAATTTTCAAATACAGAGTATCGAAAGATGAGAGAGTTCACTGTAAAAGGCCTCTATTTTTTTTTTTTTAGTAAAGCATGTGGCAAAGTCCTTTGCTTCAAGGAAATGGGGAAGTGGTGTTGAAGTAGGATTAGGGGTGTGCCGGTAAATGTTTAATAACACATCTTTTTTTTTTTAGTTTTCAACATTCACTTTTATAAAATTTTGAGTTCCAGATTTTTCCCCCTCCCTCCTCTACCCCCCTACCCAAATTGGCGAGCAATCTGATATAGTTTATACTTGCACAATCACATTAAACATATTCTTGGGGCGGCTAGGTGGCAGAGTGAGTAGAGCACTGGCCCTGGAGTCAGGAGGACCTGAGTTCAAATCCAGCCTCAAACACTTAACACTTACTAGCCATGTGACCTTGGGCAAGTCACTTAACCCCCCAATTGCTCAGCCATCCCCCTTCTCCCCCCAAAAACCCCATATTCTCACGTTAGTCATTTGCAAAAGATTAGAACAAAAGGGGAAAACCATGAGAAAGAAAAAAAAGAAAAAATCGTGAATCCTTCCATTTGCATTCAGACTCTGCTCTTAAGTTTAATCTGCATCTATTAAGAATTTCTTAAGTCTACAATCAACAAAACAGTAAATCAAGCCCTTGTCTGTGGGATTGAGGGTGCAAATTCTTACACTAAAAAACTTTAATAATTAAAATAAAAATAATTACAAGCCATTTGATTCCAGCCCACCCTTGGGTAAGATTAAAGTAAAAAGAAAAGGTTTGGAGCAGTTGTAGGGAATTTGAAGAGGAGGGAGGAATAAGAACATTACTGGTTGCCGTGAGAACCTGGCTCAGGATGAGTAACATATATTTTTCATGGGTTGTTTTGGCAGCTTCAGGTACTATTGATATGGCACATTCCCTCTTGTGTCAAGGTTGTTGGGGTTGGATAATTACAAATAACCATACTGCAATCTTGCTGATCCTGTGACCTTGACCGACTGATGAAAACAGCCAACATTTATGTAGTGTCTTCTATGTATGGTTCTAAGCACTTACAAATATTATCTTGATTGACCATCATGACTCTCAGCGTCCTCTCACCCCAACAACAGGTCTGTCAGGGTCACTTTCTCTGACGACAACTCTAGCAGGGGCAACCGGTTACTCACCGCCTCAATTGAGAAGGCGCCAGCTCCTTCTCTAGAACAGAAGAGTCTTAAGGCTCAGAGGTGCAAACGGAGAGTTTGTTGAGTCCTCTCCATGGGGAAGCCTAACAGCAACACTTCAAGACCAACCTCTTCCTGCCCCCAAACCTGAGTCTTATATGTCATCCAATCTCACATACCACATGTGAAAACAACAGGGCCCAGCTGCAAGATGCAGGATCTAGCCAAATGTGGGGGTGGGAAGTTGCAGTAACAAGTGCTTCACCTGGCTCCAGGGTAAAGAGACTCTATCTGGAAAGTCTGGTTTCCACACCAGGAAAACTGTAAGCACCTCTGCTCCCCATGGCCCTTGAGAGACCCAGAGAGTCCAGGGTACTCCAAACTCTATGTGACCCAGACTTTTCCAGGGCCTCGACTGTCCCTGTGCCTCATCATAACCACCTGCAACCTTCAAGTATTTCCCAGACCCTCACAACGACAACCCTAGGAGGGAGGTGCTATTATTGTCCCCATTTCATATATGAGGAGACTGAGGCAAACAGAAGTAAGTGACTTGCCTAAGGCCCACACAACTAGTAAGTGTCTGAGACTAGAGTCGCACTCAGTTCTTTGTGACTCCAGGACCAATGCTCTCTCTCCTGTACCACCTAACTGTTCATCTTTTAGTACTTTAATTTCTTCAGCTCTTCCAGATATTACATAGCTGTGAGTCAGACAGTCTTTCAACCTTCAAAATCTGAAGTGAGCCATCACTCATAGGGCATGGAGAAGCATATGATGCCTATGAGAAAGACGTAACACATTATAAAGGAATTGTAAGTGAGGAGTGGTGTTAAAGATTTTGTCCAAGAAATGACTGGAAATGAAAGGGTACAGTCATGTAGAATAAAAGTAGGGAAAACTGACAGGTAGCCCTGTCCTCCATTCATGTCAAAGTCAAGAATGTTAAGAGAGTATGATGGAGACTCCCAGAAATATTGGTGGGATGACATGAATGACAACTAAACAAGATGGAAAAGTCGAGATGAGGTTGCAATCTACATCATTGGAGGGCTTATCCACATTGGTGATGTCACAGATCCATTGGAAGAGGGGGAGCAAAGTCCAGGAGAAAAAAGCTTGGAGTCGCAGGACCAGAATTTAAACCTGGCTTAGACACTCAGCACTTACATGACCTTGGGCGAATCGCTGAACATATTTTGGTCTCATTTTCCTTATCTGTG
This sequence comes from Pseudocheirus occidentalis, assembly GCA_028646575.1. Taxonomy (NCBI): domain Eukaryota; kingdom Metazoa; phylum Chordata; class Mammalia; order Diprotodontia; family Pseudocheiridae; genus Pseudocheirus; species Pseudocheirus occidentalis. The sequence goes on along the minus strand of CM053601.1, from coordinate 29,146,184 downwards.
AAATGAGAGAGTTGAATTAGATGACTTTTCTGATTTCTGATTTAGATTTGTAAGAGTATAGATTATAAAGGCAAGGTCGAGTAACAGGATCAATAGAAACAAGCGTGGCAGAGTCCTGTAAGGATAATGTCATGAGTACTATATTTCAGAATTAAGTGAAGCTATGAAGGGCTAAGATCATGGCAGCTGGTCCCATCACTTCCTGGCAACTAGAGGGAGAAGAAAAGGAAGCCGTTTTAGATGTTATATTCTTGGGCTCAAAGATCATGGCAGATTGATGGTTATAGCCATGAAATAAGACGCTTGCTCTTTGTTAAAGTGGGGCTCTGTTTCCGGGATGGAAGGTGCACCGTCCCAAGCTTCAGGGGTTTTGTGCAGCTGTTTTCAGACATACTTCTAGGGATCTGTAAGTTTTCAGCTCTTCCAAGGTAGTGTGACTAAGGAGAGGTGTTTACTCCTCTCCTGGCCTGTGCTCTGGTCTGTGAGTAACCAGAACTCTTTTCTGCCCTAAAACTGTGAGGAGGGTCCCCCCTCTGCTGTGGTTGCAAGCTCTGCTCTGTTCGTGCTCCTTCTTGCCCTGGTACTGTCACCCAGGACTGGGACCCGGATCTGAGTGTGGGCAAAGCAATAGAGTCCTGCCTTGGTGCTAGCAAATAAACCCCTATAATCTTCTTTTGACCAGTTGTTTGACCCCTTAACTATCTGTGGGCTGAGGGTCCTGGAAGTAGCCGCTGTTGCTACTGATTTGTTGACTCCCAAGGTTTGCTCCTGGACTGCTGGGGCTGTGCTGTGCTGTGCTGGCAGGACCTGAACTGGACTGTACTTTAGTCCCACCCCGGTGCAACTGACCCTTCCTACTAACCTTCTAAATTGTCCCTGGTGTCTGTGGGCAAAGAGGTCCAGAAACTGCCACAACTACCAGCAATTCAGTTACCCCGAGGCCTGCTCTGGCTCTCTGGGACCTGGTCTGTGCTGGATTGTACTCCTCCCTCAGCCACCTGTGAATCTTCATCATCAGAACTGGAATCACAATAAACTGCTGACTGGCAAAGCTGATTCAACTTCCTTGATATATAAGCAATTGTATTGCTTCATTTTCTTCTTTTCCTTCTATGTGTCACATTCTTCCTAATTAGAGCCTCCAGATACAAGGTGAGAATTCCCTGTGGCCTCCTTAAATCCGTTTCTGTTTTGTTTTCTCTTTAAAACACCTCTTCTATGCTCTTAGGTAACCTAGAGCAGGGCTTCTTAAACTTTTTCCACTCCCAAACCCTTCAGTGCTTCTTAAACTGTCGGCTCCATATGGGACCTAGAGAGTAGAAACATATTCTCCCAGGTCCTTCATTTTCTCTTTTAGGAAGTGAACCAACTTTTACTTTATACATATATTAGCTGTTGCACAGTACTGTCAGAAAAATAAATCCAGCACTTTCTTTGTAGGTCATAGCAAAATTCTCATTGGCCTCCACATTTTCAGAAAGCAAATTTTATACTCCTTCTTCTTCTTTTTGGTAGCTTTCTTAACTAACTTCTGAAGGATAAATATTGCAAACTGCCTGATTTGATTTATGAAGATAATGAGACTGGAACCCGGATCTGAGTGTGGGCAAAGCAATAGAGTCCTGCCTTGGTGCTAGCAAATAAAAGCCTATAATCTCCTTTTGACCAGTTGTTTGACCCCCTAACTATCTGTGGGCTGAGGGTCCTGGAAGCAGCCGTTGCTGCTACTGATTTGTTGACTCCCAAGGTTTGCTCCTGGACTGCTGGGGCTGTGCTGTGCTGTGCAGTGCTGGCAGGACCCCTTGTTTTATTTCACCACTGATACACAGATATTACCTTTTACCCCCCCCCCCCACACGAATACCAGGCTCTCTGACCCCTCTTGAAGGGTGAATTTTGAATTATGCTGCATAGAAAGTGACATGATATGGGTGTAGTCTGTCCTATAAGCCTACTTGGATCAATGAGATAGCTTCTGAGCAGAGCCTGTCTATTACTAGTCAAGAGGGCATGAGACTTGGCCAGAAGGGGCAGGGGGAAGGGTCTGAAGGGCAGGGATTACCCCTTTAGTATGTCCACAGAGTTCTTGCTCAGCATTTAGTTAAATAAGTACTCATAGCTAATAGGAAGTCACAAGATAGTCGTACCAACGGGCCCTACACAAATACACAAGGAAATATGAAGTTCTTCCCAGAACCGTTCCTCCACTTCCTTGGACACTAGAAATGCTGTCAACAGATATAAAAAAGGCTGTTGAGTCACATGCAGAAGTAAGCAATCTTATCAGGAACTGGGAAAGGATGTGAGCTAGTCATACGGACAGAGTGTTATAAGTAGGAACAGATAACTTGAATTAGAGTTCCCACATAATATTAAAAGACTCAGGAAAGTCTTCATTCTGTAGGGTAGATCCCTTTTAGTAGATTCATTGGAGGACATGGACAGGAATCACACAGGAGGAAAGGGCATGGGTAACTTGCTCTCTGCACCCTTCCTAATAAGCTTGTGTGTCCATTGAAGTAGTAAATTTTAATAACTATTCTACACAGTAGAGAATCAAGAGCCTTGCTAAAACGAAGTTAAATTACGCTTGTTGCTTAATTCAATTTACCAGGTCTGTCATCTCTCATGTACCATACAAGATGTTTTTCATAAAGCCATGCTCATTATTTTACTGTTTCCTTCAAGTATTTGCACTTCTATTTTTTTTCATTCTTAATTCTAAGTAACATTTTCACAAAATAAAAGACTTTTAGAATTGGAAGGTACTCTGTGACTGTATGTATAGTTCAGCCCATATCCAAAGAAGAATCCTATCCATAATAAGACTGACAAGCATTCCTTCAACTAGCACCTTCTTGGAGATTTGCAAAGTGGGTTCCCACTGTTTCCCAAGGCAGCCCATCCTACTTTTGGATAACTGTACAAGTCTTACACTATTTCATTGTGAGCCAGTGAAACCTTGTTTGACTGGTTTGGCTCTGGCCCCCAGGTCTGCATGTATGCTAAGGTTTAATTGACCTGGAAAATCCATTCTTCTTCTTGTCCCAGCCACTTTCACGCTGTGGCACAGTTAGAGTTAAGTTTCTTGGCTTCCTGCCCCTCAGTCCTCATTAGACAATTCAGAGAATACCCCCATTCCAGCATTGCAGACTACTACCTGCCTTGCCTCATCTGGGTAAGGTTCCTGTTAGTGCCGAATCAATCCTTTGTCTCAAAACTCTACATAAATTTGAGTCTTGAGTGGCTTTAGGTCTTTGATTGGAGGGCACATCCTGCTAAACACCTGAACCATCACACTAAGTGCTGCCCGCCAGAGTAAGGGCAATGGAGGACCCACTCCTATATTGTTACCCATTAGATTAGCATCTGTTTTCCTCCTACCCTCGTGAGCAGCCATAACATTTTGTTAACTATGTCTGTATGACTCTGTCTGAACCACTCCCTTGCCTTGTTGCAACGTATCCATAAAATGTGTATCATGGAATTCTCTAGAGTTCAGGTCTATTTGGTTTCTCAGTGAAAATTCTGATAATGGCTTTTATCAATGTATATATTTTCTCTAATAGTGAGGACTGCAATCCATCTTATTTTCTCATCTTGTAGGATTTTTGTCTATGTTCTATACAACCTCCACAAAGGATCTGGCCAGTACCCTAAAGGCCCTACTTTCTATATATTTTTACAATTCAAGAAATATTTGGGTCATACGTCTCTTTGCCCTCATTGCCATATCACCAACCAACCTCCTTTTCTGACTTTAATCTCCTCAGTGATACCACACTTTTTTTGTTTCATAGTTTTCCAAGGGATCTCTCGTAGCACCATATGGAGGGAGGATGGCTAGTGTGAATCCACTGCTAGTCTTGTGATGCAGAGAGAACGTGAGGAAGGCCTGTAGTATGTTGGTCCATGCTTATGGAAGAACACGAATGATATCACGCAGGATCGGTGGGCCCGGAGGTGTTGAGATCTGCATTGCTGGAAGAAATACCCACATCAGTGATATGAGGAACCCACTGGAATGTCCCGCTCCTTGTTCGTCATTATTGGAATTGTGCTGCAACTTATTCATATCCAGCATATGTCTTGGATCTCCAGCAACTTGAATTTCATAGAGATTTTAATATTCCAAGATTTGCAACCTATAGCACCACTGAGAATACATTTGCACTTAAATATGTATCTTTACACGAAGAAGCAGCTTGTGACTGTTAAAAGGATAATGTAGTTTGCCAAATGCAATTCAATCCGTTCTATTCCACCTATTCAGTCCTGAGCTCAATTCATTTTCCATCTGCAGCATCTGTTCCAACCAACATATATCTACTGAAGCACTAACGGAAAGGACTGGCCATCCAATTGTGTGTCCTCAACACAATAGACATTTAAAAACTATTTTGGCTTTTCTGTATAGCTTGTTAGGCTGTTTTATTTTGAATAATCATAGGAAGAGCTGAGGAATCATTTATAATGTGAATTTTTCTCTAATTTCCTGCTTGTTTTGTCCCAATTTTGGAAATCCCTTCTTCTAGCACCAAAAATAAATTTAAAAAACCTTTTCTAAATGGTGCTATAGAACTTTAAGTTTAAAATCCTGGAAAAAGACCTTGAGGTTTGAAAAGAACATGTATTCAAAGTCACAAAACCAGAATCAGAGATGCTTGGGAAGATAGAGGGAAAGAAAAAGCTCCTTTCATTAATTTCTATTTATTTATGTGTTATCTTCTGACAGCAAGCTATAACCCTATGTCCTCTCCAAATAACTCCTACCTTTTGTATTCCAGACCTTCTCAGTGGTAGACTTACATTTTCCTGTTTTCTTGGGGACCAGAATATTGAAGAGAGACCATAAGAAGAGAAATGAACATGTATCCAGGATGGGTTCTGTTAGTAATTTTCCCCTGGAAGAGATTTCAAAGAAATCATAGACAAAGGAAAAGTCCTTCCAGATTACAAACATCCCCTTTCTTAAGGGAAGTAGAGAAAAGCATAGGCTGGAGCTAAAATTTTTCCCTATATTCTGTTTTCTCCAATTAGCTATTGAAATAATTGGGTAAATGAGCTGATAGTTAAAACCTTTTCCTTTCACATATCAAACTCAGTTGTTTTCTCTTTTCTAAGGCTATCATTTGAATGAAAAGCTACTTAGAAAGAAAAACTCCAATCCCTACTTTATAAATGGATAACTTGCATTATTTTGAAATCCCCAGATTATTCTCAATAAAAATAAAACAAAGGCACTTTTAGATAAACAGAAATGTATACAGCTTTCTTAACTTTGCATAAATCAGCATTGCCTCTTTCCATAGTGAATACTGCAATTACCAAGCTCTTTGTTTGGTTCATCCCTTTTTAGCAAAACAAATACAAATTCTCCTCTCTGGAGAGATTTCCTGAAGAGTATTTCCCTCTTCCTCCCAAGATTCTTCATGTGTATAAGAAACACTATATCTGTTTTGTCAACTGTTAAGATACCTTCTTTGTTTTCTCTATTAAGCTAGCACAACTCAAAGTGAGAGAGAAGCAAATCTGTAAGCTCTTCTTGCCCAGAGATTTACTTTACTAGCAATCATTAAAGTAAACCAGTTCCTTGACAAATATTTTATGAATTTGTGTCTGTCATATTTCCTTATTTGTCTCTGTCTTTTACTTGAAGTAAAATTTTAGCTAGGAAACCATTTGTCCTGGAATAAGAATATGGATTTTCTTTTATGTTCTACTTCTGCTAAGATGCTGCACTGATCTTGTTCCTCCTTAATCTTGAATTCCTAAGGCTTATTGGAGCCTTTTCTATTCACAAAAGTTATGAGCCCATATATGACTTCTTGGAAATCTTCCTTGCTATCCCAAGACAGTGAATGAATATGAATGTCTCTTCAAAGACCAATGCCCAAGGAATTTCTACAAAATGAAAGTTAACATTTCACTCTGACTCCTCCATACCATATTGTATAAATCTTGGAAGTGGAAAAAATTGGTATGAATATTAATTCTCCAAGATGAACTCTTTTACATATAAGGAAGAGCCAGAAGTTCTTACTCTTGGCTACTTTCTTTGTGGATATGACTCCTAGGTATTAGTACTAACACAAGTGGGATCAGCAGGAAGCTCAAAGCCAGAGATCACACTGATCTAAAACTATCTTTTCCCTTCTGAAAACGTTCAAGCTCCCCCCAATAACTATGTCTTTGTGCCTTTGCCAACTGCAGCCCCAAATATCTTTCCAATAGATTTTCTTTCAGCTCTTAAGTTTTATGTGGGGAATATCTTGTAAAGGGGATAAGGAGGGCATGCAAACAGGAGAATAGGATCACTTTTCTTGCCTCCATTACAGTGCATAAACTCACTGATACTGCACTTTTACATTACCATGTGATTACAATATTGTCAGTGATCAGTAGTTTCTGGAGGACTCCTCTGTCTCTCTTGAAGCCCTCTTCCATTTTGATTTTGTAAAAGACATCTGTGATGATTGTGCTGAACACTTCAGACAGGCATACATCTTGTTTTCTGGCTCGTCTGACATTAATAATCAAAGAACAGAATCTTTTCTCTAGCTGTTTATGTCCAGGAATCTTATATGATCTTAATTTATTCATTAATGTATGAATGTATTCATCTCTCTCCACTTCTCAAGGACACCAAGGGTTTAATGGCAGTTTACTGCTGTAATAGACACTTCCTTGTAGTGTTTGCTTTACATTGTTTAAATTTTTGCTGCAAATGATTTTGCTTTTTTCCCATTTCCCACTTTTCTCCATCGAATGTTAGGTTAAGGTTGATGCAATTGTTCTCATATTTAGCTTTTCTTCTCATTGGATGTTTGAAACAATTGATGGTTTGGTTATGTTCTAACAGCTGATTCTGATATTACTCCAACATCAGTAACAAGTATATAGACAGATGAGAGGGAAAAAACCCCCACAATTCCACCAATTCTTTTTTATTAAGATATAGTCAGGGGGCAGCTAGGTAGCACAGTTAATAGAGCACTGGCCCTAGAATCAGGAGGACCTGAGTTCAAATGTGGCCACAGACACTTAACACTTATTAGCCATGTGACATTGGGCAAGTCACTTAACCCCAATTGCCCTGCCTTCCCCCTTCCAAAAAAAAAAAAAGATACAGTCAGTTTCTCTTTTGGTGATGTTTGCTACCTGCCATGTCTAGTAGAGTCACTCTGTTGCCAGAACTATACCAAAGCCTTTCCAGCATGGAAAAACCCATCAGAGCTCAAACTTTGCTGGCATAGCATTTAGGAATTGAGGTTTCTCCCCAAAATGGAGACCCAAAGAAAAACCTACTAATGGGAGAAAGGGGCTGGAGGGATTGGAAGGATGTTCTAGGGTGATAAGGTTCTAGATTCTGAGGGAGGTTCCAGGGCATAAACAAATGAAACTTTCTAGATTTGTGGACCCCAACGTACACTTATTTCTTCTTCCCCTTTTGTAGGGAACTATGAGGAAATAAGTTGTCAATACAAAAGTACTGGGAACAAAAAACCCAGAATGAACATTTTTCTTGTTCTAAAGTCAATCACTAGAGAGCTATTTTAAACAAGAAAAACCTTTGTACTTCTGTGCTTTTTTGAAGCACTGGCAGGAACATTTCTGAATACTTTCAAGTAATCTTCCTAGTTATTTTGGAACTAGGCATTTAATTACTTCTCTGGTTATATAGAAACAACAACACAACAAACCCCAAATCTCAAAAAACAAACCAAAAAACCCTCTTATTCACAGCATCTCACATTACTGAGAGACCCTTGGAGAATCAAGAAAAAAGATTTGGTAGTAAATGCAATAAATATATTTGTAATTTTGAAATGCAGAGGCAAATGGCATTGGGAAAACATTCTTTATGTTTGTATGCTTGTAGTACATTTGTCCTACACACAAATGACTTCCTAACTGGGTGGGATTAAGAATTCTTCTACCCTCATTTTTAGCTGTTCTTTGGACTTCCATGTCCCCCCTCCACTTCCCAGCTCACCACCGCAGAGTCTGGAATACCAACCTTTCCATCCTTGACCCCCATTTATCACTTTGCCTCAGAGCTAGATGGGTAATGGGTACAAGGAATAAGAAACCCTCCAATAGACAGGAACCTTGAGGGCAGAAACTTTTTGCTTATGCTATTCATGAGTCTACATATTCTACAACATGATATTTCTTGTTATTTGGGGGCACACGATGAAACCAAATTCATTGCCTCTCTTGTTTAATTTTCTCTGGAATACTAGTGAGCTATCTTTCCATTTGGCTTATTTCTTTGGTTTTTGCTTTATTTCAAGGTGAGAATATGATTTACGGTGTGGTTCATCTCCTCCAGTATTATGTGAACCAAGGCACAGGTGAGAGACCTTACATTTATTTAGGGTACCAACAGACAAATTAATATTGATTTCACGGTCTAAAATCTGTGATTCTTATCACCCTCCCTACATCTTTCTGTTTGTCCTAAATGGTCAGTGTAGAAACAAAAAGGCACAACACAATTCATCATTTGTGGCCAACCTATATCAAGAGAATGATTGTGTAACATCCTCTGGGTGTGTGTTTGAGTGAACATTGGAATTAATATAATTTCCTGTTCTTTGACTCATATCCAGTTTAATCAAACTTTTACAAATTGCTTCAAATTCTTTACTTTTTATGTAATGAAAATAGAAAAGAAGTCTCTTGTGGTACTCAGAATTGAAACAGTCTCCAAAATCTTCTGCCAGGAACATGCTGAATAGTGACAGGCCACTTGAAATTCTTTATCCCAGAAAAATTTTTACAATGGCATTCCCCATCATCAGTTTTTAGTGCATATTTGAGGAAGACTAGTTTTCTGGGCTGGTAAGCAATTTGTCTTTTAAAGGTCCATTTGAACTAACTGGCCCTTTTATCTGAGGAGAGAAAGAAAGGTTTTGTAAGTGCCTCATTCACCATAAATCCTTTCTTTTGGCTCAAAGAAGAAACTGTTTTTAGAAGGAGCTGGCTTTGTTGAAAATGACAGAACAAAAAAGTTCTGAAAGAGATTAAAAGGACCAGTCATTTTTCTGGGAAAAGGTGAACTGCACATAAGAAATACTGTGCTCTGTAACTGCCTGGTCCTCCAGGCTAGTATTCTAGTTTCTGGAAATGGTACTAAATGAAGGGGGTAGGGATGGGCCCAGAGAGATGAGAGTTATTCTCTAAGAAATAAGTCTTAAAAAGCCTATCTCACAATAGGCTCCCCAAAACTTCTGGCCTTCCTTAATGTTCAGTGAACGTAATATAATTACAAATTATTTCACCCACATTATTTCATTTGAGACTCCCAATTATGTGAGTGAGATAGGTAGTAGAAGTATTGTTTTTCCATTTTATAAAGGAAGCAATTAAAGTTGAAAAAGTGCCTTAATGCCATGTGAAGAGCCAGGACAAGATATTTGTTATTTCAGACAAGATTTGGAACTACACTTCTCTGGGTATTACTGTCAGAGGCTTTAGGGAACCAGACTAGCTAGTTATCTCCTGAATAGGACAAAAAAATTTATATCTAAAACCGAAAGTCAACATTTTTTGTAATAGAGACAGGCTAGAAGACTTTTCAGTAAGATGCGGGATAAAGCAAGAATGTCCACTATCACCACTACTGTTTAATATAGTCATAGAAATCTGCTATAACAATAAGACAAGAAAAAGAAACTCAGAGAATCAACAGGCAAAAAGGAAAGAACATTTTTACTTTTTATGGGTGACATGATGGTTTACCTTGCAGCTAAAAATTAATTCAAAGAATTAATGAGCAAAATTATAGTGTGCAAAAATAAATCCACCAAAATCATCAGCATTTCTACACATTACCAACAAAACCCAGAAGGAAGAGATACAAAGACAAAATGTATTTAAAATAATTATAGAAATTACAAAATATTTGGGAGTGTATCTGTCAAGACACATGCAAGAGCTATAGAAATACAGCCACAAAAGAGCCTTCATAGAGATTTGATTCTTCTTTCCAGTTATTTTGGAGCTAGGCTTTTATTTACTTGTCTAGTTATGTACATATTATCCTCATGGTTAGGCAATGACACTATAATAAAAATGTCAATACTAAATTAATACTACCTATTCAGTATCATACTACAAAATTATTACTTCAGAGATTTAGGAAAAATAATAATGAAATTCATCTGGAGGAATAAAAGGTCATAATTCTCAAAGGAAATGATAAAAAAAAAAGTGGAAAGGAAACAGGTCAAGTAGTACCAGATCTTAAACAATACAATAATACAAAACAATTTTGTGATGGTTAAAAGAATAGAAAAGTTGGGAACATACAGAAGAAAATGAACCGAATAACATAGTGATCAAGGAACAGAAAGACCCCAACCACTAGGGTTAGGACTCACTATTTAACAAAAACTAGTAGGAAATCTGGAAAGTAGACTGAAAGAAACTGAATTTAGATCAATATCTCATACCATGTGCCAAGGCTAGCTCCAAACAAATATATAAAAGATCACATCATGAACACATTAGAAGAACAAGGAAAGAAATACTTTCCACAGCAATGGATAGGGAAGAGTTTGTGCTAAACAAGAAATAGAAAGGATCACAGAAGATAAAACAAATAATTTTGATTATATAGAATCAAAAAATGTTTGCACAAACAAAACTAATACATCTAAAATTATATAAAGGAAACAGTTAATTGGGAAACAAATATTTGCAATAAATTTATAAATGTTTGATATGCCAGGTACATAAGGAATTGATTCAAATTCATAATAACAAAAACCTTTTTTGATAGATTGATGGTCAAAGGATATGAATACATTGTTTTCCAAAGCAAAAATTCAAGCTTTCAACAAGCATATGAAAAAAAACTCCCAATCTTACATAATCAAAGAAATGCCAGTTTAAAAACTCACCACTATCAGATTGGCAAAAGATGACAAAAAGGGAAAATGGCAAATGCTGTTGGGGCTATGGGAAGACAAGCACATGAACATACTATTGGTAGAAGTGTAAGTTGGTATAATCATTCTGAAAAATGACCTACAACTATGCCCCCAAATTACTAAAGTGCAATTTGACTTGACCCAGCAATACTAACAGGCCTATATCCCAAAGAGATCAAAAAAGAAGAAAAGGAACCATATGAACCAATAATATTTATAGCACCTCTTTTTGTGGTGTCAAAGAACTACAAAATTAAGGGGTACCCATCAATTAGGTAATGAATGAACAGATTATGGTATATTAACATAATGGAATATTTACTGTATTCTATTTTATTGTAATATTCTGTAAGAACTAATGAAGGGAACAGTTTCAGAGAAACCTGGAAAGACTTATATGAACTGATGTGAAGTAAAGTGAGGGCCAGTAAAATAATTTATATAACAAAAAAATCATAAAGACAAACAACTTTGAAAAATTTAAGAAATTAAGACTTAAGAACCCTGATCAACTTTGACCGACTGCAGTTCCAGAAGATACATGATGAAACATAATACTCCCCTCCTGACTATAAAAGTGATGGACTCCAGGTTCAGATTGAGACATTTTTTGGATAGTCAATGTGGGAATTTATTTTGCTTAACTATCCATATTTGTTACAAGGGTTTTATTTTTCCTCCCCCTCCCCCCCACCAATAACGGTAAGGGGTATAAGAAAGAGAAATCAGATCTTTGTTAATTGAAAAATATTAAATTTAAATTTAAAAATAGATGTTGAATTTATTATAGGTTTAATAGCAAAAGTAAGATGTATGTAATACCATTTCACTTATTCATGTACAATCTTCGTCTTCTGTTTGTCTTTTCGTATGGAAATGTTCATTTTATTTGGTGTTTGCTAAGGTCAGAATTTTTAAAAATGAATTTAAAAAAATAGAAGAGAGGCTATGTGTCTGTTCACATACAAAGTTGAACTTAGATTAGTTCCTATGACTAGAAAGTTAGTTCATGAATCTTACTGGAAACTTACAAAATTGCCCACTAAGATAGAGAGGGCTCGCCTTCTTCATTGATTGAAAGACTATCCTCTCTCTCCCATAGAAGTAGAGAGATCACAGACTCTAACATCTAGAGAGAACCTATATTCAAATCCACCCTCTGTGACCTTGAGCACATTTCCTAATTGTCCTGTGCCTCAGTTTCCTCATCTATAAAATGAGGAACTTTGGCCACTGAAGCCCCTTCTAAGTCTACATTTATGATCCTATGAAATCTTTTGAGTTCTTTTGAGTCACTAGAGTGAATGTATTATTATATTCACATTATAACAAATCTCCACTCTACAAAGCCCATCAGTTACTGTGATAGAGGTCAGACCACTGCTGGTCATCTGAAAACATAAAATTTTTATTGTATATTAATTTCTGGACCTCGCTTTCCTTATCTGTAGCATGAAGATGTTAGGCTAAGTGGCATTTAAGGTCCCATCTTCATGTACCATTCCATTAATGCTCACTGGCCGCCACAGGGGCAAGCGAGTGGTTTTCCTGAAGCAGCTGGCTAGTGGCTTGCTACTGGTGACTGAACCTCTGACTATCAACTATGTTCTTCTCAGAAGAACAAAAGTAAAAAGAATGACATTTGGAGTTTCATTTTAAACAGTAGAGTTAAAATGGAGATTTTTGAATCATAGAACATTGGATTGAGAAGGACTTTGAGAACAAATCCAATCCAGTTTAGTCAATGTTGGTGCAGGCCTATCCATGAATCTGCTCCAGAGTTATTGTTGTTTGTCCTTCATTCTTGATGAGGATCATGACACCAGGAAGGTGATGCCATAACCTGCAAGTGAATTGGAGGGAGGGCTGTGTAAAGTCACCAGCCTCACTTTCTCCTCCAGAGCCATCAAGGAAAATCCAGCAAATCAGCATTTATTAAGTACCTAATAAACCTTTTACTAAGCACCAGGGATACAATGACAAAAGTGAAAACAGTCTGACCCTCAAGGATCTTCTATTCTATCAGGGAAGACAGCATTACATAAATAAGTACACACAAAACCCATACAAAAATATAAAATAAACCCATATAAAATAAATGCCCATATGAAAACCCATATAAAATAAATACAAAGTAATTTGGTGGGGGAAGGCACAAGCAGCACCAGCAGCAAGGATAAAGAAATGCTCCATGGAGAGGGTAGCATTGGATTAATTTTGAAGAAAAGAGGATGGTAAGAGAGGGAAATGAGCAGGGAGGACATTCTAGGTGAATGGGACCACTAGGGCAAAAGTATAGAGATGGGAAATGGAGTGACCTGTGTGAATAACAATAAAGAAGGCCAGGCTGGTGGTACTAAAGAAGGCAGGAATGGGAGGAAAGTATAAGAAAGTCAGAAAGGTAGGAAGAGGTCAAGTCATAAAAGACTTTTAAAGTTAAACAGTTGGTTTATAATTGAATTTGGAGGTAAGATGAGCTATTGGAATACTTTGAGGAGCAGAGCAATATAATAAGACCTGCCCTTTAGGAAAAGAAATTTGTCAGCTGCGTGGAAGATGGAGTATGGAGAGACTTGAGAGAAGGAGACCAATGAGAAGGTTAGAGCAATAATCCAGGCTACCAGTGAAGAAAACTGATTGAACTAATTTTGCCATGTGATTGCCATGTGAGTCTAGAGAAGGGGATGGATCTGAGAGGGAAGGCACTGATTAGAGAGTGAGAAGTTGAGAATGATGCCAATATTGTAAACGCGGGTAACTGGAAGGATAGTGGTACTCCCAATAGAAAGAAGGAATTTTGAAAGAAAAGCTGTGTTGGAGAAAAAGACAATTAGTTCAGTATTGGATTTGCTGTGGTTGAGATGCCTACAAGACAAATAATTGGAAATATTATGGAGGTAGATGCAAATACACAATTGGAGCTCTAGAGACTAGAGCTGTTTCTATAAAATTGGACATCTGTCATCACTGAGTAGGTAGAGAAAAAATAAAAGAGTAGATCCCTTCAGAGTCTTGGGAAACAGAAAATCAAGAGGCATGATACAGATGGTGAATCAGCAAAGGAGACCCAAAATGATGGATAAAAGAGTTGACAGAGCAATGTCACAAAAATGGGGAGAGGGAGAGAGTGTCCAGAAGGAGAACATAAAGAACCACATCAAAGAATGCAGAGAGATTCAAAAGAGTAAGTATTGAGAAGAGTCCATGGGATGTGATCATTGAGAGATCACTGGTAACTTTGGAGAAAACGGTCAAGGTTGGGTGATGAGAACAGAAGTCAGTTTACAAGAGACAGAGATGAATTAGATAAGAGACACCTTTTCCCAAGAATCAACTGTGAAAGGAGGAGAGATTTAGGACTTGATGAGGTAGAGTTTAGGAAGAGTTTTTCTTTCCCCCTAGGATGGAGGAGACTTGATCATGTTTGTAGGCAATCGGGAAGGAACCAATAGATAGGGCAGCTAGGGGTGGAGTAGATAAGAGCGCCGGACCATCAGACTGCAGACATTTAATAGCGGTATGACCAAGTAGCATAATCTCAGTTTCCTCATCTGTAAAAGAAAGACAATAACAGCACCTGCCTTCCAGGACTGTTGTAAAGGTCAGATGTGATAATAATTGTAAAGCGCTTAGTATAGTCCCGGCACATAAAAGGTACCATATAAATATTAGCCACTATTAGTACTTTTTAAAAAACAATTTAAAAATAATTTTAAAACAATTTTAACAATTTAAAAAAATTATTACTACTTGTTACAAGGCAAAGATTAAAGATTATCAGGAAAAGGGCTATGGGGGCAATCTGCTCTAGAAAACGGGAAGGGATGTTATCAAGGGTATGTAAAGGTTTGTTAATAGAAAGAAAGAAAAAAAGGGATGAAAAAGAAAGGAAAGAAGAGCATTTCTCAGGAGCACCAAGTGTTATGATCAATGCAGATTTATGGAGAATTCTTGCATGCAGTAAAGACAAGTGGTGTTTATCTCAAAGTAATAGCTGAGATATTTTACCAGAGATTTCTGGACTTGATAAATGTCTGTTCTGCATTTTAAAAATTCACTTAGCCAGATAGAATCAGGATTTGAATTTATAGGTACATACCTTGGCCTGAAGACTCATGATCCAGTTTTCCAAATAAAATAGACATCAGGGGAAAAAAATGTTTCAATTAAAAGCGATTATATTCCATCTCTAGGGAGAGGATTCCCTGGCAAAATCTGAATACAATATTGAACACACATGCTGGGAAAGCAAAAGGCATTGTCTACAACTGGAAATATGACATTTAATTTTAAACCAAACTCCCTTTGGACAATGAATCTATTTCCTTTTAGAACACAAAGGCAATTTTGGTTCCAATAAATGTTGCACTTCAAAACGAGACAAATAGATACAGAGATAGATTTTGGACAATGCTTAAGAGCCCCTCCGGCAATAAGGAAATTACATTAATTCCTCAGTGCTGTTAGGAGACCATTAGAGGATGATTGTGGTGTTATAACGTCCTAAAAATGACCCAAATGGCCTAGTGACTAGTTGAATTAAATCAGCAAGATACCATTAGGAACATTTTCATTTTTTTTTCTTAAATAGAAGACTAGACATGATTGGTTTCTGGCAAGAACCTTGTAAAAGGTTCAAATGTGTGAACACATAAGGTCAAGTGATTACTAAGAGCTAGTATGAGTTTATCAAATAGAGATCATGCCAGATGAAAATAATTTCCTTTTTTGAAAGATTACTAGATTAGTAGATGACAGGAATGCTACAGACATAGCAGGTGAGCTTTCAGTCTCTCAAACAAGTATTTATTAGGCACCTACGATGGCCTGTGCACTGGGAATACAAAAGTGAGACAGCATCTGCCCTCAAGAAGCTCCCATTTTATTGTCTGAGATAACATGTGCACAAATAAGTGCATATAAGATAAGATACATGCAAAATAAATGCAGAGTAGCTGGGGTTGGGGGCAAGTGGGGAATCGGGAAAGACTTCTTTGAAGGAGGAGCCCTTGGCTGAGCCCTAAAGGGAGTCAGGGGTTCCAAAAGGAAGAAGTGAGGAGGGAGATCTTCACATGCCTTGGGATGCCAGCCTCGCTCTCTGAACCCTGAGTCACCTACCACACACACATACCACACACACATGCACACACACACACACCACACATACATAGAAACACACACCACACACACACACACACACACATACACAGAAACACACACACACATACACACACACACCCCTTATCCTAATTCTCCACACTGTGAAGTACTCTCCTCTCAAAACATGCATCCTTCATGCCTATTTTATCTGTATCTGTATACATATTATTTTTTCCTCTCCCTCAGTGAAAACAGCATAGGCTATTTCATTACTGTCACTGTATCTTCAGTATGGTTGGATTTGGACTCACAAAGATTAGCCTTCTAGAGTCCCGGCCCACCACTCTTTCTAATACACCACCTAGCTGACTCTTTGCCCTATGTAGTCACTGTAAATATAGATGAGATTTGGGTTAGATGATTTGCCCAGGGTCGCACAACTAGTAAGTGTCTGAGGCTGGATTTGAACTTAGTTCATACTGCCTTCAGACTCCATACTCCATCCACTACACAATCTAGCTGCCCCAATATGAACATTATGTTATATTGTATTTTTATTAATTTTGTTAAATATTTTCCTAGTTACATTTTAATCTGATTCTGGGCACACTCAGGAGTATTGCATACTGCATGCTACCCTCAGATCACCTGACAATTTCCTATCCCTCTTATATGTTACTCCTATGTGTAAAGAATGTGGGCTGTGGGACTCCATGATTATTTTACTAATAACTCTTTTAGATGGTCCTTTGGGGCTTCCATCTCAGAAAAAACAGTGAGTCAAAATGGATTCAGTCCCTTGTTCCCTCCCTCCCTCCTTCCCTCCTCCCTCCCTCCCTCCCTCTCTCTCTCTCTCTCTCTCTCTCTGTCTGTCTCTCTGTCTCTCTCTCTCTCTCTCTCTGTCTCTCTGTGTCTCTGTCTCTGTCTCTGTCTCTGTCTCTGTGTCTCTGTCTCTGTCTCTTGCTCTGCCTCTCTCCCAGGTATATCACACATCTCACTCATATAGTCATACATGTAGTGTCTTCATGACAAGTTTCCTCCTCAAATCGTCCTTCCATTCCATAGACACTGGAAACAATCAGTTAATTGCTCAGTCAACAGTTATTAATCATCAAATAAGTGCCAGTCACTCTGCTAGGAAATATTACAAAAACAAAAATTAACCATTCTATTGCCAAGAGTATCATGTACACCAGAGGTGTCAAACTCATGTTCCAGGAAATACCATTCCTGAGTACAGTGTAGATAATGCTAATTTGTGGTTTTCTAAGTCAATATGTGGCCTACAAAGATCTGTTTCTATGTGAGTTTGATATTATGATATAAGCATATGAAAAATAAAGGCAAGGTAATTTGGTGAGGAAGGCACTAGCAGCTGGTGGAATTGGGAAAGGCTTCATGTGGGAGGTAGCCTTTGAACTAAATTTTGAAGGAAACCAGAAATTTTTAGTGGTAGAGATGAAGGAAAACATTTCAAAAACGGGGGAGAGCCAATGCAAATATCCTGTGCAAAGAACACTGAGAAGTTCAGTTTGTCTGAATTGGAGAATTGGTGAGGAGGAGGAGTGTGCTAAGCCTGAAATATAGATTGGAATCAGGCTGTGAAGAGCATTACATAGTAGAGAAGTTTACATTTTGTCCTATAGGTAATAGGAAGACATTGGAGTTAACTGATCAGGGGAGTGATTTGGTTAAACCCATATTTAAGGAAAATCCCTGGAAGCTCTGTGGAGGATAAATTGGAAAGGGGAGAAAGTCAATGCAGAGAGACCAACTATGAGGCTTTTGCAATATTTCAGATGAGAAACGAGGGACTAAACTAGGGTGGTAGTGGTTTAAATGAAGAGAAGATCCAGGAGAATGAACATGACTTGGCAGCTTATTAGATATGAGGGGTGAAGGAAAGTGAGGTGTTGAGATTGAAGCTCACGCTGCTGACTTATGTGTTAGGAAGGATAGTGGCGCCTTCATCAGAAATAAGGCATTTTGATGAGGGGGTGGGGTTTGGGGAAAAGACAATGAGTTGTTCTTCAGACGTGTTACATTAAATATGATTGTGGGATGCTTGGCGGAAAATGTGTGTTAAGCATTTGGTAATACAGGAATGGAAGAGACTGTCTGGATGCAGCCATTCATGTGCTTAAAGGTAGTAAGGGAGGTCAGCGAATGAAGTCACCAAAAGAAAGTGGAGAGAAAGAAGAAAAGAGCGTCTCTGTCTTGAGGTGAATGCTTTCTTATCTCACTGCATCCTATAGTCTGGCAATCTTCTTGATAAGGGGCTTGGATTGTCAGGCACTGACTTCCAACTCACTTATTTTACCAACTCCTTCAGATTGGAGTTGGTCTGAATTAATAGTGACAAACCAAACCTATACTCTGGGTCTTGACATACCAGAGCCATAGTTTTTAATCTTATTTTTTCCCCTTTCTGATACCCATGACATCCCCCAGGAATTCCAAGCTTGTGCTGTTATAGTTCATATATGTGGAATCTTTCTTACCCAGCCCATAGAAACTCTGCCCCTGAACAAGCTTTTGAGGAAACATTTTAAAGTTATTTTCATAAAGAGACTGGAATCCAGTTATTACTTGGAATTCACTTTTTAATAGGGATGAAACACTTCATTTTCAGTCTTTACTGTCACAGCTGCTTGAAATCATATGAGTGAGGCCATAGGGAAAGGATCCAGGGAAGATTACTGAGGGACATGCAAATAAATAAATGGCTTAGTATTTGAAGTGTTTAATATTTAGGTTTGGAGCAGCCTTTGTTCCATTGCTCTTTCTCAACATGCACATCCATGCATGGTTATAACAGAATACAGCTTGATCTCTACTAGATCTGCTCTTGACATATATGTCCTTGACCTGTGGCACTTCTATCAAGTTCTATTATTTGTCTCTCCAGTTGGGGCAGTTCTGCTACTGTAACGTTGTTGGGAAACTTTTCCTTGAATTCCTGCCTTTGAAATGCCTCTATGATCAATACATAAGATATCTTGGAGCCAGTCAAAACTAGTTTTCCTCATCAAAGACATCTCTCTCTGTCTCTCTGTCTCTCCCTCCCTCCCTCCCTTCCTTCCTCCCTCTCTCTCTCTTTCTCTCTCTCTCTCTGTCTTTCTATCTCTTCCTTCTTCCCTCCCTCCCTCTGTGTGCCTTCACATCTCTGTTTCTCTGTGTCGGTCTGTCTCCATATCTGTCTGTCTGTTTCTCTGACAGCAATGAATAGAATGGATGGAGGAATGAAAGACTTGAGGCAAGGAGATAGGAAGTTGCTTCAATAATATAGGAAAGAACTCATGAGAACCTGCACTAAGTTGGTAGCTGTGTGCATATAGACAAAGAGTCAGACGCAAGACGTGAAGAAACAAGATTTAGCAATGGATTGGCCATGTGAGGTGAGGGAGTGGGAGGAGGGGGTTGACCAGATGACCTCTGAGGTTCCTTTCTGCTCTGAGATTCTGGGATTCTATAGAATATTATTTTGATTTTTGAACTTTTCCCAGATTGGACAATTTTAGAAAATACATAGTTTTGCTTCAGGTTCTTTATTTTTCTTCTGAAAGTCAATATTCTCTTCCTTTTTTCCAGTCCACAAACACTTATTTTCTCTTCCTTCAACTCCACTCCATGGGCAAAAAAGGAAAAGAAAAACCAAAAGCAATTGGTTCCATTTCTAACAGTTGTACTTGATGGTGTTTTTTTTGTTTTAAACCCTTCTGAATGCTAATTGTAGAGTAGGGGATGAGGAGGGTAGAGAAACAATCCTTAATTTTGAGATTAGAATTTAGTCTCTGGATCCATGAAGAGGATGTGTCATTATAGTGAAAGAGAAATATCCATCCAGTCCCAAGTACAAGATGCTTCAGATCACACTTAATTTGCATGGCTACCTTTTGAGTTCCATACTACTTTTCATTTTATAAAATAAGCAAAATTAAGTAAAAAAGCACCTGATTCCCTGTGCATCTGTCCTTTGTGGGATCCGTTGATAATACAAATGAGAGCAGAGAATAATTTACATCAAACAACTACTGATGTCGTATTTACCGTACTGTCTACCTGAATTAGGATGTGAGATCCTCAAAATAAAGACAATTTGAGTTTGTTTGGTTTTTTCATTCGTATCCTTGGCACATTAGCATAGTGTTTGGTTGCAAACTTCTTACTTAAGACACGCCATGAAAAAGAATCAGATTCTATATTTTTGTCAATATAAAGGTAATCATAGCTATAATTTGAAGTTGTCTAAGATACCTTAGGATAGCTAGAAGAGACCTCAGAAACCATCTAAGTCAGGTAGGAGAAAAACCAAGATAGAGCAAGGGTCATGAAAAATAGAGAAGATAGAGGAAGCTAAAAGAGATGGTGGTTAACAATAGTGTCAGATCTTTTAGCAGTCAAGAAGTCTGAGAACTCAGAAAAGTCTGTGAGATTTGGCAATTATGAAATCACCAATAATTTTAAAGCAGGAAATTTTAGTTGAGTGAGAAATCTAGAGGCCAGGCTGCAAAAGGTTAAGAAGTGAATAAGAGAAGAGGAAGTGGAAATCACAAGAACACACAGATTTTTCTAGAAATTTGACTGTAGAAAGGGGTGAGATGAGGGAAGATATTGGACCATAGATTTAGAGAATAAGAGATTCGAGAGAGATGTTTTTGAAGATGGGGGAGACCTGGGCATATTGGGAAGCAGCAGAGAATGGGAGTGATCTCCTGGAGGAGAGGTGAGAACCAGAACCATAATTAGTACTTAACCCTTCCTCAGGGATTCAATAAATTCAGTTTTTCTTGGGGTTAGGGCAAGGGTGATTCTTCCTCTACGCGATTCCTCCACTGTCCCTGTGCCTTTCATCTCTTGGTTCTCCACAAGCCTGCTCTGTATGAGATGACTCTAATGCCTGCTCCTTAAGCCCCCCCACCCCCAATATCCCACTTCCATGGATGACACCTCTCTTCCAGAACAGCTTTTCTCTTCTCCCCGCCACTAACCCTCTCAAGTTTCTTGGGGACCCAGGTTTTCTGGCATAGAATAATGTGATTTCACCTGAGCTCAGCTTGATCATCTCTAGTTGTCCCTATTTATATCTTGCCACTGAACTCAGATGGTTCCAAAGGAGAAAGTGAGGCTGTGAGATTTGCACTTAAATCCAATTCACTTGCAAGTCGTGACATCTTCCTGATGCTATGGTCCTCTTCAAGAACAAACAACAGCCTGGGTTCAGACTATCCTCAGTGTTACCCAACCTTCCCCCTCTCCCCTCCCCCCCACCACCAGCAACACATTACTACAACTGCTTTTACCTTAGGTGAAATAATTCCTTGTCATGCACCTACCTTGTAGGGTTGTTGGGAGAATTTAGAAAGCATTTACCACTAGGGGGTTCTAGAGAGAGAGAGAGAGTCACTTGATCCTTCCCTTTCCTTCCTCCCCCATTGTGGCTATGTTTATCACTGTCATGACCACTTCTCTAATTCTGGATTCTCCTTCCCCATATTTCCATTTTAACTTCCCCCTCTTTTGAATAAACACTCAGTCTTCTTTTGGATGTCCTATGAATTTTTTATAAGTTTCATTTTCAGGGAAATTTGCATTTATGGGTGTTTATGTAGCAAAGGGAAAAGTTACAGAGGTCTTCAGAACTAACTAATCTTCCAAATAGATAAGCAGGGAGCTGGTTCTCTATTTATTTACTGCTGTTGCCCTACACCATTATCCTTGAAGGCAGCTCCCAAATCTTCTTGATTCTTTTGCTTCTTAATCCAAGACATTTAGATTCACCACACTGGCACACAGCCACTAAGCTGTTGCTTTTGCCAACCTTACACAGACAATTGGTGATGCCAAGACAGATGTGCAATGAGCTTGGGGAGTGTGTTCTCATCATGTCCATTTGGGGGATCGAGAAAACTCCACACCCTCCAAAAAATGATGAGTTAACAAACCCAGCCAAATTCGAAGCGAGGCAATGGCAGGGTCTGACTTTCAGTCTTTCCTCAATCTTCTGCATCTTTGGATTCATTAAATTCAATAAGCATTTAGGTGGCTTAGTGGATAGAATGATGGACTTGGACTCAGGAAGGGTAGTTGTGTGCATCATATACCATATATAAAGTGCTCTGCAAACCTTAAAGCCTTATATAAATGCTAGACAGCTATCACAATACCTAAAATTCCAAATGAAATATTGCAATAAAAAGGAAATATTCAATTTCTTCACATGTATTTTCAGAATCTAATAAACCTGACTCTCCAACTTGCTCTAGATGCCTTAGTGCTAGGGTTCTTAATCTTTCTGGCTAAGTACATAGATCCTCGGCAATCTGGTGAAACCCTGGGGCCCCTTCCCAGAACAATATTTTTAAATGCATACAATAAAATACACAGATTTACAAAGGTAACCAATTTTACCGAAACATAGTTGTCAATTTTTCTTAAAAAATCGAGTTCATAGACCCCAGATGAAGAACCCCTGCTTAGTGAATAATAGAAGCTGAATGAACACAGATTTTCATCTTTGCCCCCCCCCGTCACCCTCTCTTCTTTGTTTCTTTTTAAAAATACTGTGCTTGACATAAAATGAACTGTTTCAACCCCCTAAAACCTGTGATGATAGTTTTACAATCTCAGTATCTCTGAATTGGGATTAGCAGCTTGGATTTCAGAAAAGTTCATCTCTATAGTTTATGTCAACCATTCATTTCATATTTCACCCTGAACAGAGCAGTGCCGACAAAGACAAAGTAGGGCACGGGACAAAATGTTGTTCTCTCACAGAAGCATGACAGGTGGCATGTGGCCTGGAAGGAAATAAAACCAGTTCACTGAGTCTCTGTTAGGTATGAGCAACAGAAAAGAGCTAATATATTTAAGCCCAGTAAATGCTCTTTTGTTTGTTTGGTTCTGCCTCTTCATAGTGAAAATACAGAGGCTTCTTATTAAAAATATCTTCATAGTGTCACTGTTAGGATCTTTAGTCATTTCTGATTTTTCAACAGACCTCTGATTTCATTAATGTAAAAAGTTCCTTCCCTATATAGGTCAGTACCTTTTCTACAAAGTATGGTCTTAGATGGCTGCTGGGGGCAGTGAAAGGTTAAGTGACTTGTCCAGCATCAGACAGCCAGTAAGTCTCAAACCCAGTTCTCCCTGATGCCAGTTGTCTATCCTCTAGGCCTCACATGCAAAGTATCAGCTCAAATTTGTCTAAAATAAAAACAAACAAATAAATCTTAAACTCTATTTAGAAAAAAAGAATTCAAGGAACCTATAAAAATATTTTTTTTTATCAAACCATTAATTAAAGAAAAAAAAAGCATTAGAGAAAGTACATTCTCTTCTGCATGACATGTCTGGTTTTTCAAACTATTAATTCTGCTGTTCACTCTTCTTCCCCACCCAAAAAGAAAACCAAACAGTACTAATAGTTGACAGGTGGTACCTAGGAAAGTGATAACTCAATCAATAATTTTGACCGATCACAATTACTGCTCATTACGAAGTTTAAGCTTTTGGGAGGAAATTAAATGGGTCACAACAAAACCAAAAATACAACCTGCAAATCTAAGTAATAACAACAACCATAGATATATATGTAGTGTTTGCAGATTTGCAAAGAGCCTTATATATACACTACCTCATTTGAATCTTACAATAGCCCTCTGAATAGCTACCAAAAATATTTTCCCATATTTTCCAGATGAGAAAACAAAAGGATCAAGTGACTTGTCCATGGTCACATAGCTAGAAAGTGTCAGGGGCAGAATTTGAACCCAGTCTTCTTCACTCCAATACCTTATCCACTATGCCATAAATACACTAACATTTATTTGTGTTGAGTGAAAAATAGTCACGAATGCATCCTAGAACCTAGCTTGAATGTAAATCTAAAATAATTTCAACAGCTTTATATGACAATACTCATTAGATTGTCACAGAGTTAAGGAGTTAAAAAAATATAAGAATAATTTTCCTTTGTAACAAATGATATTCTTAAAGTGAAATTTAGATAAGTACCTTGTAGTAAAAACACAGCACTTTAAATAGAAAGCAGTCAGTGACTATGTTTAAGATCTAAGGTTGATACCTGTAAAATGAACAAAAAGCTAATGGGTTTTCTAAAAACCCCACAGTGCCCTATGAAAGAGCATAGCCTCTAAACCAGTGGTTCTCAACCTTCCTAATGCCGTGACCCTTTAATACAGTTCCTCATGTTGTGGTGACCCCCAACCATAACATCATTTTCATTGCTACTTCACAACTGTAATTTTGCTACTGTTATGAATCTATCTGATATGCAGGATGTATTTTCATTGTTACAAATTGAATATGACCCACAGGTTGAGAACCGCTGCTCTAAACTACGCAAATTGGGATTCGGGGCATCTGTTCTGTCCACAACAAAGTGCAAGGTAATATACTTATGAGATACGATTATTTGGTGAACCTGAATATTTCTTTGAGGGCAGTTTGCTGTTTGACACGTACTTAGCTGAATGTCCTGGGGCAGACCCTTTCAACTTCTCTGAATTTCCTTCTTCACCTGTAAGATGGGGAGGGGTGATCTCTAAGGTCCATCCAGGTGCTAAATCTGTGATTCCCTATAGGTAAACTTGTTACAATGCTATGTCGCATATAAAAGGATACAAGGTATTTTTAAACGTGTTATTACAGTGTTAGAATTTTAAATAAACTATGGATCATTCTAAAGAGTTCATTAAAAACTGAAGGGCTTCAGTGATCATCACCAAAGAGCATATTTAATTCTCCATTTCACAAAAGCATTATCCAAAGAGAAAAAAGGCTTGCAGTCTGCTCTAGGGGGAAAAACCTACCCCTGTATTTAATTTGGAGGAAATATACGCTGATAAATAGTCTTATCTCCTCTTGTTCCCTATTCAAAGATTCCCATCAAGACTCATTGCAGTACTAATTCTGTTCCATCTACCCAGTGCTGGGATCAGCCTAAGAGTGGTTTTGAATGCCTGCAATCTGAGGCATAGGAGCAAGTAATAGTGTTCAAGTAGGCAGATTTTCTATATCAAAGGGTTTCATCCTGAGACTCTGATATTCATGCCTTCAGCAAATTGGGGGACAAATGCCCCTGGAATTAATCTGTTTGATTATCACAGAAAAGAGTTTCTCAAAAAAAATAACAAACCATTGAAATGGAATTTCAAAATGAAAGTTCTTTATATTAGCAATATGTCAAAGTAATTTTTTAAAAGTTCAGACTGTTAGAGGAGATTTCTGGCCTCTTGCCTGGGTTGGGGAAGGGGGGAACATTCCAAGATTCCCTGATAGCTAGTATACAATTCTGTCTCCCCTGGTTTCCTGCAGCACGTAGAGTCCAGCTTCTTTGCTGGACTTTGCTGTTGCACCTATTTTCAAGGCTCTTGGGTTCAGATCCCAAGCTGCCTCCATTAGACTCCAAGAGAAGATAGTGGTCCAAGCTAAGGGCTTTTGGGATATGCTGCCTCCTGTCTCTCCCTCAGGGTGCTGAGCTACATCAGCTAGACTGGCTTACCCACCTTGTGTGTGGCTGGTTGACAGTTGGTGGGTGTGATGGTAAGGCCTACGTGACCTTGGAGGTAATGCTCTTCCCTGGGCTCTTGTGCCTAACTGTTGGTAGCAATTGGTTAGGTCCTGTTGGTGCTACTACAGAGAAATATGGACTTAATGACTTAATATCAAATAGCTTTTACAAGGAGATATTAACTTCAAAGATATAGCAAAAAAAGTGCAAACATTTCCCCCAATACCTTGGAAGCACACTCTCCACTACATCACCTTGTTCTTTGTGAAAATTAGGCTCAATTAATCTCAGATTCTACTAATCCCCCACATCTACAGGGGACTTCACTGCCAAATAAGTCCTTGCCCATTTAGGGTTATAAAGGACATTCCTCACTCCTCAGTGCCTTGATGTTGGGCTGGCTGCAAAATGCTGTCTGAAATACCATCACACTGAAATACTTTCCAGATTCCAGAATGCTTGACTGCAAGGAACTCTCTGGACCTTATGAAATGCTGATCATGAAACTCTACTCTCTTTACCTAGAATGTAAAAGAACAAATGTAGAGGCCCCAAACAGAGGCCCTACCACAGGGCCATATGGCCTCAAAGTCAAGAGGTTCCCATGGTCTCTCCAGTTATAGCATTGTTCTTCTCTGGATGCCATCAGTGAAAGAATCACTTATGGAGGCAAATAAGAAGTATCTGAAGCCTGAAGGCCTTCAATGCCTCCAGACCAATCAAAGAGCCTTCTCATCAACATGTGGTTAGGTGCCTATGACCAGTGACATAATATCCACACATGTTCCAGAGATTCTCTAAGGCATTTCTCATCCATGTCACTGGGACTTTCTTGGAAGAGAGGGAATCTCTGCCAACTTCTCCACTTGGAAGTTGTATCAACTATGTAAGCTGACTGAGGTCTACGTGTGTCAGTCCCCAGTTATACTCATATAGTATGTGCTCCAAATCCTCAATCATCCTACTGGATTACTCTGGACACTTTCCAGCTTGTCAATGTCCTTTCTCAAAATGCAGTGTCCAGAACTAAGCACAATACTTCATTTGTGCTCTAAACAGGGCAAAATAGACCTGGGAAGCTTGGCCTCTTTTTCAGCTTAGCAGAGACTTGTTCTGTGTGAGAGCGCCGTAGAATAGCTTAGCAGAGACTTGCTCTGTGAAAGTTCCATAGAACAACCTAGCATAGACTGGCTTCTTAAGAGTCTACCCCATATGGCGAACTCAAACTTTCAATAAACTTTACTTTTTCTTTGGCTGAGAAGACTTGAGTGGAATTCTTTCCACAGGACCCGGCATGTTGGTATTTTGGGGTCTCAAGCAGCCCTAACCCTCTATAGGTTCCTCTTCATTTTTATGGTGGCCCAGATCCCATTAACTTATTTGTTGTTATTTTTAAAGATTTTTTTAAATTAAAAATGTTTTTCTTAAATATATTGTATTTTTAATTTATTGAATAAAAATTTCCATAATAAATATAGTATAATAAAAAGATGATTGCAACTAAATCTATTGTGTATAACTTGTTATTCTTTTTAAATATATACCAAAGTTATCATGTAAATTTCTTTTTTTTATTCCTTTTCTCCTTCATTGCACCCTGCTCTAGAGATGGCCACCATTAGCCACAAATAGGTATATATTGGCTCCCTTATCACAGTATACTGAAACCCCTACATCTTTTCCTGGAAAACTTCTCTTTGACTCTACCCTCTCCTTTGACCCTCTTCTCAGCCCCTATCTTGTAACTATAAAGTCATTATTGAAACTAAAGTGTAAGACCTTACATTTACGCCCATTAGATATTACCTTATTCCATTTGTTCCAATGTTCTAGTCTATCAAGATCATGTTTAATGATGAGCCTGTCATCTATTTGTTAGGACATTAAGCTTAGAGAGCTTGGAGTTAATGGACCTCGGTTCAAATACAGATTCTATCATTTACAATGTACGTGACCTTGGGCAGGTCATATCTCTCTGGACCTCAGTTTCCTCATCCGTAAAATGAGGAATTTGGATTATGTAACATTATCGGTCCTTTCCATGTCTAGGTGCTAGTCTGTGATCCATCTACTGTGGTGTCTTCTACAAATTTAATGAGAACATCATCTAAATCTTCATCCAAGTCATTAAGAAAAAGACTAAATAGCTTAGGGCCAGACATAGATTACTCAATTATGCTACTCAAGTTCTCCTTCTAGGTGTATACTGAACCCCTAGGAAGTCTAGCAATTCAGCCAGTTCCAAACATGTTTGTGCCGGTACCAGATTCTTCTTTTACATCTTCTTAAAGTTCATGTGCCCATTTTGTACAAACTTTTAGCAATGGTAAAATACTTTTCCAGCTTCATGGTAATACTCTGGTCCTCATCTCTCACCTTTCCTACAAAAATTGCATAAGTGACTTTCTTAAAATGCTTTGCTAAAATCTAGGTAAATGACCTCCGTTGGTAGAGTAAATTTCCTCTCCTGGAAGTTCTCTATATTATTGAAAACAAAGATCCAGTTCTTATCACTAGTTTTCTTCTCAGTAACTGTTCCAAACTTTAAAAAAATACAATTTAAATATTTTAAATGCATTTTTGACTTATAGATGGAGAATGTCCAGCTGATCAAAGTTTCCACATAGCCCTGTATCCTACAGGTAGGAATAGACATACTTTTTTTGTAGAATTATTTTGTATTTCTATTTAAATAAGTACTCAGTGACTCATTTGATGAAATATTCCTATAAAATCCATTCAAACAAATACAACCCTCATGTGAGAAATCTCTTCCAATAACAATGAAAATTCAATATTAACCAATTTAGGCAAGTTATCTAGCAAACTGGTGCCTCTAAAATAAAATCAGAATTAACGTTGAAGTAACAGAGTTTTGCAGTTTGGATTTTTCCTTAGTAATAAGGGAGAAAAAAATCCCAGAATATATTTTTAAACATAAAGATGAAGACTGGGAACATCTGCCTTCTCATTAAAAAGAGCAAAACCCCCATAATCCCACTAAGCAAATTCTTCTCTCTTTCTTTTGGATGAACTGGAAGCAAGGAATATGACAATAAGTGCACAGCGCTTCTGTTTTGCTATTTTTATTTACTTCATTTTGATTTTATAAAAATTAATTTTTATGTAACTGTTCTATTTAAAATTATAGACATACTTGTCAGTTTCCCCCCACAAATTATAGCTTATGAATGAATGAGTTTCTTGTTAAACACAGAGAGTCACTAGAAAGAACTAAGGGATGGGGAGCAAAGACTTACATTTATTGAGGTTTCAAATTTCTGGGGCACAAGTTGTGTTTTTCCTAATTTTGTTTCTAACTTGAAATTTTAGTTTGGATCATAAATCCGAGAGCTTCCAGGGACTTTAGAGGATGTCCAGTCTAATTTCCTTAGTACTGCTATGTTTTCTTTTTACATAATTTTTTACTATGGAGCACATCCTTCTTCCATCCTTACCTTACAGAGAATCAAAAAGAAAGAAGGAAAAGCACTTCAGTGAAGCCTACACACTGCCTTAATCTGGGATTAAAAATCCTACACCTATAGTCTCTGTCTCTGCAAAGAAGGGAAAGAGTGTATTTTCTTATTCACTAGACTCTACCATCTCCTCAAGCTATTTGCATAATTCTGCCTCACTAAATCCAGTTCACAAGCAAGTCAAGAGATCACATCATGATGTCTTTGATCCTCTTTGATTAGTGAAGGACAAACTACAAGGATAAGAAAGGCTGCTGCAAATAATCAAAGGTCTCTACACAGAGAGGGCTTCCAGAGTAGGTGTTGGTAGCTAAACCTTTGTCACGCATATTTCTTAAGCATGTGCCTCACCATTTTTATGAATGTTGTGTGTATTTGTGGAAGGGGTGAACCAGGCTGTTAGGAGAAATCCAATTCAGATGCAAGTGATATCATGGATCCTCTTCAAGAAAGAATGAGAGTGAGGGATGAACAGCAAGCTATTGTCTAATTTTTCTTCTCTTCCATTCCAGACTCCTCTTTGTAATCTGCTTTCCAATCTCATCAACTCATAGAAACTGCTGTCTCAAATCTTTTAATTACCAAATCTAATAGTCTTTTCTATCCTTGTCCTTCCCAACCTACGTGCCTCATTTGACACTGTTGATTGTACTCTGTCCTCTCTGGGTTTCCATGATACTATTGTCTGTCTTTTGATTCTCCTCTTACCTGTCTAAGCACTTCTTCTCCTTTACAGGCTCATTATCCATATGACATACCCCTAAATGTGAGAATCACTTAAGCTCTGTCCTATTCTCTCTTTCCCTTTCTCCCTACAAAACTCTCTTGGGGATTAGTTTTCTTTCTTTTCTTTTCTTTTCTTTTTTTTTTTTTTTTGAGGTGGAAGGTAGGGCAATTGAGGTTAAATGATTTACTCAAGGTCACACAGCTAGTAAGTGTTAAGTGTCTGAGGGCAGATTTGAACTCAGGTCCTCCTGACTCCAGGGCTGGTGCTCCATTCCCTGCACAACCCAGCTGCCCCCACGGATTAGTTTTCTGATGCTATAGTTTTAAAAGTTGCCAGTAGTGTGTTTCCTCCACTGATTATCCATCACTCTCAATTAGTCAGACTAAAGTAACTTTTAGAAATGGTCACATATTGATGAAGGGAGTGATTTCAGAAAACTTGGCAAGACTTATATGAACTGATGCAAAATGCATAGAATCAGAACAATACACAGTAACAATAATATTATAAAGATAATCAACTGTGATAGTCTTAGCACTCTGACCTACCACAAGTCCAAAGAAGTTTGCAAATGGAGGCATACTCTTTCTTTGCTTTTAGGGGCTAGGACAGCAGATGGAGTAGGAAAAATGGCTAAAGAAGAAATATGTTTGCCTTCTAATGGGTAGGGGAGGGTAAGAATCTAGAATTGAAAATTAAAATAAAATTTAAATTTAAAAACAGAAAGATTAATTAGGACTTCTATGGATTAATTTTTTTAAAGTTTAAAATTTCAGTACTTTGATTTATTTAGACTGGTATGCTTAAATAATAACAATTTACTTCTTGAAAGGAACAGTAATCTTACTTCTTGAGGAATTGCTGTATACAAAAAAAATCCCAAATACTACTTTCCTGTAAATGTGTTAAGGTCAAGATAGACAACGGTTGCAGTTGTATTTGAGATTAAGCTGATACTGTAGTTAAATAAAGTTAAGCATATAAAAATAGAGTGTTCACTATACTATATAATCAGAACCGTGAAAGCTGTTCACAGCAGTAGTCTTCTGGAAAGCTGCTAGTGATTGACTTTACAAGTAATCAAAGCTATCTCCCCCATATATTTTTATAAATACACAAATTCCTTTATTTGACTTTTAATGCCCTTCACAACATGTCCCCAACATATATTTCCATCCGCCTTATATATTACTTACCTTCCCCCAGGTCCCATAAATTGGTCTTCTCTGTTCTTCACCATCTCTGAACTCTGAGCTCTCCTCTGTACCAGTAGCAGATACACTTGGTGAGCATAAGCCTTTTCTCATATTAATGGTCAGAGAGACATGGAACAAGGCCACCACATTAAAATCATTTGGCTCTACTGAATTAAAAGCTTTTTGTGATCAAGAAATAATAAGTACAAGTTATTCTGCATTCTTTGTATGTTTTAGTAAATTTCATTATGGTAAAGCTTTCATCAACTGTGGAGCATCGATGTCTAAAATTTTTTTAAATTTAATTTTCAATTAAAAATAATTTATTTTCTCTCACTCCCACATTCCCTCCAAAGAAAAAGAAAATCATTGTAAGAAATATTCATAGAGGGGTCAAACAACCCTTTCACAGGGGTCACACATATTTCCAATGGTCTTAGGAACCAAGACACTGTTCCTCTATCTGCCTTCAGGTGGGTCCACCCACATGCAGATGCACCTACATAGGAGTACTAAAGGGTTGCGGCATTAGGAAGGTTGAGAACCACTGTAAAATGATATCTCAATGTTGTTTTCATTTGTATTTCTCCAGTCAATAATGATTTAGAGCATTTTTTCATATGAATATAAATTGTTTTGATTTCTTCATTGGAAAACTGCCCATTCATATCCTTTTTTGACCATTTATCAACTGGGAAATGACTTCTGTTCTTATAGATTTGACAAAATTCTTTATATATTTGAGATATGAGACCTTTATCTGGGGAATTCTCTATAAATTTCCTACTTCACTCCATGTT
This sequence comes from Pseudocheirus occidentalis, assembly GCA_028646575.1. Taxonomy (NCBI): domain Eukaryota; kingdom Metazoa; phylum Chordata; class Mammalia; order Diprotodontia; family Pseudocheiridae; genus Pseudocheirus; species Pseudocheirus occidentalis. The sequence goes on along the minus strand of CM053601.1, from coordinate 29,114,407 downwards.
TTCTGCTTTCCTTATGATTTTGCTAGGTTGCTTATATTTGTATAAAGTCTTTTTAATTTAATGTAATCAAAATTATCCATTTTATGCCTCACAATACTGTCTCTCATTTGTTCATAACTTGTTCACCTATCCATAAATCTGATAGTTAATGTTTTTCATGTTCTTCAAATTTTCTTGTAGTATCTCTCTATATCTAGGTTATGTATCCATTTTGACCTTATCTTTGTAAATGGTGTAAGATATTGCTCTATGCCCAATTTCTGCCAGATGGCTTTCTAGTTTTCCCAACGATCATTTTTTTTTTGCCAAATAATAAATTCTTGTCCTGAAAACTTAAGTCTTTACACTTGTCAAACATTAGGTAACTATATTCATTTTCTTGTATGTCTACTCTGTCCTACTGATCTGCCTTTCTCTTTTTTAGCTGGTACCAGATAGCTTTTATATTTACTATCTTATAAAATAGTTTAAGAGCTGGCACTGCTCAACCTCTTTTTTTTTTTTTACATTTTTTTACTAGTTCCTTTGATATTCTTGACCTTTTGATCTTCCAAAAGAATTTTATTATTTTTTTCTAGTTCAGTAAATATTTTTTGATAATTTTATTGGAATGGCATTGAACATAGAGATTAATTTAGATTAAATTGTCATTTTTATTATGTTGGCCCTCCCTACCCACAATTAATATTTCTCCATTTATCTAAATCTAATTTTATTTGTATAAAAAGGTTTTTGGTTTTTTTAATGATTTTGTTCATATAGTTGCTGGGTTTGTTTTGGCAGGTATACTCCCAGGTATTTTATATTGTCTAGATTTATTTATTTATTTATTTTGGAGGGCAGTTGGGGTTAAGTGACTTGCCCAGCGTCACACAGCTAGTTTTTGTGTTAAGTGTCTGAGGCCAGATTTGAATTCAGGTACTCCTGATTCCAGGGCTGGTGCTCTATTCACTGTGCCACCTAGCTGCCCTAGATTTATTTTAAATGGGGTATCTCTAGCTATCTCTTCATGCAAGGTCCTGTTGGTGATATATAGGAATGCTGATGACTTGTGTGGATTTACTTTTTACTCCGTTACTTTGCTGAAATTATTAATTATTTCAATTTTGGTTTAGTTGAGTCTTTAGGATTTTCCAAACATACCATCATATCATCTGCAAAAAGAGAAAGTTTTACTACCTCATTGCCCACTCTGATTCCTCCTATTTCTTTTTCTTCTCTTATTGCTATTGCTAGGATTTCCAATACAATATTGAATAATGTTGGTGACAGTGAATATCCTTGTTTCATACCTGATCTAACTGGTAAGGCTTCTAGCTTAGTCTCCTTACAAATAATGCTTGCTGAAGGTTTTAGATAAAAATTTCTTATCAATTTAAGAGAAAGTTCATTTATACCTAAGCTTTCAAGTGTTTTTAATAGAAATGAACGTTGTAGCTTATTAAATGCATTTTCTGCATATCTTGACATAATCATATGATTTTTGTTACTCTTATTATTGATATAATCAATTATGTTAATAGTTTTCCTTATGTCAAAGCATTCTCCAATTCCTGGTATGAATCCTGTTTGTTCATAATATATAATCTTTGTAATATATTGTAATCTTTTAGCTAGTGTCTTATTTGGATTTTTGCATCCATATTCATTAAGGAAATTAGTCTATAATTTTATTTTTCTGTTTTTATTCTTCATGCATTAGGTAACAATATCATATTTGTTTCATGTTTATTATTCTAAATTATTTAATATTGGAATTAGTTGGTTTTAAATGTTTGATAGAATTCACTTGTAAATCTGTCTGATTTTGGTGCTTTTTTCTTTGGAGGTATATTTCTGGCTTGTTCAGTTTCTTTTTCTAAAATAAATCTATTTAGATATTCTGTTTTCCTCTTCTGCTTATCTATACAGTTTATACCTTTGTAAATTTTCTTCCATCTTACTTGAATTGCTAAAATTTTTGTCATATAAATTGGGCAAAATAACTCATTGTAATTGCTTTGATTTCATCTTTGTTAGTGGTGTATTCACCCTTTTCATTTTTAATAGTGGTTATTTGGCTTTCTCCTCTTTTAAAAAATCATATTAACCAATGGTTTATCTATTTTATTGTTCTTTCATTATAACAACTTCTAGTTTTATTTATCAAATCAATTGCTTTCTTGCATTCAATTTTATTAATTTCACCTTTAATTTTTAAAATTTCCAATTTAGTGTTTGAACATTTTTAATATATTCTTTTTCTAGTTTTTTAAATTATATACTCAATTCTGCTTTTTGTTTTTTTTAATGTAATCACTTAGAGATATAAATTTCCCTTTGATTCCTGCTTTTGCTGTATCCCCTAGGTTTTGATATGTTGTCTCATTATTGTCATTCTCTTTAATAATATTATTGATTGTTTCTATGATTTTTTCTTTAACCCACTCATTCTTAAGATTAGGTTATTTAGTCTCCAATCAGTTTTTTTCTTATGTTTCCGTGGTCCCTTATTAAAATTAATTTTTGTTGTATTATTGTCTTAAAAGGAAGCATTTAATATTTTTGCTTTTCTGTTTTTAGGTATAAAATTTTTTGTGCCCTACCACATGGTCAATCTTTGTAAAGGTACCATATGTTGCTGAGAAAATGTATATTCCTGTCTATTTCCATTCAATTCTCTCTAGATATCTATCATATCTAGCTTACCTAAAATTCTATTCATTTCCTTGACTTATTTCCTCTTGTTGTTGTTGTCGTTTTTGTTTTTTTGGTTAAACTTATCTCATTCTGAGAGGAGAAGATTAAAGTCCCCCCAGTGTTAAAGTACTTCTATCTATTTCCATCTGTAATTCATTTAGCTTTTCTTTTAAAAATTTATTTGATGATACTGCCTCATTGTCTATGGTACCTTTTATCATAACATAGTTTCCCTGTTTATCTCTTTTAATTACATCTACTTTAGCTTTACCTGATTGCTAGCCTTGCTTTTTTGCATGAGCTGACGCCTAATAAATCCAATTCCAGCCCTTTATTTGAACTGTGTGTATCTCTCATTTTTAAATGTGTTTCTTATAAGCAACATGTTGGATTCTGATTTTTATCCCATTCTACTATTACTGTTTTGTGGGTGAATTTATTCCATTTCCATTCAAAGAGAGTTAGTAGACATTAAAGCTGGTTATTTTTTATTTTTCAGTAAACTTTACTTGGTCTTAATTAGTGTTACATTTTTCCATACCTTTGGTATCTTCTCCCTTGTGTACTAACTTATCCCTCAATATCATCACCATTACGTTCCTTCTAGCAAAGATCTCTGTGTACAATTAATCTAACTCAGATGCATTTCTCCATCTTTGTTCTTTTTAGAGTCATTTCTACTTCCTCTAAAAGCATTTCTGGGACTATGAAGTTGCAGTCTATATGTGACAGGTTCATTGTCCTTGATAACTAGAAGCATTTGTCATAAAAATCTGAGTAGTTCTTTTTCATCTTTATTCTGTTTGTAGTCCCAGTTCCATACTAGACTTTTGCTTTGCAAGTGACTTTAAGCTAGGACTACCATCCAATGCTTTTATCTATTTTATGAATAATGCTACTATTCATAATCTTTTACCATCCTTCCCCAAACAATATTAAACATGAATTTATTTTCTAAACCTCCTTTGTCCTTGGTGTCATATCATTTTGCTTGCAGTTAAGTAAAATGTTTGCAGATTAAATTGGTTTTAAGCTCAAGAAAGAGACTAAGGAAACCACCTCCACCCCATTTTAGCACTGATATCTTAATCAGTTGAAACTCAATCAATCACAGCCAGTCCTTGGAGTAAGTGCTAAGTGACTTTTGACACTAGATAAATGCTCAAATTGGCTGAAGAAATTTGAGTATACCCCAGAGATTGACTATGAATTATCTAAGGAGTTGAGAAAGGAGATTTCAGATATTGGAGTGAATGTGGAGCTCTTGCTGAAACCCCTGAGAAAAAACTACCTAAGGGATGAAGACTGTCTTCAGCTTTGGCCAGTTCTCCTCTCTGCTTCCTAGTTTTGGCAAGAGAAGAATCTTATTGGACCTCCAATCTTCCCTTCAGTGGCGTAATAGTAATTCCAGGATAGCAGTCACCCTTATCCTCCCACCTGGGTCCTAAATGGCATCATCACAAAGCCTAAGAAAGAACAAAAGAAGAAGCAAGAGGAAAGAAATGGCCATAGGAATTAACATCATCAACTCATCCTGCCATGACTTAACTTCATACTGTAGGGCGATGACATTCTGATGAATTGTTGTGATCACAATTTTATGAGGTCATGGGACAAATGCTAGGAGGTCTAAAAGGAGAATTGCAATGTGAGGGAGCTAATGAACATTATTGTGAGTCATTTTGTACTCCAAATTGGGGATATTTCTGAGGTAGTAGGTCGGGACTCTGTTATATAAAAACAAAAGTTATTAAGTTATCAGGCAACTGAATAAATGGGGAACAAAGTAGAAATGAGAATTTGAGCAAAGGAAATTTTCCTGTGTTCTTATTGAAGACTTGTCCTTTTCTAAATCAGCAGAATAGCCAAGACAAAGTAAAAGTTGGCATTTAAAAAAAAACAACTTCCCTTTTAAACAATTATTAGAATTGTTTAAATTAGAATTCAGATTTAACTCAGAACTAAGTTTGAACAGAAGAATTATATAACATTGTATGACATTTTACAGTTTATAAAGTAATAATTATCTGTAAATACCTACAGGCATATATTTGATCCTGGTAACAACTTCAAGAGGCAGGCAGTTCAGTGATTATTATTTCACTTATATTAATAAAAAAACACAAGTATGGAAAGTTACAATGATTTTCCCATCTTCAGTGGCTAAAGCTGGCATTTCAAACCCATATATTCTAACTCTAAATGTAGTGTCCCTTGAACTATATTATGCTGTTTTAATCTAGGAACTAAATAAACTTCAGAGTCTCTTAATATGACCCCTTCAAAATCTAGTCTTGATAAATAAATTGTTTAATCAGTCAGAGGAAAAAAATTACATTTGATTAAATAATATTTTGAAAGTTAATGTATGGGGGGCGGCTAGGTGGCACAGTGAAGAGAGCACCGGCCCTGGAGTCAGGAGTACCTGAGTTCAAATCTGGCCTCAGACACTTAACACAAAAAACTAGCTGTGTGACCTTGGGCAAGTCGCTTAACCCCAACTGCCCTCCAAAAAGCAAAAAAAAAAAAAAAAAAAAAAAAGTTAATGTGTGGGATGAGTTCTATTTGTTGCCTTTTCTTATTATTGTTCCCCATACAGGCAACACCTGATGATGACAGAGAAGAGAAATAGCGAGATAAGATCAACACTGTATTGATAGCCAGCACAGCATGTCAGATGGCAGCACTGGATGGAATATCAGGAGATTTAAACTTTCATCTCAGGTCTTCTTTCCCAATGATCTGGGGTAGTTCACTTATCATTTCAGTATCTCAGTTTTCTATCTATAAAATACAAATATTTTTAGTGTTACGAAAGTCAAATGAATTAATGAATGTTAAATATTACTGAAAGATTAACTCATTGATTTGATTCATTTATTTATTTATTATGTTCAAGGACTATGTTAAGTGTTAGAGAGAATCTATAGGAAGTGGTAACTGATTGGAGGAGAAGAAAATAAAAAAAGAGGAGAGAGAGGAGAAGAAAAAGGTGGAGAAAGAAGGAGAAGACAATGCCAATGACAATATGGAGATTTCAAGCCTGTGTGGCTGGACAATACCAATCACTGACAGAAATGGAGAAGGGAAAGATGATAAGAGCTATTTTGAACATGAGTTTGAGGTGCTGCTAGAACATCAAGGTGTTATTCAGTTATTTCAGTCGTATCTGACTCTCCATGACACCATTTGGCATTTTCTTGGCAAAGATTTTGGAGTGGTTTGCCATTTTCTTCTCCAACTCATTTTACAGATGAGGAGGCAAATAGGGTTAAGTGACTTACCCAGGGCCACATAGCTAGTATCTGAGGCTGGATTTGTCAGATTAGGAGATGTATATTTGGAAATCATATATTTAAAAGTAGAAGCTGAAGACACTGGATTTTTGCCATGGAGGAAGGGAATGGAAGGGAAAGGAAAGCAAGAGAAGGGAAAGAAATTTTTGTATATGTAACAATAAGGAGAAACTCAGGGCTAAATTAGTCAGATTAAAAATTATGATAAAAAGAGACAAAAAAGGACAGAACCTTGGGGAACACCCAATTTAGTAAGAGGAAGAGAATTTTAAAATAACATATTTTTAAAGATATTTAAAGGACAATAACAACATGAAGATTGAAGACTTATTTTGCTTAGTACTAGAAGATAGAACAAAGAACAGTGTTTCACAGACAGATTTCAGCCAAACATATGAGGAAACTTCCTAATAATTGAAATTATACAAGAGTCGAAAGAACTGGCTGAGGAGACGGTGGGTTCTTTCTAATTGAGGTCTTCAGGAAAATTATAGATTGCCACTTGTTGGGAATTCTTGTTCAGGCATGAGTTAGACCAGATGCCCTCTAGGATCAGTCAGTCAACAAAGCATCTACTAAGTGCTTGTTATATGCCAGGCTCTGTGCTATGTGCTGGAAATACAAATAAAAGCACAAGACAAGTCTCTGCCCTGAAAGACCTCACAGTCCAGTGGGGATAAGGTACAGACAGGATAATTAGAGCTAATCAACAGAGGGAAGAGGGATGGGTAAAGGCTTCTTGCAGAAGATGGGACTGTTGAGACTTGAAGGAAGTCAAGGAACCAAAGGCAGAGGTGAGGAGAGAGAGAATTCCAAGCATGGGTGACAGTTGAAAACACCCAGAATCAAGAAATGGAATGTTTAGTAGAAGGAGTGGCAATGCGATCGGTGTCACTGGATCATAGAGTACATGGGTGAGGGTGGGGAAGAAAGCTGTATAGTGTAAGACTAGAAAGGTAGGAAGTGCTCAAGTTATTAAGAGCTTTGAAGTCAAACACGATTCCATAGTTGATCCTGGAAGCAACAGAGAACCATTGGCATTGATAGAATAGAGGGTGACATGTTCATGCTTGAGCTTTAGGCAGGCCAATTTTTCAAGCTGAATAGAGAATGAGCTAGAATGGAGAGAGACTTTAGTGAGGGAGAACCACCAGTAGACTATTAAAATAGTCCAGGAATGAGGTCATGAGGGTCTATACCAAAGTGGTGGCAGCATGAAGGTAGGAACGACGGGACTTGCAACTGATTGTTGAGGGGGGGGGGAAGAGGAGGATTAAAGATCACACCTGGATTACAAACGTGGGTGCCTGGAAGGACCTTCCACAGCGATAGTGAGGGGAAAGCTAGAAAGGAGAAGATGGTGTGCAGGAGGGGGAGATAATGATTTCTGTTTTAGACATATTGAGTTTAAGATGATTATGACACATCTGGTTTGAGATCTCCAACAGATATTCGGAGATGCCAATACAGAAGCTGGATCCTTTCCAATTCTGAAATTATATGATTCTTTGAAATTTAGAGCGGTAATGTTATGTAATTATTGGCATACATCCTTATATCTCAGAAATAATATATTTAGTTTCCAAATTAAGTTTTAGTTTCCAAATTAAATTTTCTCAAGATGAAAATTATGGTAAAAGTAACTTTAATTCCCTGTCTACATAGTAATTAAATATAAAAAACACTTTGAAAGATTAAAGCACTAGAGAAATGTAATGTTTTCTCATTTATAGTGGCATTATTTTTATTTTTATTTTTAGTTATTGAAGGCAAATGTATTTTCCTTGAAGTTGAAAGCAGGTCTATATTTATACTTTTCCGTAAACTGTGGCAAATAGTTTAAGAAACTTAAGTAAATTCATCACAGAAATACTGTGTCTAAGGTAGGATTTGGATGGCAGCTTCCTGACCCCCAGTCCAGTTCACCATTCCTATGCCAAATTGCCTTTACAGCCATTAAAAATGTAAAAAAAATATATTACATATATATATACAAGAAAAGATATTTTATATATATGAGAAAAGATTTTATATATTTATTTATATGATTTATATAAATATTTATAAATGTATATATTTTCTTATATATACATTTATAAATATATTAAATATAAAAATATATTCTGTATGTAAAATATATATTATATATATAATATATGTATATATGCATAGAGTACCAAAATATACATTTCAACAGTGGAAACAAGGAATTTCGCTGTACATCTCTTTGCTATTGGAACTCAACAACTTATAAATTAAAATAGGAATGACATAGAAAGGCATACTCATAAGCTCCCATGAACTTTGACTATCAAATTAACATCACTAAGTTTCATTGATATCTATGCAAAGGTCCTCAAAAGTGCTCTGAGTAACAGGAAGTCTCCCCAGAGTTGCTGCTGTTTGACCACAGTGTTTTTAAGGAAACGAAAAGACAAAAAGACGTAGGTGGAAGTGGTCTGCCGTCAGAGTGGGTCTGACTGCCACTTATCTGTAGTGCCTAAAAACAGTCTACAAGGAAGACACAACTAAAGTAAGTGATATTCCTAGGCTATAGTTTAAAAAGGAATGAAATATGCTTCTTACTCTTCATTTCACATCTCTTTTTTTCATTCCTATCTTCTTCTATCTGTGATTATTCCATCATTTGGTAACATTCCTGAAATATCTTGTTGAACTTTTCTTTCCTTATGTCATGATTTTCAGTATGTTTAGATTTGTCCTGAGCTTTTCCATATTGTTGCATAAATAGAATTCCTTGATCGTTTCAGGGAGAAAGGTATTTATCAAAACTAAATTTTGATACTTTTCTCCAAGTGGATTTAAATTTTTTTTGCTTAGTTGTTTCTGTCATGTCTGACTTTTTGTGACCTTATTTGGGGTTTTCTTGGTGAAGATCTTGGAGTGGTTTGCCGTTTCCTTCTCTAGCTCATTTTACGGACAAGGAAACTGAGGTAAACAGGGGTAAGTGACTTACCCAGGGTCACATAGCTAGTGTCTGAGGCTGAATTTGAACCCAGGTCTTACTGACTCCAGGTCTGGTGCTTTATCCAATATTCAAAAAGACAATAATTCAGAGAAAGATCTGATGGAATCTGAATACAGATTGAAGCACATACTATTTTCACTTTATTTTGGTTTTTTTTAAGATTTTTTTTGCCTTTTTTGTTCTGTTTCTTTCACAACATGACCAATGTGGAAATATGTTTTACATGATTGTACATGTATAACCTATTATCAGATTGCTGGCTGTCTTGAGGAAGAGCTAGGGGAGGGAGAAAAGTTTGGAATTCAAAATCTTTCAATGAATGAATGTTGAACATTGTCTTTACAAGTAATTGGAAAAACAAAATGCTATTAAATTTTTAAGCAATTGACCATAGTAGCTTTATTTATTTATTTATTTATTTTTAGAAACAGTATTGATGAAGAAATTCTACTTTGGTCATTTGCAACATCTTATAGAAATTTATCAAGTAATTTCCCTTTGATATTTTGGTATGTGTAATTGAAAATTAGTACAATCCGTTGGCTTCTGTTTTATTTCTGCTTTAAGTACTTCACTTTGAAACAATCTGTATATTTTTGAGGTATATTTTAAGAACATGCTTAAGCACTTTGCCAAAAATTTTATATTTTACTGTTCTCAGGTTTTGAGGAGAACTCTAATGCAGCTAGATTTGTTTCTAAATCATAATTTAGTGTCAGAGGTGATTTAATATCAGAAATTTTAATAGTGATAATGGTAGCTAGCTTACTATATAGCTAAGGCACCATGCTAAGAGTTTAACATTTTTCTTATCTCATTTGATCCCTTCCAACAACACTGGAAAGGAGGTGCTATGATTATCCCCATTTTATAGTTGAGAAATCTGAAAGCCAATAGAAGTTAAATAATTTGCCCAAGGTCACACGCCTGGTATTTTTCAACTCCGGGCTTCCTGATTCAAGCCCAGCACCCTACCCACTGTGCCAGCTAGCTGCTCCTAAATGGCATGAAATTCCACTGGAATTTCAGAAATGGAATTCAAATGTACAATTCCCAAATGACGAATTTTTTATTTGAGTGATGGTATCTTCCTTGCAATAAGTTTAATATTCTTCAAGTCTTTTAATTATCTTCTAATCAACAGTTAATGAAAACATAGAAGTTGTTTGGAAATGTAGCATCTCCCCCCCCACACACACACCCCAATCTCCCCAGAATTGCTCTTTCAGGTTCAATGTACTCTCTGAGTCCACAATCCCCTCGAGCCAGTAATTCATGAGCCCCCACTGATGTGTTTACTTTTTTCTGGTCATCTAGAGGACACAATTAGTTCAAAGCAAATGAAAAGTAAAAGTAAATACATAAAGTCAGTATTGAACATCATCATATTATCAGTGCCATGAGTAGCACAATGCGTATTTAGAGAAAAGTATGACCAAGGCACATTCGTGGAGAGATAACACAGTTGTTCAGCCACAAATGCCTTCTGATAATTTCACCATGTTACTATCATTGAGCCTGCTTCCTTCTGGCCTGTCATCTCTGCAGGGTATGATACTCCACTGGTCCCACAAAAACTTCATGCAACCGATAAGCACCTAGCCTCAGGTGGCTAGTGTTCTATTGATCTCCAGTGTATTGGCCACTGGGAACATAATCTTCTGGACATTGGTCCCTGCTACCAATTCCTGGGCTTTATCTCTTTAGGATTACCTGTCTACTGTATCACCAGTTTCCTAAGGTATAGTGACTAGAATCTCTTCCTAATAAGGGCAGACGTCTAACTCATCAGTTGTAGTACCGCACGCAGATACCACACAAGTAGAATGCTCTTAAGCTAACATTGGCATTTCTTTTCAGACTCCAATGTCTGGGCAGAGATCAGAGCCCTCTGTTGCAGACTATTGTCTTAGAAATAGGGAGACCAATATTGATCTCCCCTCCCTACCTCTTCTCCCAAGTCAGCTTTACTGTCTTTGTACGATATCTTTGTCAGCAGCGAAAAATCGAGAACAAAAATCTGACTCCCCGTCCCAATGTAAGAATCTGCACCTGGCAAAAGACCCATGTATTTTTATTGACCAGTAAGAATTTATCTCTGAACTGGTCATAACTGACCCAATATCTCAAACATGGGGAATATCCTATAATCAGCTAAGCATACAGATCAGCAATAACTGAATGCAAGATTCTTTGCTACTTGCTCTGATCAGATCTTGTTTATTGAATATCAGTATATAGTCATTGCTAGAGGTGAAATAGACCTTAAAGACCCCCTCATCTTATAATGAGGGAAATTATTATTTCTTTCTTACATTAATAACCAATTGTTGAATTAGAACTCAGGTTTCCCCCTTTTCTACTTCTTCATTCAGAAATCAGCCCCTGTGGGTTATTCAGGAAGCCTTTGAAGTACAGGGATGATAATGAGAGGGAAAGAAATGTTAGTTTAGGTGAATTGATGGATTCTGTCCCATTGTGTTTTACTCAGATAGGTCTGGGGAAAGGTGGATTCTCCTCTTTGTCTAGATTACCCGAAACAGGGTGATATGGGTATAAATAAGTCTCTTTGACCAAGACTGAGTGATTGCAGTCCAAGTCAGAGGCAGTCCTCTAGACCCTCATTGGAATAACCCCATTTCTCTTATAATATTTATTCTCAATAAATGTTAACCAATCAGAGTTGATTACCACCCACAGGGACACTCACTCTTCCCAAGGGTGTATAAGCCCTAAGTGGGTTCCATGAGGGATCTTTGGCATTAAAGAGTGCCACTTACCCTTTTATTAATAATTGCTAGCATGATTAACAAAATGATTACATTCCTCAGAAGGAGCAGCAGGTATGCATGTAAGTAAATACAGGGTATATACAATCACCAAACACTTTCATCAAAAACCTAAATCAAGGCATTTATTACAGTTTGTGTCTGAGGCATGATTTGTCTCTCTGGCCTCAGCACTGGCTTTCTGGCCCTACCTGTGTTGCTGCTCAGCATATCAGTAAATATTTTGTAAATGTCTCCCATATTCTAAGTGCCTGGGATACAATTTTTAAAGAATGATAAAAAAAATTGTCCTTATGGAGCTTACCTTCTATTTGAGGATAGTATGATGGTGATGAGGAATAGGGGTGTAAGTACATAGGGAAGCACAATATAAGGTAGGATTTATTGGAAGGGAAGGAGAGATTCAGACAAAAGGCTTTAGGATATGAGAGAGAGAGAGAGACAGAGAGAGACAGAGAGAGAGAGAGAGACAGAGAGAGACAGAGAGACAGAGAGAGACAGAGAGAGAGAGAGACAGAGACAGAGACAGAGAGAGACAGAGAGAGAGACAGAGAGAGACAGAGAGACAGAGAGAGAGAGAGAGAGAGAGAGAGAGAATATGTTTTTAATCCAGGAAGGCTTCATGTAGGAATGAGCCCTTGACTGAGCAGGACTGTGAAAGAAAGAAATGAAGGGAGGTAACATTCTAAGTATGGGGAAAAACAGTAGTCTAGTATGACTGTAATGCAATGTGGAATAAGGCTAGAAAGGTAGGCTGGAGTGAAAT
>CM053601.1:29080964-29093737 GCA_028646575.1 Pseudocheirus occidentalis | reverse complement strand
CAAGGGGTTAAGAGTAAGAGGGGAGGAAGCAGAGGTAATAAGAGAACTTTTATTTTTTCTAGAAAAGTGGCTATGAAGAAAGGAGATATGGATGCTACCTTACAGGGTCAAATGAAGAGGGTTTTTGTTACTGGTTTTTGGTTATTTTTAGGTATTATTCCAGCCCCAGAGCCAATTGGCATGAGACTCTGTCCTCACTGACAGAGATCACTGTTCTGCACCTGCATGGGTGGCATGGAGTTGATGAGAATGGGAGAGGAGAGCTCTTCAGTATTCTTCTAACCTTTTTGTCAGTTCACGTTCTGCATTTGGTTTGGGCATCTCTGGCTTCTAGCTTTAAAAAAGAAGAGGCACAAGGTCAACCCCACTTCAGGTTGCTGAAGGAAAAGACTGGGAAGACACAAGAGGGGCTGACAGTCTCCATCTTGTCCCTATCCCCAGCTTGCTACATTAGAGACTTCTGGGAAGGTCCCCCTGGGCAAGATTTAGGACTCTCTTGAATGAGACTGCTGAGTTGTCTTGATCCCTATGGGAAAGCTTCTTCATTCTGTATTATCTGGTATACGTTTTCCTTTGTATACTTTCTCTGGTTTTTGTTTACTATCAGATTGAATAAATTGATTTCTTTGATAATTCATATGTGTACTCATTGTATCACTGGCATTTGGTATAAAAGTCTTGGATATAAAACTTGGAGTCCCTGCTTTCCCCATTAGTGAAAATAGCTAGCAGAAGTTAGCTTGAACCTGAAAATCATATCCCTAGACTGAGGGAGAAAACTGATATTATTCTAAATCAATCTAGCTTCTTTCTTCGAGAACAGAGTAGCCAAGCTTCTAATCCCAACTTCCTGCTTCTCTTCTTGGCAGGAATTGAAGTCTTCTTGAGAGAAGGGTGGAGTAAGAAGAAAGTAGAGATATCTATTCTGCTTCCTTTCAAGCCACACAATGACACCCCATGCTACATATGCAGGAACAGCCCTGGACACATAGAATAGAGGGAATATTTGCAGATGGCATGAAAAGAGAGAGCAGATCAAGAAAATGAAAATTAGAAAAGGAGATGAGTCCAAGGGAAGAAATTGTTTTCCTCCCTTGACTTCCATGATATTGCTCTTTCCTGGTAATTCTCATAAATGTGTAAGCTTGTGATAATCTCCTATGTTGCATCATCATCTGTACCCCACCCCCTCTGCACTGATGTGCCTTATGGTTCTGTCCTGGGCTCCTTTGTCCTCTCTTTCTCTATTTTCTCTTGATGGTACTACTGATGTAGGGGTCAAGGAGTTCAAGGAGTCCAGGAACCCCAATAACCAGAGTCCCTGGAAAGCAGTCTGGAATGAATTCATGGACTCAAGCATTCTCTAAGTCAATGTGGCAAAGATTTATTGTTATGTTATAGGGCAAGAGTTCTTAGGGAACCTACAACCTTAGAGGAGCACAGTTAAAGTTTATATAGGATAATTTATAGTAGAACCTGTGCCAAATATGCTAACTAGGTGAGTCAGGGTGAGCTTAGGGAGGGGTTAAGGAGCGGTCAGATCTTAAAGGAACATGCACTTTTAATATTTACTGTGCAGGCATATTACCCAGAATTCACCAGGAAATAGCCCAAGGTGGGGCTGCATGGAGGTGTGGTTTTAGGCTTGAAATGTCACTAAGTCAGCTAGGTGTTGGGGCTGATCAAGCTGCCACCCATCAATGCTGTGTTTGACAAGATGGATATTGGGAGTATATGTATATCCCAAGCTAACGAGGGATTCAGGATGTATATAATGAGCTAGGGAGCACGCATATGACTGAATCTAAGATACATATGATAGGTATGACCCTGTACACAGCTGCTTTAGCCAGCATACAGTTGGGTCAAACTACTAAACTCTGTAGGTGCAGCTGGCCACTGTATCAGGAAGAGAGATAAATATTTTGTTAGGGTATGTTGCCCTTGAACTAGAAACCACCTGTCACAGTGTTTGAGGCTAGGGAGAAATGTGATTTTACAAACTGGGGTTCAAGCACAGGCACCCAAGCACCCCATCACTACCACAGCCCCCATGGATTCAAATACCACCTCTATGAAAATGCTCAAATCTATGTAAACAGCTCTTGAGCTAGTGGCCCCCACATCAACTACTGCCTACTGTACCTTGTTGGGGTCTCCTACCCCGACCACCGCCCTCTACTTACCCTTATCCAGGGTCTTCAGACGTCTCTGGCTCCTGTCCGAGGTGGGGGATGGGAGAACAAACCAGACAGAGCACCCGAGATGGGAGTCAACCTTTATTCTTCACATCTGGACAGAGAGAGACAACCCTTCCGTGTCCCTTCCCTTTTATCCCCTTAGCTCCTCCCTCAATTGCCGCCCCTCCTATCGCTCCACCACAGTACCTGCCCTCTAGTGCCGCCCCTAACAGTACCTCTCTGTCTGTATGGTCTATAAGCATCTCAGGTTCAATATGTACAAAATGGAACTCTTCTTTTTTCCCCTAAACTTGCCCCTCCTCTAAATTTTCCTATTTCTTTATACATCACCATTCCTCTAGTCACACAAATTCATAAGTTAAGACTCATCTCTTTGCCCACATAACCAATCTGTTGACAGCTCTGTCAATTCTACCCCTACAATATATTTCATATTCGTTTCTCATCTCTCCGTTCATAAAGACATCACGCTAAGTTAGGTCCTCATTACCTCTCACTCACTTAGTCAATTGTAATAGCCTTTGATCTGTCTCCCTGCTTGGATCCTGCTCTCTAGTCCATCTTCCATGCGACTGACAAACTGATATTCTGCTTTTTAAAAATTGTATAACACTTAAAAAGTTTGTTAATGTCTTTTGCCTTTACATCAGCCATGACTGAAATTGCTCCCACATCCCAAAGAGAACCCTCCATTTCAGCAAATTATAGCAAATACAGCTGACAATGCATACATGTTGCCATAGTCCCTTTATTTCACTTCAGTGAGGAGCTGTGCTCCTTTATTCAAGGTTTATCATGGTTTTTTCAATTATTCTGTTTAGCTTCCTTCTACCAACACTCCTATTTACATGTTTGTAAGTCATCCATATTAATCTTTTGCTTATTCCTTCACTCAATACTCCTAACTAATATTCTTTTTCTTTTTCTTTTTGGAGGGCAGCTGAAGTTAAGTGACTTGCCCAAAGTCACATAGCTAAGTAGGTATGTCATGTGTCTGAGGCCAGATTTGAGGTCAGGTCCTTCTGACTTCAGGGCCGGTGCTCTATTCACTGTACCACCTAACCTCCCCCTAACTGATATTCTTAAAGCACAGGTCTATCTACCTTTCCTCCAGAGGCTGCCAGTTGTCCCTAAGCAAAAACACAAACTCCTCGGCTTTACATTGAAAGCCCTTCTCAGTATGGTTCTAACTTACCTTTCTGTAAATTTCACATAACTGCCCCTCACTCATTCTCATGTTCTTGTCCAAACTGGCCCGCAGCAAACTTGTGCATGATGTTCCACCTCTCACAATTGCTTTGCCCCGGCTGGGCACCTTCCCCATGTCTCTCCTAGGCCAGCAGTTCTCAACCTGTGGGTTGCGACCCCTTTGGGGGTCGAATGACCCTTTCATAGGTGTCACAGGGGTCACCTAAGACCATCAGAAAACACATATTTCTGATGGTCTTAGGAGCCGAGACACCGCTCCTCTATCTGTCTCCAGGCAGATCTGCTCACATGCAGATATGGTCACATACAAGTATTAAAGGGTCACGGCATTAGGAAGGTTTAGAACCACTCCTCTAGACTCTTGTTACTCACTTTTTTCTCTTCAAATGCCTCATTTCCCTCAACTCTCAGCTCAAGGGCCAACTCCTACATGAGACTTTGCCTGACCCCTGTAGTTTATGCCCCTAAATTACTTTGTATTTGCACATACATACATGTGTGTGTTATTATTGCCCTCGAGGGGGGCAGGATAGTTGGTTATTTTCTTTCTTATTTTTGAATAACAATACTGAGTACAGGGCCCTGTGCACATGTAGGTATTAATAATTATTGTTCAACCAAGTCATATTGTTGGCTCGTATTAAGTTGTGGCTAACTAAAACTCTCCAGATCTTCACCACCATCAGCTCCTACCATATAATGGTACAAAGCCTCATCTAGTTCCCATTCTGATCACATATTTGCTTTTGAGACCTAAATAAATTTATAGTCTTCATCTAGGAAATATTTAAATATAAATGTTTAAACATAAATGTAAGTCCACACTGTATAAGAGGCAAGGTTTCACAGTGGATAGAATATAAGAGTTGGACCCAGTGACCAATGCTTGAGTTGCTGTGTGAACATCTCAATCTAGTTACCTGTAAGACAATATTTTTATGGCCTACCTTAGAAGGTTTTGTAGATCAAATGAAATCTATAACCAACCACTTTGTCACCCCGCATGCCCTCCAAGTTCTAAAGCTTTCTTCTCTGGAACTTCCTAATTGGTGATTCTCTCTCCTGGTCCACTGTTTCAGGAAAGTTCTGTCCTTGTTTCACTTCAATTTCTATTCTACCATTTCCTCTCCATCCCATCCCTAGCTTTGGAACCATGGTCAAGTCAACTCTCCCATTGTTTTCAAATAGGTTGTGTCAGAACATACCACCCCCGTGGCCCCATTCACCTCCCTGAAACTTTTAGGTCCAAAGTACGGCTCCTTGGCCACCCTTCCCTGTGTATGCCATCTCCCCCATTAAAAAGTAAGCTTGTTGAGGTTTTCAGCTTTGTATTCTCAGCACTTAAGCACTGTGCTTGCCACACAGTAAACAGATAATAAATACTTTAAAAATTCATTCCTAATATTAATAAAGCAATGTGTGAAACCGTAGGAATTTCCCAGTAAGGAAATTCCCTCTACCAATGCACATAGGCGTTTGCTCTGCAAATTATACACTTCAAGGTGCCTGGGAGTCTGGAAGGCTGAGTGACTTGCCCAGGGTCACACAACCAGTATGTGCCTGAGGCCTGCTTTCTATCCACTGCAGCATGTTACCTCCTTTATGACTGAATTGCTCGAAATGTAAAGGAAGCCAATCATAAAGGGCTTTATTTTCATTCATTAAACAAATTAAAGAAACTAAAACTTACATTTGCTTTTTAAAAAAAATTAACAACCAAACTTTAATTTTAAATACCAATATTAAGCACGAGACACAAAATACAATTTTTTCAAAATGTTGGGATGTGCCTGGGTGTACTGGGCACACCTTGTATGCGTGCCTGTGCTGACTATTTTCTTGATGTGGTCAGTAATTCTAAGAATAGAGGGTGGAGCTTCACATCAAAAGCAGTCCTGTCATACAGACATATTTCGACTTGTATTCTGCCAGCTTACTGTACATGGTCCTTGAATCTTCTCCAAATACTTGTGCTCTGTTCTTGACCGCTACCAGTGGCATAAGGAATTTAAAACCATATGATCTGAAGGCCCAGCAAGCCAAAAATGTATTGGACTCACAAGCATATGACAATGTTTCCACCACCCTAGATGGTGTCAGGATGACAATAAGCCCTATGGCTAAGGGGGGCTGAGGAGGGGAAGAAGTGTCCTTTTACTGACCTACAAGAGGAATGAAAACCACCAGCAATAGCTTATGTCAGTCTTTCATCTTCTGTCAAGCAAGGCAAAGCTAACTATGACAGTGTGAGAACAGGTGTGAGATATCAGGGTGTGTGTTTAAAAGAGACACTAGTGCTCCTCCTCCATGCTAATACATATATCCTGATCCCCAGGTCTGTTTTAACATGAGCAATATCCCTAACACTCATAATGTTATACTTTTCTCAAAGTCAAGAATCTTTAAGAGGTGGTCAAGTAGTGACTGGACACCCAGGTCCAGGTAAAGTTAAGGTAAAAGCTCATTTTTCAAAGCCCAGGGATCTCGTCTCTAGACACAAACACCATGCTTCAGCTCACTTCTCCTTCCACCCCCAGGGTCCCTTTTCACACTGCTGGGTCCTTCCCCAACTTGTGTTTTGAGGACGGGTCGAGGCCAGGCATCCTTCATTCTTTGGACTTTACCACCAGGCCCCCTAAATAGATACCTCACATATCCAACCTCTGTTTTTCAGCATCGTTAAGCATTATTAAGCATTTATTAAACACTTACAATGTGCCAGTTACCACATGTGCTAAGAAATGAGGCTATAAAGGCAAAAGATAGTCTCTGATTTACAAGAGTTGACAGCCTAATGGAGGAGACAGCAGGCAAACCACCACATATAGGATAAAGCAGGGATAATCAATCTCAGGAGATACTGGCATCAATGGGGACATAAGGAAAGACTTCTCATGGACTGTTTAGTTGAGACTTAAAGGGAGTCAAGGATTACAGGAGTTAGAGATGAAAAAGGAAAGTATTCCAGGCACGAAGAGTAGCCAGTGAAAATGCAGAGTTGGGAGATGGAATATCAGGGAAAGTCAAGGAGGCCGATGTTACTGGATCAGAGGGCATGTTTGGGGAAGTAAAGTGTACCAACACCAGAAAGCTAGGAGGGGACCAGGTTTTAAAGGGCTCTGAATGCCAATCACAGGATTTTATGTTTGATCCCAGAGGTGATAGTAATAATTTCACTGGAATTAATGATTGGCATGGTCAGACCCAGTTTTCAGGAGGATCAATTTTACAGCTGAGTGGCAGATGTCCTGGAGTGGGGACACAATTGAGGCAGGGAACCAGACAAGCTGGCATTTAAGGAGGACACCAATGCCAGCCAGGCTGCACTCAGAAGGACTTTCTCTCCTATGTCCTGATGCTGGGTACCTTTGTCTCTCCCCTACCCGCCCCTTTTCAGCTTCCATTCATCTCCCCCCATTAGAACGTAAGCTCCTACAGAGCAGGGATTTATATTTGTATTCCCAGTGTTTGGCACATGGTAAACACTTTTTTAAAAATATAACATATCCCCACTAATTACATGTCAAAGCATTTTTTAACATTTAAAAAAATGTTGAGTCCTAAATTCTATCCCTCCCTGCCCAACTCCTCAAGACAGTAAGTGACCAGATAGAGTCTACACAGCACACAGTGAACACTTAAGAGATTCTAGTTGATCATTAGTAAATTAAACATATTATCATTTTCTACAGGAATTAAAAAAAATTTATGTCCAATAAAGCCAATTGTTTCATGTCTGTAGGACACTGGGTATGGTTCTTATTGAAAGATCATGAAAGATGCACCAAAGTCATAAGGGCTTCATCTGACGATTAAATTGATTGTAAATGGTTTTCTAGGAGCAGTGAGGAGATATGGTCTCATTAAGGTAAGAGCAGGACTTCTCTGAGGAGTCTGTTAATCTCCTCTCTCTCTTCACTGACCGTTGCCATATGGTGACCAGCCTAATTGCTAAATCTCTGAGGTAGCATTGAATGAACAATTAACAATTTTGGTAGGACAAACTCTGTCCAGATCAAAATAAGACTGCAGATTAGGTCCAGTCAAACTATAAAAAGGTCCCTGATGAGTAATCAGCCAAATGGCACTTGCAGTGTCTTTCTTCAGCATTACCCTCTCCTGTTCACAGTAAGTGCATCTAGTTCATGAAGAAAATGCCCAAATGCTGTATGATGATCATTAGTTCATCTGGCTAACAGCTTCTATAGAAAAGAAACAAATGTTTTCAAGGACAAGCTAAAAAGGAAAAAAAGCTATAAATGGGGGGAAAAGAACATTTGCTGTTAGGCTGGAGGAAAGAGGGAACATCCATAATATACGTATATTTTGCAGTTCGAAAAGAGATAGAAAACTATATATAAAAAGGGTTTGAATTGGTTTATGATTTTGTGATGGTGGTGTTGAGGTTTGTTTGTTTGTTTTTTAATATTATGGATTGGAAAGGACAGTTTTGTGTTCAGGAATTTCCCTCTAACTTAGAGAGGGAGTCATCAATCAACCAATCAACAAACATTTATTAAATGCTTACTAGCTTATTGTGTGGAGGCAACTAGGGCACTCAATGGAGTTGGGGGTTTGGGAGTCAAGAAGACTGGAATTCAAATCTTGTCTCAGACATTTACTAGCTGTGTGACCTTGAGCAAGTCACTTAACCTCTGTTTGCCTTAATTCACTGGAGAAGGAAATGACAAAATGATGGGGGAGAGTATGTGTTTCAGGAACCTCAATAGCCAGAGTCCCTGGAAAGTAGTCTGAAAAGAATTCATGGTCCTAAGCAATCTTTAAGTCAGGATGGTAAAAGTTTATTGTTACACTTTACAGGGGGTAGGAAGTCTTAGGGAACCTGCAACATTAAAGGGTTACAGTTAAAGTTTATAAAGGATAGCCATAGTAATTCAGATGTTAATTATACTGACTAGGTGAGTCAGGGCAGGATTAGGGAGGAGTTAAGGAGTGGTCAGTTCTTAAAGGAACATGCGCAGGTATATTGCCCAACATTTTAATATCTACTGCACAGGTATGTTGCCCAGAATTCAGGGGGAAATAGCCTAAGGAGGGGCTGCCTGGAGGTGTGGTTTTAGGCTTGAAACATCACTAAGTCAGCTAGCAGTCAGGGCTGACTGGGAAAACTCAGGTGGTCCGCATCAATGTCCTGTTAGACAAGATAGATGTTGGGAATAGACATGTTCCAAGCTAACAAGGGACACAGGATATATATAATGAGCTAGGGAGTATACATATGACTGAGTCTAGGATACATATGATAGATATGATCCCGTACATAGCTGCTTCAGCCAGTACACCGATGGGTCAAATTACTAAATTCTATAAGTGCAACTGACCACTGTAACAGGAAGAGAGATAAGTATTTTGTTAGGGCATGCTGCCCTTGAGCTAGGAAGAAACTGCCTGAGACAGTGTTTTGAAGCTAGGGAGAAATGTGATTTTTACAAACTGGGGTTCAAGCACAAGCACCCAAGCACCCCATCAAAACCACTCCAGTATTCATGCCAAGACAACCCCATGGACAGTGTTGGAGAGCTCTGGTCCACAGGGTCACAAGATTTGGACACAGCTGAACAAAAATAAGATTTTACTGTATACCAGGCTCTGTGCTATGATTTTTCCTTAATAATAGCTAGCATGTATATAATGCCTACTGTGTACTTTTACAAATACACCACCCAATCCTCACAACAACCTTGGGCGGAAAATACTATTATTAACCCTCATTTTACAGTTGAGAAAAAGGAAGCAACTGAAGTCAAGTGACTTGCCCAAGGTCACATAGCTAGTAAGTATCTAAGGCAGGATTTTAACTCAGGTCTCCCTGACTCTAGGCCCAGCACAACCTTTGTGTGGGTCCAGAGGGGTTTCTCTCTGTGTCAGAAGAGGCTCAATCTATCTACTTCTATCACCTTCCTTCTTCTTCTCCCTCCCCTTTTCCCTTCCTCTTTCCGAAGCCAGAAGGCCCAGACCTCCCTTACTGTCTTTGCCTTACCAGTAGTTTCAATATACTCTAGAAAGAAGAGTACAGGCAGACCTCTGGGGAAAAGTCACCTTCTTGTTCTGCCCTATCTTCCAAGAGGTACTTTCCCTGAGATCAGTACCCTCTTGTCTCTTCCCAAATAGTTTATCTGTGTGTGAATGGTGTCTTCCCCTCCCCTGAACCTCAGGCCTTCTGTGCTTTATTCTTTACCTGACTTCAGCTGTGTATCAGTTACTGAGAGAAGCTGTTGAAGCAAATTTCCTCAGACAAAGTAATTATCTGATTGATAATTATTGATAATTGATAAAAAATCCTTATTTTTATGATAAATGAATTGGATTGTTGTCTTTCAACACATATTTCCCTCAGATAATCAAAATGTATTTAATTATGTATGTAATAAATTTAAACTTTTGTTTTCAAAAGGCTAGTATAAGTTGTTGGATACAATCTGCCAAGATGTGCTATTGTGAAAGTTAAAAGGGTCTAAGTTCATGAGACTCTTGGAACATTCAAGAAGCCAATGAATGTGGGAAGAAGCTCTTAATAAGGAATTTAAATGGAGTAGATTCTTGCTGACAATCTCTTGCCTCACCAAGTAGCTTGTAAACTGATTATGAGCAGGGTCTTAGACTTCTTCTGTGAGACTACCACATAGTAAAGTTCTGTATAACCCTGGGAAAGAAGTGAAATGTAACAGACCTTGTTCTCAGACCAAGGGGCAAGAGAAATACTGATTCAGCATTATGTTGAACAATGACCAAGAAACATGAGTAAATTTTTTCATAAAGGCCAGGACTGCACAAAAAGGTAACCAGGAGGAGCAGACACTGGAAGAGGGTGTTGTCAGAGAAATCAGCATTAATACAGATAAACAGACCAAAAGCTTATGGTCGCACCCTGAATAGGGAAGTTCACAATGGAACTCTGACTGGGGAAACCTAGAGGAAAACAGAGACCTAACAGTCTCTTAGGGAATAGAAGACCATTGTGCACCCAGATCTGGTTAATTCCAGACTACAGGAAGATGGAAGACATGATCAAGGAAACCCTAGAAGGAGGGAAGGGCAGAGAGGAGGACAACAGAAGAATACTCGGCTCCCTTACAGCCAATTCTTTGAGTGCAGACACATCAAGGAAAGTGAAAATCAGCTGGAGGAACCTAGAAAAAGAAAGGTCAGCACTGAGAATGGTCTAAGAAGCCATTCAGGAATGTGGAAAGGGGAAGGATCTGGCTCTGATACAAAGTCTGAGTCAAGATTAAGGCTAGAAATAGGAGTAAATAGAAAAAGACAACAAATACAATGAAAAAATAGTATGGGTCAAGAATCACCCAAGAGAAAAACCAGAAGAAAAGAGTAACTGCCCAGCAATTATAAGCGGGGCCTCGATTTTTCAAAATGACTTGGTCACAAGATCTGCAAGAATGCCTGGAAGAAATGAAGTAGTCTTCAGAAATCAAATTATGAATGAATTGTGAGCTACGGAAGAAAAAAAGGGAAGGAAGTGGTAAACCTTATCCAAGAAATAGATTCCTTGAATATTAGAGTGGACCAAACTCACATCAGTGTCTCTATGCAAAAACAAGAAATATTAGAACAAAATCAAGAGTTTGAAAAAAACAGCTTAGAGACATGGTGGATAGAATGTCAGTCCTGGGATAAGGAAGACTATTCAAATCCTGCCTTAGATACTTACTAGTTGTATGATTCTGGGCTAGTCATTCATCCTCTCTGTGCCTCAGTCTCCTCACTGATTAATATAAAGTATCTTTTTGCCATTTTTCTCCAATTTATAAAAGGGACACATTCATAAAATTGTGCATATACATATATTGGTAATATACACATATACATGCCTAGTGTATATATGTGTGCGTGTGTGTATACCCACACATATATATGTACATATATGCCTAATGTTGTTGTTCAGTTGTTACAATTCATGACCCATTTGGGGTTTTCTTAGCAAAGATACTGGAGTGATTTGCCATTTCCTTCTCCAGTTCATTATGCAGATGAGGAACTAAGGTAAACAGGGCTAAGTGACTTGCCCAGGGTCACCCAGCTAGTAAGTGTTTACAATTAGATTTGAACTCACAAAGATGAGCCTTCTTGAGTCCAGACCCAGCATTCCTTACACTACACCACCTAGCTGCCTCTGCCTAATGTAGTCGCCAACAGCGACAAAAATGGAAAGATATATAAAAGGAAACCAGATTCTGAAGAGCTGGAAAACCTGTCCTGGAGAATAGAAAATGAGACTTCCCTCCTTCCCTTCAGAGAGGCGGAGGAACAGTAGGACAGGATGTTATGTGTAATATCAGATGTTTCTGCTTTGGTGTAAAAACTGGTTTAATTTTAAGAAAAGAAGGAAGAAGGGAAAATAGAGTATTTTCACAAATGATTCTTAGAAGAAAATAGAAGGCTAAAAATCTCTTCTCTTAAAAAGGGTGTAGAGCAGACTGGGAAGACAGGGAATACTGGAGAGTAGGGAAAACTTGGGCTTATTTAGTGTAAGGCAGTGGATGGATGGGATACTCTGTCTTCACTACTGAGAGAAGGAAAGGGGGAAGGAATAAATATCAGACACTTACTATGTGCCCAGAATTGTGCTAAGTACTTCACAAATATTATTTCATTTAATTCTCACAACAACCCTGTGAGCTAGAGGCTGTTATATGCATTTTACAGTTGGGGAAACTGAGACAGAAGAGGTTTGAATGACTTGTCCAGAGTCATGCATCTAACAAGTGTCTATTATGAGCTCATAATAGCCCCAGGCATCCTCTATAGTGTGGTTCTCATCAGGAGCAATCTATCCCAGGAGGTACCATGGGAGGAAGGTGAAGAAGGATCTTTCTCAGTGTCAGTACAAAGGGCATAGACCCTGGCTACCCTGTGCTGTATCAGGCTCTGGATTTAGGAAGTAAATGTGAAGCATAATGAAGATTGCATATGCGCTGTTCCAAGTGACAGCTGAGGTGATGTAGCAGCTGCAGCACCCCCACTCTGGCTCAAAGCCTACCTTCTGTAAGCCAATATAAAGGCAGGGTATCACTTTACCAACTCGCCAGCAAAGGGAGTGTAGTTTATAATTTTGTCCACCAAGTGTCGAGCTACTCCAGTCACCCATCAAAATCTCTTGGATGCATATGCTAAATACACACTGTAGGCACAGGCAATCAGTTCCTCCAAGAATTTGGGTTCAAAGGATCCCACAGGAAAGAAATTCTCATTCACCTGATTTGAATGAATTTAGAGCAGTGGTTCTCAAGCTGTGAGTCATGACCCCTTTGGGGGTCAAACAACCCTCTCACAGGAATCACAGGGGTCACCTAAGACCATCGGAAAACACATATTTCCGATGGTCTT
>CM053601.1:29059483-29080464 GCA_028646575.1 Pseudocheirus occidentalis | reverse complement strand
AAATCCAAACTAATATTTCCTCTAGGGTGTTATCTCTCTTTAAACAGGTTCCTGCTTTTCAATGACTTGTGATTTTTCCTGCTAAGAGACCTCAATACACAGAGCACTCACTTGTGCTCTCTACCTAGACTGAATTCTGGGGCTGCCCTCAAAAGAAGACTATGAACCGAGAGGGAATTGAAAAGCATGCTCAAGTGTTTTATAGTGAATTCTGTGTTGTAAATCCCTTATGACAATGAATGGTGGATTGATGTTTAATTTTATTCTTTATTCTGAAAAATCTTATCACACCAAAGACCTAGCATTAAAAATGAAAAGGCATTTGATGGTTCCCATTTCCAGCCCATATTTAATTCTATTTTTCTTTCACCATCAAAAGGTATGGGTAATTTGGCCTTTGAGTGATTTTGATTGCCCAAAATGCTATAAGAATTACCCAATGAGAATATAACCATGTTTAAAAAACATATTCCAGTGTATCATTCCCAGGGATCCATTCCCTATAACAAAGAATTTTTTAAAAAGGGGCAAAAATCAGTTCAACAAAATCTACCAACACATCAAAAAATTTTGATACTGTATGTAGTAATCCACATCCACAGTTCCCTAATTCTATAAAGATGTGTTTATTGTATCTCTTCTTTGAGGTTAAATTTATTTCACAGTTTCAATTACTCTGTGGTTTTTCTTTTCATTTACTTTGTTTTAGACACTGTGTATACTTTCATGGTTTCTTCTTATATCGCTTTGCATCAGTTCACATAAGTCTTTCCATGCTTGTCAGTAATCATCATGGTCTTTGTTTCTTACAGCACAGTAATATTGCATTGCATTCACGTACCCACACTTGTTTAGCCATTTCCCAATCCATGGACAGATACTTTTTGTTTCCAGTTCTTTGCTCCTACAAATAGTGTTGCTATAAAATTCTTTTTAATCATTACCCTCCTTAGAGTATATGTCTAACAACAGAATCTCTAGGTCAAAGAGTATGAATAAATATTAGCTATTACTAAAAGTTTACACATTACATGACAGACTGGAAGAGCTCTTTAACGTCTTTCATTATTGAGGAGACTTTAGCATAAAGGTCTGACTACTGCCAAAGGGTTCTGCAATTAGAGATCTGAAGCTGGAATAGATTTCACAGGTCACTCCCTTTCATTTCCAAAGTCACGTTGAAATTAAATGTCAGATGTGAGATTTGAATCTAAGTCCTCTAATCTCAGAACCTACAGTGATCTTTCCGTTTAGTTACTAAAGTACCTTAAAATTTTTGTTAGGCATCCTTATCTATAAATCTGCTACATGCCATGAACCCCAAATTGAATCATAGTGAGATTTCAGTGTATTTATAGCATATAATTTGACAACTTAAAATATTCATTTAATGTGTTCTCTGCTTAACTGTTGGTCTTGTCAAATATAGACACTGGAACAAAAAAAAAACCTTAAATGAATCAAAAATAAGAAAAACACATACACTTGCCTGCCAAATCTCAAATGCCATAGTAGTGAAAGAAAACAGCTTTCCTCAAAATGAAGAATGCCTTCAGACGGGCACTGGGTCCTCAGTATGTCTGATTTGTTAAATAACCAGCTTCATCGGAGGTGATTTAATTTTTAAACTGCTTCCCCTAAACAGCAGTATGTGTCAGTTTCCCCAGAAAAGTTCTGTAAGCTATTGCATGTGACAGGCTAACAGAGAGGTGGGGAACTTGTGGCCTCAAGGCCTCATGTGGCCATCTAGGTCCTCAAGTGCGGCCCCTTAAGGTCAAAGGTTCCAAACCCCTTGGCTAATGCTATTTGATGGTAGCAGCTGTGGCTTTCTCCTTTTCCTAGATGCCTTAGCCTCCTTCCTACTTAACACCATTTTCTCTTATCACCTTCCTTGCTTCCCTTGGCACTTGTAGGCAAAACAAAGAAAAAAAAGTGTTCGTAATTTTTCTGAAGTCATGGAAATTCTGCTGCCCCTTTTAATAGGTGATATATAGAGCACAGAGGGGAAAGCTATCAACCACAGGATTGACTCCAAAGCCACAAAATCCCATTCGGGTACTTATTATGGAGAATCAAAGTGCAGGAATTTGAAAGGATTGATGGAATAACTTTTTTCTTATAATGGAGAAGAATTGAAATGAAAAAGACATAAGCAGAGAAGATGGTCTTTCTAGAGGCAAATATAAGTTCTCTGCTTATAGATTGCCAATATTTGCACTCGTCTAGCTTTAGAGAAAGGAAGAAATTAGGTACTTAGGGCTGAAGACAGAACTTGAGAGCTAAGATTTCATACCCCGGTTTTCTTTCTGTGGAAAAAAAAAAAGGCCCACTTAAACCAGCTGAGCCAAAGATTCCATGATTTCCTTTCTTTGTTTTAAGTAGTTTCCTCTCTGACCTAACCCACCCATAGTCACCAGGGTAGGAGGTAGATGAGCCAGGAGGAGGATGATGAAATAGTGAAAGCAGTGAAGGCCAAAGAACAAGCATTTAGGTAGATAGTGGGGAGAATCAAGATCATGGAAGCCAGCATTCTGGAAGATTTGGGTGAAGTAGGAAATTAATTATTTTGGTGTTAGCCAGTACTAATAGCTATAGATAAGGAAATGAACCAGTTCAGCTTCTGATTTCAGCAAGCATCTGAATATCTAGAAATCCCAGAGAAAATTTTCCCTCTTTCTCTCAGTGCCCTGTGATGAATTTTAGCTGATAAGGAATAATAATTACTTACATTTTATGGAACTTTGAAGACTTAAAAGCATTTTCCTTATGCCAGCCTTATAAGGTAGATAGCATTATAATCCTCACTTTACAGATGAGGGAACTGAGGCTCTGAAGCTAAAATTCCAAATAGTGTGATCTGCTTAGCTAATTAGCTGACCAACTCTATTTCCCATGGAGTAATCCTGCACAAAAACACTGATTGAATTGATAATTAATTTATGAAATTATGAAATGGGTCAGGTATGCCCAGTTCTTTGTGTATTTACCAGGAAAGATCACAATGGCAATGGGAAGTAATGCTGTGATCACATTTTAATAAGGCACAGAGGGTAAAGGGGAAAATGACACAGAAAGTATAGGACCAGAAGTTGGGAACCTGCAGCCTGGATGCTACATGTGACCTTCTAGGTCCATGGGTACAGCCTTTTGACTGAGTCCAAGTTTTACAGAACAAATCCTTTTATTAAGGGAATTTGCTCTGTTAAGTTTGGATTCGGTCAAAGGGCTACACTTGAGGACCTAGAGGGCTACACATGGCCTCCAGGCCTGCAGGTTTCCCACTCCTGAAAAATGGTGGAAAGGCTACAGAGGCAGTCAGCATGAAGACAGAGGATGGCTTGGTGAGGGAAGGCAGGAAGTAATGGTGAAGATGGGCAGGGGGAGAGACACAAAAAGTAATTCATGTAATCATTGATTAGAAATTAGAGCCCTTGGCAAAATGGACCTACTAGAGATTAAAGGGTGGTCTGATTGGGGAAGGAAAGCAGGTCGAGGTCTCATTCTATAGTGTTTTGGGGGGACAGACTAATTCTTATCTGTGCCACCTTGAAATTAGTTAATTAACTTTTCCAAGTCATTTCCAAGTTGTCAGTAAAACTTTGAAATTAATACAGCCACAGTATCACAAAATTATCAGTACCATTTAGTGACCTACTGGTTTTTACTAAGAAGTCTGATATTTGTGTAAGAAGTTTGATATTTGTCATGGGACCAAAAGGCCTCAAGAGTAAAGCTTAGATGGTATACCCTCATTTGGAACATATGACTAGGATGTGACTTTTGGATGGTTTAATCTGTAAATTATGCTTCTTTGATCTTTGGGGCCTTTTGTGTGGCTTCTAGGCTCACCTTGGCAATCTTACTTCCCGTTCTTGCCACCTTATACTGGCTATTTATATAGTTACTACATGGACCATAAAAGAGGGAGGGTGATGGTCCAGGGGACCAGAACAAAATACGATTTTAATACTAGCTCTGAGACGTGAAATGATTTAATTACAATCAAAAGAGCATAAAATTTTAGATGCCATCTAATTCAACCCCCAGATTTCACAAATTAAGAAACTGAGGACCAAGTTGATAAAGAAGCTTGATTAAAGTCATGGAGGAGTAAGCAACATTGATGGATTATAAAGCCTCATCCTCTGCCTCTAGTAAGATGGAGTCAGTGTTCTTTCTAGTGTACTACGCACGAAAAGTAGGTATCTACAATGCTAGTTACAGAATTGTAGGATGAGTTGAGTTACTTCTCAGAGAGGCAAGTGACTTGCCCAGGATCACAAAGCTAATGTCAAAGATATGAAGGATGCAAACCCAGGTCTTCCTGACTCCAGTTCTAGTATCCTACCCATTAAGCCATCTCCTAATTCCAAGACCTTCCTTCTCACACCACATTTCCTCTCAAATGCTACACTGCCTCCCACCAAGGGAGAGATAATTTGCTCATTGTCAGAATTCAGTGTGAGAAATCAAATTGAGTAGAATTGTACTGTTTTTATACTTTTTGTCCTAGAAAAGTATTTTTCAGGAGCTCATATCAATGGATAGAATGGTTGACTCAGTTCTCACAGATTGGCCTCAGATTGGGTCAGAGAGGAAACTGCTTAGAACAAACAGAGGAAGTCATGAAATCACAGGCACTATTGCTTAAGTCTCCTACTGATCTGCCTTCTTTTCATTAAGTGAAGCAGGCATTGAATAAAATGACCATGTAAGAGACAAATCTCAGAATACAGCAGACTCTGATCCCAAATCTGAAAGGAAAATGTTAATATCTCAGAGTTGTATTCAACATGCAAATATGAAAGCGAAATCCCAAATCAGCTGTGAGGCTCATATGGCATCAGAACAACTAGAAAGAAAAGAAAATTGCTAGTTCACATGATCTTTTCCTGCATGGGAGCTTGGAGTCTTCAGATTTTTCCAGAATCTGGGTGGCAGTGGACATCTTCAGATAGCTGTCTCACAAAGCTAGACTTCATAGGCTTAAATGCTTGTAAAGCAGAAGAAAAATCTGGATTTGGTTTTGGTTACGATGCATTTTAATGATCCGCAAATGAACCAGAAACCACATTCCAAACTTGCCTGCTCAACAAGCTTGGGCAAAACTGAGGACAAATTTTTTTTTTTGCTTCATTTAAAATTGTACCATGAGACTGAATACCCATCTTCAAATAAAATCTTTGTGAAATTTGAGGTGGTATGTTTTTTTTCTCCCGCCTCGATTGCCAGTGGATTTGTCTCCACAACAAGCAAAACTTGTGGCTTGCGCTACTCAAGGAATGCTATCAGATATCCACCTTCTCTAACCCCTCGTGTGTGCTGATGCTCTGCAAGCTGCTCTATATTTGGATTTATGTGTAACATCTAATACTTTGGTCCAAGTTGTATTAAAACAACACACTTCATTTCTATGGGAGGTTGACTTTTCGCTCTGTCCCTTTTCTACATATTTACATGTCTGTAAAGCAGAAGGATTATGTTTCCCCAGGGAACATATCTGCCCTCTTGGTGAAAGCTGGAAGTTCTCCTGGCATTCCAGAAGACTCTATTTTGAGCCTCTATTATTCATAATTTATATATGTCACTGTCTTTGGGCCAGAAACACTAGAGTGTTTATTGGGTTACAGTTTTCCAATGATGACACATAGATCTATTTATCAGTTACCTTCATGAACCTAGGGAGACCATCTACATTTTGGTAAATTATCTGGTTAGTGAGATAGGAAGAAAACTTCAGACAAGTTTTTTGCTTTCTCCTATAAAAATTAAACCATATGGAGATTTGTAAGCCCAAAGAAAGTTCATCAGCACACTGAACAGATAATTTACTGAAGCAAGGGTCACTGCCTCCAAGTTCAATGTGGCATGCTTACAGTGACATTAGTTATAAGCATATGGTTCGAACACATTCTCTACTAACAGAGTAGGAACCATAAATAAAAGAGTGAAACTTTTAATCAGGAAAGACTAGCTAAGTAAATAACAGGGGAAAAGCTCCCATACACAAAGGAAGACAATTTCCTACTCATTACCATGCCAAGCACTGTCCGGGATAATTTCCACTCCTCCTCGGGTTGTGTCCTAGCTGGAATGCCTCTCATGTCTCCATCTCCCAGTAACTGGCTGTGCTTCATTCCACTTTTCCGGTGATCACTCATTTCCATCCCTAATGTGGCTACTTACTACTTCTCTGCAGAGCTGCTGCTTTCATCTGCTTTGAGGCATCTTCTCTTTCATTGAGCTGCTGTCAGCTGCTAAAGCTATCTTTGGCTTGTAGGATGGGGCCTCTTAGACTATCTGTGTGTCATGGACCCCTTTGGCCATCTAGTGAAGTATTTCTCAGAGCTGTGTTTTTAAGTGCATAAAATCAAATGCAGAAGATTACAGATAATAAGGATATATATTTTTTCCCCATTCAAATTCACAGACAACCCTCAGTCCCCATTAAAATCCAGTCTGAGAAATCCTGTTTCTAGGAATTTTTCTTCAAAGGGAGATTTATTACTATTTTAGAATATTACCCTATGCCATAGATACATTTTTAGGGTTTTGTGTGGGGGTTAAGGGGGGGAGATTCATATCCATACCAGTACCCAGTGGTCACAGAAGAGAACCTCTCAGGTCAAGATTTTTGTTTTTTGTTTTTGTGAATTGCCAGTTGTTCCTTGGCCTCAGTGGGAATTCTCCCCAGATTCATTTAAAATTTCAGTTGGGATGAAGGAATTCCTTTTAGGTCCCATCACATTCTGGCAGCTAGTATAGGGTCATGCAAATTACCCAGGAACTCTAAGAGATTCTAAGAGGAACTTAATAACCCTGAAGGGGCAGGCAGAGTTGGCACTTTTGCCTTGCATTCCTGCAGGTACAGTCAGGTCACTGTTCCCCTTATACTATGAATAATCATTTTGAAATATTCCTTTTTTTAAACTCAGTGAATTATCCAATTTTATCTCAATTATAACTTCTATAAAATTATTTTACCAGTATCTTAGTAATTTCGGACAAAAAATAACAGTCTTTCTTTCCCAATTTCAAATACTTTGATTAAAACTGTGTCTACAGTATGCTTAGCATTTGGATGAAAAGGAAACATTTAACTAAATCTTTGAGATATTTCCAAATATCTTAATGCTTGGCATCCTGAAAACATTTCTGGATAGTTGGCTACGTTTTTCAGGTTTTACCTTTATCTTTGACATTGGCTGGATAAAATTTAACTCTCCTTATTTGCCCTCAATCTTTTCTCTCCCTGAAAGAAGGAAATAAAGGTGAAATGTATCATCAGTGATGATTCTAACTCACATTTTTGTTTCAATTTAATTTTTAAACGTTTAAAATTCCAAAACAGCATTTGGTCCCATTCGTAAGTAACGCTGTATGTTGTTGGGTGAACAACGCCAAAAGATTGGGGACAGAGAAAAATTTGGAACTCAAAATCTTGTAAAAAAAAAAGTGAATGCTAAAAATGTTCTTGATATATAATTATGGGAAAAAATAAAATACTATTTAAAGCCAAAAAAGCAAATAAATTTGTATTTGGAATGGAGAGTTTTCTTTCTGATGACTTCTGGGAATTCATCTAGCAATCTTCCCTTGTCCTTCATTCTTACTCTGCCTGCCTTTGGGCAGAGCATCTAGCTAAACTCCCTTTTAATTCTGACCACAGGCTGATTGAAAAGGGTTTTATGACTTAGCATTTTGTATGATCTGAATCTGATTACAATTGGAATACAATTCCAGAGATTTTCTAAGAGTTGTTTTGTGTCTTTGAGAATTCCAAAAGTTGTCATCAAAGAATTTAACAATATTATACATTTAGAGATCTGGTTTTCTCGTAAGTAAAAAATTTTGCAAGGCAAGCTTTAGATTTAAAGAATGATGAGTTGTCTTCATTTAGACATAACAAAAAGTGTTTTGTTAATGCTGCTAAATCTTGTGGAGAAGCAAGCACTAATCTTTGGCTAAAGAATAGTTTTTTAAAATATTTTGTGGTGTGGAATAATCAGATCATGAAAATATTTAAAGATTCCAGTCGCATATTTCTCAGATCAAAATTTGTCATGTTTATTTTCTTCTCCTTTTCCTCATAGCTGCCAAATATTTTTTGGTGACTGACTTTGGGGAAGTTTCCCAGAGCATTTCAATGAAGTAAAGGTCAATAGGTACATGCATGTGGCCCAAGTGGGAAAAACTAGAGGTGGTATGGATATTATCCATCAATGGTTTGTGAAATGCTTCTTTATCTATATCTTCCAATCATACTTTCTTTGATAAATACATTTTATACTAAGTTTATGACAAATTAACCCATCACTTACATTTTGGCTAGGAATGACATGCCTCAATGCATTCCATTGTAAGTACATACTGTGGGCTATTTCCATCCAAAGTAACACTTTTCCCAAGACACATATATAGATCTTTTTTTTTTTTTAAAGAAAGGCTTGACAGAATCACTATCTTTTTAGTGGGAGCAGAGATTTTACAGATTTATTATTAGTTGATAAAGTGAGCTAAGGTTAGATTTTCCCAGAGACCCTTTGAAGTCACAAAATGCCACTCCTATGAATATCCCTATTTGTTCGTTTTCATTTCTCACAGTTACTTCTTGGCTTCCTAACCAGGCATGCAGTGTGAAAAGACGTATGGCATTTCATGAGAAATACCAAATGTGGATGGAATCAAGAACTACCTTGGTATCAAAATGTAGAGTGTACTTAAGGAAGTTAGATCCAAAGAAATAAAGTGATCTAGTCTTCTGAACCAAAAATGTGTGATTTTAAAAATTCCAATTTTAGCTTAAGTCAAGGGAAACAGTGATTAGTCTGGTTCCTATTGCCTAAGGACCAGGTATTGTACATTCCCACCTACTTCTCCGTGCTTCTCAAGTGCCCTTGGGAGGCTGGAAGATCTCTTATCTCTGCCACGGGATCAAGGCACCATTGTTTGTGTTCCTCTAATTTTAGGAGGTCTAAGCACCCCAGTTCTGTATAACCACTTAACAGTAAGATTAGCTTTTACTGAGGAACATTTTCTTCAATAGTATACCAAGAAGAAACCTATAACCATCCCCCTCTCAGTACCTGGGAGCATAATCCCCCCTCATACACTACCTCATTCTCAGAAGAGGAGAGAGATTAGGTTTACAATTTAACTCAATCCCTACCTGGCATTAGTCTCATCAAGTTCCAAATCCAAACCCACCCTGGGCTGTTTCCCTGGGAAACTGCCCTAGAATTTGACCAAGAACACTAAACTCCAAGGTTTCCATGGGTCCAACTCCTGAGTTCAGGACTCTGCTCCCTTTCCCTAGAACTGAACAGATCAAAATCTCAGACCTATTTCTTGACCTACAGGACCTAAGGGGAAGAAGGTGGCCTTTGTGTAACCAGTTTACAAGATGGTAGCCCTGCTGTGAGTGACTAAGTCACTCAAGGACACAATCAGAAAAATAAAGTGACTGTGCCTTGAGTGACTTTAAGAAAGTTATTTAACTTAGAGGGACTTAGATGATAGAATTGAGAGATCATAAATCCTGAAATCAGGAAGACTCGAGTTCATATCCAGCTCAGGTACTTCCTAGTTGGGTGACTCTGGGCAAGTCACTTAACCTCAGCTTAAGTGTCCAGATCTCTAAAATGAAGATAATAATTGTACTGATCTCCCAGGGATGTTGTGAGGATAAAATGAAAAAAAATATTTGTGCTTTGTGAATTATGAAGTAGTAAATAAATGTTAAGTATCTTTGTTGTTGTTACTCCTACCAATAATAACAATGATAACCATCTAGGTCTCAGTTTCCTCATCTGAAAAATAAAGGGGATGGATTAGAAGGTCTCTGAAGTGCCTTCCAACTCTATAATTCTATTATCTCATCCAAATGTTCCCTAGACTTTAAGATGTACCTCAAATTTCTCCTCTTTGGTAAGGCTTTCCTTTTTCATTGATTCTCCCCTCCTAAATTCCTATAACCTGTAGGTAGTATGATGTGGTAAAAGGAGCACTGGGTTTGGACTTAGGTTTGAAACCCTCTTCTGCTATGGGTTGCTTCTCCAGAGGGTTGTGGAACATTCCTACCCTTGGGGTTCTACTGGTAATAGTGAGAGGCAAGCTTTCTAGTAGGTTTCACAAGCCCCCAGCAGTATGTTTCCCATTGTCACCCAACCAGTTGAACTTCATTAGCATTGAGAAAAGATGTATAAGAAGAACTGAATTCAATTCAATTGATTAAACATTTATTAACTATCTGCTATGTGCCAGGCACTGTGTTAATGCTGGGGATGCAAGAAGAGGCAAAAGACAGTCCCTACCCTGACAGAGCTTACAATCTAATGGGGGAGACAACATGCCAACAAATACATAAAAGCAAGCTGCATACAGGATAAGTATATAGTATAATTAATAGAGGGAAGGTGCTGGAATTAAGGATTGGGGAAGACTTCTGGCAGAACATGAGATTTTTGGGGGGACATAAAGGAAGCCAGGGAAGTTATTAATCAGACTGGAGGAGGGACAGCATCATAGGTATGAGGGATAACAGAGAGAATGCCCAGAGCTGGAGAGATGGAGTCTCTTGTTCTTGGAACAGCCGGGAGGCCAGTGTCGCTGGATTGAAGAATATGTGGGAGAGTTACAGTAAGAAAACTAGAAAGGTAGGAGGGGGCTAACTTATGCAGGGCTTTGAAACCTAAACAGAGCACTTTGTATTTGCTTCTGGAGGCAATAGAAAGGCACTGAAGTTTATTGGGGGGAGGAGGGAATGACATAATCAGACCTGTGTTTTAGGAATGTCACTTTTGTGGTAGAATGGAGAATGGATTGGAGAGCAAAGACACCTGAGGCCAGCAGACCCACCAGCAGACTATTGCAGCTATCAAGACAGGAGGTGATGATGGCCTGCACTAGTTTCAGTGTCAGAGGACAGAAGGGGATATATTCGGGAGGTGTTGCAAAGGTGACATCAACAGGCCTTGCAAAAGCTTGGATATGAGAGTGAGAGACAGAAAAAAATCCAAGATGGCACCTAGGTATTGAGCCTGAGGGACTGGGAAGATGGAGTTGTCCTCTACAATCAAACCATAATAACAATTGGCACAAATCCTCCTTCTTCTCCTCTTCCTCTTCCTCCACAACTGCAGGGGCCCTCTTTTTTCTCCCTGGTCAGGAGAGCAGACTCAAATCTGAAGGACATATAGAAAACACATGTGGTAAAGGATAACCTCCTGACTCCCGGCTCTGGAAGGTATTTTCTCCCTTCATGGAAGCCTCATGCAAGTCCCTCCGGGTGTATCCTATGGCAGAGCTCTGATCTAGAGACCGTAATTAGCAACCCATCCATCACAAAGGGTCACAATCCCTTCAATTTCTACCATCCTCCAGGTACTATTTCCACATCTGTCCGTAGATGCTTTCTCTGTCATTGGCCTCTACCATTCTGTACCCAAAGGTTTCTACCACTAACTCTAGTCACAGTGGGATACTGCATGGTCTCTTAAACTCATAGTGTCACCCAGCACTTCCCATCTTGGAATACCACTTGTTCTATGATGGCAAAAAGATAAACATACAAAAAAACCCCAGAGGTACCATGTGTTCACAGACACATGGTGGATAAGTGGGAGATAGGGTTGCCACACTTTGTGTCTTTTCCCAGCCATACCTTCAGGTTAAAACAACCCCCTTCACTGGAAATAACCAAGGAAAAAAGACTGAGAGATTGGTAGGTTGCACTTTTGTATACGCTCTGTTTTGGCTCAGTAACTTGTGAGTCATCAGTCTGTCTGGTTCTGCAGCCAGTTAGAAGACTTTGTTATCACACAGTATCAGCCCCTCAGCTAGTCATGGCTAGGAACTTGTTCCTCCTATATTTCCACATGGTTGTTCGAACTGAAACCAGGCAAGGAATATCTGTGAATGCTTCAAGGACAGTCCCCTCCCTCTCCCACCCTCCATAGACCAGCTCAACCCCTATTACTGGATGCAACTGTAAACACTCGCTACAGCCTTTCCTTCTCATAATAAAATGTTCCTGCTATTTTTGTAGTTACCACAGGAGAATTTTGAGTTGTGCATAAAATAATAAAATGTTAGAGCAAACATTTGCATTCTTATATAAACATTATTTTTAGGTAGAAAATACTCTTAAAATATATTCTCGTTAACCTACTTGGTCTATAGGGAATACTTTCTGTTATTTGAGTTTTTCCAGATTTGTATGTAAGGACTTCAAAGAAATCCACTGGTTTGCCATCTGCACTGTTGGAGGGAGTTTCACATTGGGATCAATTGAGAAATATTATTTTAGTTTTATTTGTGGTTTCATAATTTGGTAAGAGCATGGAAATAAAGAGGAAGGAACTAGTTTGATTTCTTTTCATTCATTGAATTCCTTCAACAAACATGCACTCAAACAATACATACTAATCCTCCACTTTGTGCAGAGTACTTTGCTAGGTTCTAGGGGACACAAAGAGTCTAGTATCATAGCTATAGAGTGGAAAGGGACTCTATAGGTCATCTATAGGTTATCTAGTCAAACATACCCTTTTACAGATGAGAGAATTGAGTCAGAGAGATCATAGAATTGTTAATTTAAGGTTGGAAAGGACTTCTGCCCCGATTCTCTCATTTTATAGGTAAGTAAACTGAGGCACAAAGATAAGTGACTTGTCCAAGGTCATGCTGACAGTAAGCATCAAAGTAGGATTCAAACCTCCAGAGTCAATGCTCTTTCTGTTGTTACCACACTGGTAGGTGAAGTTAAATTGTCTAATGTCACACAAAGTAGTTAAGTGGCGAGGCAGGGACCTGAACCCTCAACACCAAATCCAGCATTCTGCCCATGGCATCATACACCATTGCATCCCTGTGAAGTTTTTCAGTCAAGTTACTAGCACCACCATACGTGGCTTCTATCCATGTACTACAATGTGTCTGTTTGTTTTTTTTTTTTTACCAGGGGTTCACAAGATGGTGAGAAGGTAAGAGTGCATAAAAAGTTATCGCTGAGGGTGGGGAATTCCCGATTACTCATACACCCTATGAAGCCCAACAGGTTGTCCCTATTTAACAAGACTAAATGGGGGCGGGATTGGAAAGTGGTGTTAGAACGTCTTCTCTGAAGGGGACTCAGAGAAATTGCAGACCCAGAACCCTAAGATTCTGGGTGAGTTCTCCCATTGATCATCTATAAGGGGTCTACCCAACATACTAGAACCTTCTTCTGGATCTCTTGATACTGTGTGGCTACCAGTAGAGCACATAGGCTATCTGTGAATTAATTGTCCCATATCTTGCCTCATGACCAACTCACCTTCTTTTCAGATCATACACCTTTCTGCTTACATCTTTCATAATGTTTCTCTAGAGTAATTTGTGGGTGGTAAGCAATT
Source organism: Pseudocheirus occidentalis (assembly GCA_028646575.1). Lineage (NCBI taxonomy): Eukaryota > Metazoa > Chordata > Mammalia > Diprotodontia > Pseudocheiridae > Pseudocheirus > Pseudocheirus occidentalis. The sequence goes on along the minus strand of CM053601.1, from coordinate 29,067,070 downwards.
GTGACCTACTCTCATCTACTATGTGCCTCTCCTTTGCTCTTGGGTTGACATTCAATGTTAATTCTTCAGAGACCTTGATATTCCATGACCCAGAGCTACATGACATGACTTGAAGAATTTTAAAAGATAGGCTTTTGTTGCAGGAAAAACTTTGAGTCATTAAAAATATCACATGGATACAGTGCAGGGCAGTGTCCATAGGTGTGGAAAATTGCATACGTCAGATTTTTCCTATGCATTGATTAGTTTTGCTGTTCTTTCTTTTTTCCTAAAAAAAAAAAAGACATTGGGTGAGAATAGGATTGGGAGTGGGAGTATGGGTCCAGGGATCCAGCACTGAGTACCTGTCCTAAGTAGAGAGTATCTCCTGTATAGATGTGCCTCATTCCCTATCATCTCTGCAGTGTCCTCTATGTGTACAGAGGCTGAGTTACTGTCCAGGGACCTAATCAATATTTTATTCTTCCTTAGTCACCAAAATCTCAGAACTATTAAAGATATTGACCCTCTGGGAGTGAGAGACAGTATTTACTTATTCTATACTCAACCATCATAGGACCCTAGAGGGTAGGGGTCCATATCAGGGGGCCCCATCTATGGTGGGCACATTCCCAGATTCTAATCCTATTCTTGTACTTCAGGATCAACAAATGAGGAGGCAAAAACTGTTCTCTTTCTTTTCTTTCCCTCTACTTCTGTTCCAATTCACCTCAGCCCTACTCTATCCACAGGCCCATTAATTTCAGCCTATCCATTTGCCCACACACTCTGGAATTCTCACTTTTATTGTTAAGAAACTCCCTTCTATCTTAGGGCTCTTCACTTCTTCACATTTTCTTAACTTAGCAGAAAGGTGGCCGTCCTTCACTGGATGATCCTCTTTCTCTCGACTGTTAACTTTGGATATTCCCTAAGACTACATCCCAGGTTCTTTCTCTTTTTTTCTTTCACTATTCAGCCTTTCTCTAAGTGATCTCATTTGCTCCCATGTGTTCAACGATCATCTCTATGCACATGATTCCCAATCTAGGCATTTACAAATATAAACCCTAGTCTTTAGAGTCCCACATCACCAAATGAACATCTGGCATTTCCCGTCGTGTCTGGCCCAAAGGCATGGCCAAAACAGAACTCATCATTTCTCCTTCCCTTCCCCTCTAAGCTACCACTTCTTCCAAACTTTTCTGTTTGTCAGCAATACCGTAGTAGTATCATGGATTTAAAAATGAAAGGGACCTTAAAGGCAGTAGCCCAAACCCTCGTTTTATAGATGAAAAAACTGAAACACAGGGAGGTTGAGATATAGATAGAACATATATATTTATGTATACACATATAAATAAATATAATAGATATAAATATGTATGTATATATGCACACACACAAAATATATATACACATATATGTATAGTCAAATAGCAAGTATGTTATCTGAATCAGGATTTGAATCCGGGTCTTTCTCATTACAAGTCCAGCACCCCCATCCTTCCACTTCTAATCACCTAGGCGCCCAACTTCACTGTTATCCTCCACAAGTCACTCTTTCTTCATCTACATATCCAATCAGTTGTCAAATCTTGTCAGCTCTACACTATACAACATTGTTTACATCACAATCACTACCTTCTTTCAGGTCTTCATCAGCGCTCTTGGACTAATCCCCTCCTAACTGGCCTCCCTACCTCCATTCTCTACCATCTCTAATCTCTCCTCCACATCGATGCCAAAGTGATGTTTCAGAAGTCGAGTTCTAAGCATCCTACTGCCCTGCTCAAAAAGCACCAGTATCTCCCTCTTGCCTATAGGATAAAAGAAAACTCCTTTGTCTTTTAAAATCCTTCACAGTCTGGCTTTAATCCACTTCTCATACTCATTGCCCAAACTCTCCTTTAGTTATTCTAGGTTCCTGCTAAATTGGACGACTTAGTGTTCCATGAACAGAACATCTTCTGCCTCTGTGTTTGCACAGGCTGCTCTCCAGGCTGGGATTGCACATTGCCTTCTCATCCCTATCTTTTAGGATCTCTGGCTTCCTTCAAGGTTCAGCTCAAGTGACACTTCTTATACTGTGGTCCATCCCGATTTCATCCTCCCCTCATTAGTTAATAATGCCTTCCTCCTGGAAGATAGTTTATACATATACATACATACATACTTACATATACACTCATACTTATATACATTTATTTTTACATATTTATATTTCCTTCTCTATGTATAGGTTGCATCCCTTCAATTGAATGTAATCTCCTTGAATTCAGGAACTGTTTCATTTTGGTCTTTGCACCCCCCAGGCCTTGAAAGGGCCTGGCACATACATGGTAGTTACTCAATGCTTCTTGAACAAATGGCGTCAAGACTATGTAATTTTAACTTGCATCTACAGGTGGATTTAAGGTCTGCAAAGTGCTTTTCTCCCAACAGCTCTGTGACATACAGAATACAAGGGTTTTTATTTCTGTTTTACAGATTAGGAAATTCAAAGAGTTTAAGTGAAGCCAAGGTCTTCTGACTCCAAGTCCCTCTGTAATATGTCCAAATGTCCAAAATGCCCAATTGTTTGAGCACTAGCCACACTTATTCACACATGTAGTCACATACTGCTCTTTGGTTAGCTATTTGGCAGCACTAAATAAATATCCTTATAGGAAGTGGGAGATAAATTTGTAATCCAGACTAAGGGAGGAATTACTGATTTGAGTATAGCACTGAGAGAGACCACCAAGTCTTCCTCTGATGCTCACCAGCTGTGTATCCTCACACTCCTCTGCTCTAAAACTTTAACAGTAACACTTGTAGCATCTAACTCACAGGGCTGTCCTGAGACTCCAAGAATACAGCCAATGAAGAAGATTTTATTAAGTACCTACCCTGTGCTAGCATTGGGATACTCAGCAGACTCAAAAATGAAACAGTACTCGGCTCTCAGGGAGCTTCCATTCTATCGGGGGAGACTATGCTTGCTCTCCACAGATAAATCAACAGAGGAGATTTATATTTTGCCCTTTGAAGGTTAATAAAGTGTTTTCCATACGGTGATGGATCTGTGACCTCATTCCCTCCAAGAATGCATGCCAGATGTGTGTGTGTGTGTGTGTGTGTGTGTTAAGAGAAAAGTAAAGTATATATCCATGTGTATGTATAAGGAGAGGGACTAGCTTGTTATTTCACGAGTAAGGCAAGGTAATTCACTCTGTTGTTTCATGTTAGCACCTCTTATGGAATTTACAGCACCAGGAAATATCTCAAAGTCTAGGAGTTACCCTCCACTCCTCTCCACCCTCACCCCTTCATATCCATTATTCTGCCAAGGCCTGTGGATTCCCTCCTTGCAATACGTCTCAAATATTCTTCTCTCCTCTCACTCTCTGCCACTACTCTGGTACAGGTCCTCATCATCTCCTGCCTGGACTCTTGCTACAGCCTGCAGGTGGGTCTGCCTGTCTTTCTCCATTCCAGTCAATCCTCCATCAGCCACTAAAGTGATTTTCCCAAAGCACAGGTCCCAGAATGTCACCCCCTTTTATTCAGTAACCTTTAGTGGAGCCTTTTCACCTCCAGGATCAAATACAAAACCCCGCCTGGCTTTCTAAGACCTTCATAACTACCCCCTTCTTCCCAGAAAAGCAAAACAAAACAAAAGTAAACACCTTTCCGGTTTTCTTCTTTTTTCTATGTTGTCAGCCACTCTCACAACTAGTAGGTGTTAAGTGTCTGAGGCTGGATTCCTGCCTCTGGGGCTAGTGCTCTATCCACTTGGCCACCCAGCTACCCCATACCCTTTGCCACCACTTACTCTCCTCTTCATCCAGTGACACTGGCTTACTTGCTGTTCCAGATTGTGACACTCATCTCCTCCGGCATTTTCTCTGTCCTCCATGCCTGAAATGTCCCCCCTCTTCATTTCTGCCTTTTGGGTGCCCCGGTTTCCCTTAAATCCCAACTTAGACCCCATCTTCCCATCATCTACAAAGCAGTCTTTCCCAGCGTTTTGATTCTAGCGCCCTCCTTAACCATTTCTCACTTGTCCTAGGTAGAACTTGTTAATACATATTTGCTTGTCTCTCCCATTGAGCCCCTAGGGGGCAGGGACTATTTTCCTTTACTCTTTTTTATTCTCCCGTGCTTTCCACAGTGAATGATATGTAGTGAATGTAGTGAATGATTAATAAATGTTTATTGACTATTGACTGAAAATTAAGTGATTTGCCCAGGGTCAAAGGCCGGACTTGATGCTGGCCAGGTCTTCCCTGATTTGAGGCCAACTCTACCTTTTCACCATTTCTCATACCTGGAGATTGTCTGTATTTATAGCGTAATCTTATCTATTTGCCATAAATGATGCGAAGCCCTTTTCAAGCTATTCCGTGTGATACATTCATGGGAGATGGTTATTCTCCCAGACGTCTTCACTCCCGGGGGAGTGAGAGTTAGGGGAACTGTCACTGTTTTCATCTGAAGTATGGGATCACTGGCATTTCCCTTCATTGAAAGGATGCTGCTTTGTACCAAGTACGAGGAGCACATTGGAATCCCCTGGACAATAGGAGGGGATTCCCTGTACTCACATGGCTGGGGAAATCTCGCCATCGGCATTTCCAGTGTTAGCGAAAGCCTATCTGCCGATGTGATTACTCCATAAATACAAGGTAGCCATAGAACATACAAACAGACACCTAGATGTTTGCGATCTGCAGTTCAGGTCTCGGCGGGGGAAGGCTGCGCTTCAAACGCCCCTGACAACCTTTCCTCCCCGGGCTAGGTAGGCTAAGGGAGCGCTGCTATTTCCCTCTGTCCATTTCCCAGGCTAGCCTTCCTCGTACCGGAGACAGACTTCCCGATCCCTGGAGGGGAGTGGCCCCCGGAGCCAGCAGGGCCGAGGACTTCCCCCCTGGGCCGGGACGTGGGAGGAGCCGCGGGAGAAAGTGGAGGCGGAAGTGGCCGCTAGGAGACTCGCTCGCACGCCCTGGGAGTCAGTCACTTGTCAGCGCTGCCCCGCGCCTCCGACAGCGCAGCTCCTGCCCTCTAGGTGAGTGCCCGAGCCGCCGAGGCCCGCTGGCTGCCGGCGGGACAGGCCACTGAAGGGCCCTAGAAGTGGAGGCGGAGAGGAGAGCGGAGGAGAGGCGCGGCGCCAGCCGGGAGCGTCCCGCTGCGGGGCGGGATCCTCAGGTGCTCAGCCCCGCTCCGGCTCCAGGTTGCGGTGGAAGGAGGGAGCGCGTCGTGCCCGAGCTGGCTCTGGAGAGAGCGCAGGGAGCCCTGCGCGGCGAGGGGCGGACCGCTGGCCCCGGGGGAGCGGGGCGATGGCGCGATCCCTGGAGGGAGGGAGGAAGGGAGGGCTGGGGCAGCTCCCCGGGTCCCGGGGCGAAGGGAGGGAGGGGCCGGCGGCCACCGTTTGCGGAGGCTCGGTGGGAGCCTGCTAGGGAGCTGGAGCGCGGGCGGGCGACGGCGGCGGCACCTTAGCCTAGCCCAGCCCAGCCCTGCCCTGCCCAGCCCAGCCTTCCCGCGGCGGAAAGAGCCTCCGGGCAAAGCCCCAGAAGCCTCCCCCGCTCGGCTGGGCTCAGCCAGCCGGACCGCCTGTCCGCCCGCCCGCGGCGATTGGCTCCTGGGCACTGTCTTCATTTCAACTTTTTGCTGCTTCATTTCTCTTCTGGGGAGGAGGGGGGAGGAGGTTGTTTATTTCCTTTGCTTTGAAATACACATGCACATAAATCTGTCTCCGAGAACTGCTTTTCTTTTGCAAAAGCTAAATATTTACAGTTGTGTAACCTGTTTGTGGCCAGTTCCAGTTGAACTAGCAATAAAGTAAAGCCTCATTAATTAATTTTTAAAATACAAGCCAGAAAGCTCCTCGAGGTCAGAAGCGTCCAGATTTCTGTCTATTCCCAGGGCCAGACCTAGTGCCTAGCATTTAATAAATGCTTTTTGCGCTAGCCAGAGCTTCACATACCTTTTTTTTTTTTTAAGTATTAGGTATTTCTTTTTAAGACTACGTCTTTGACAACAAGTAGGAAAAATAAAAGGGAAGAGGCCGGAAAGAAATAAGAGCTCAGGAAGCAAACTCATAGCTAAGCTGGGTTGGGCAGGTTTAGGGTGTGATCGCCCGATCTGATCCTCGGGTTCAGGCTTCCTGACAGTCAAGACGCCTGAAACCAGCCAGCTCCTGAGCCTTATTTGGCCAACAGGGCAAAGCGGGATCCTGCCTTATGGAAAGCTGCCTGGCCGACCTCTTTCATCCTGTGCCTGTTGTTTTTTAGCCCTTCAGCTGTAGGTTCTTAACTCTCTACCTGTCCTGGGAGATGTTTTGGTAGAGCAGAGAGTTTTTCTGTTTAGGTTGTTGCTTATTTTCATTACCTTCTGCTGTTCAGTGGGAGGCTTCTTTTTTTTCTTATTAAAAGACAGCTGGAATTCTGAAAGTGTGGGGGATAGAAACTAAGCTTCCTGTGTATGTATTGTTCCTTACCGGCTGCAACCACTTTGCAGATTGTTTGGACTTCCCAAAGAAGGGAACCCAGATACATACAAAAATCCAACTTTTTTATGTTTTTAAATTTAATTTCCTGTCTGCTTGGTATGTTAAGTTTTTTTTTTTTTTTGGGGGGGGGGATTGTCATATAATGGTTTTCATGATACCCTAAGAAGTGCCAATGATAACAAGACTTAAACATATTTTAAGTTGAGCTGAAATATAAATAAATAAAAGTACAAGGTGTATCTGCGTTGACATTTCTGGTACAAAATGTTTAATGATGAAGGAAGAAAAAAAGGAAACCTCAAATTAACAAATTGTCCACATTTGTGTTCACATTACATGAGTTTTCATGCAAAGAATATTCAAGCTCAGAGGAAGTCAAACCGATTGGATCTATCTGTACATATACAATACAGGATCAGTTTTTTTAAGTGATAGAGATAGAAGTATGTGGTTTCTAAATTGGTGTTGTCACTTTTCTTTATTCATTGCACAGGTTGTCTTTTTTTAGAATGGGAAACACAAGTTGTATAGCACTGCTTACTACTTTTTTGCACTTGGGTAATATTCTCATATGCACACAAAATTCTCACTTATCCAGGGAGCCTGCTCTTTAACCATTTAGTTGTTAATTCAACATTACTTACCTGGGTAAAAAAAGAGTAGTCTAGGATTCTGTAATCTGTAACCTGATTTCATCTGTTTAACTCTGATCCATGTCTGGGCATCTTCCAAGATTTTCCTATATTTTCTCCTCTGCTTTCCTTTCTGGCAGAAGCCAGTAAGAGGTAGGCAGGCTGTTTTTGGTTTTAGGACCCTCAATGGTTCATATTTGTAACTGTGGTTATGAATATGATATCATGGCTACAGAAATTTAGATCACTTAAGGTCCTGGAAAAATATTGTAGAAGTGGTTGTCAGAAATGTTGTAAATGCTTAAAATTGGCCAGCAGTCATCACTACAAGGGAAGTGACACCTCCCCCCAACATATATATTTTTCTCTTTCATTTTTAAAAGTTTCAAATGGTTGCTTTAAAAAAAATCAATGTGGCTAAAACCTTTCCTTATGCCCAAGTAATCACATAAATGTTCAGACTTTATTTTTGTGGAATAAAAT
>CM053601.1:29036374-29052338 GCA_028646575.1 Pseudocheirus occidentalis | reverse complement strand
TCGTTTGCTAAACCAAAATGCTATGATGCTCTATCAACATTTAAGTGTAAGAATTTTTGACACTAGTGATCAAACATGAGACAATAGGCAGGAGTGGAGGGGGGAGGGAAGCAAGGAGGAATCGATAATTACTTATTGTATACTGACTATGTGCTTAGTGCAAGGGGTTATACCTAATTTTGTCCCACTCTTCTGGTTGTGGGTGTCAAGAGATCTAGAATGAGGCCCCCACTATACTGGGTGGACCTCCTGAGATGGATTCATCGGATGACAAGGACGGGAGACGTGCAAGATGAGCAAGAATGGATGGATTACCATCTGCATTGCTGGAGTTAGAAGCCCAGATTATCTAGGCATAGATTACCAAAGTGGGCAATACCACCCCCTGGAGCATACTGGAATGATCCAAGGATGCAGTAATAGCCTTGGGTGCAATTGGGGTGGGGGGGGGGGAATCTTGAATAAAAATAAGGGGACAGTGGAAGCATAAGGAAAGAAGAACATTTTGAAACACTGTGCAATGTTTCATTTGTTGTGTAACAGAGTGAAAGTCATAGTGATTACATTATTTTCCAAATAAACACATATATGCAAGTTATAGCTGATCAGCAGTCAAGTCTGCCAACAGGTCTTAAGAAGCAAGTGTTGGCAGGCAAACATGTCACACATTGTCTGGAAGTCCAGCATACATTGGCAGGAATATATGCATGTAATGACCTATTTACAACACTATACAGTTACATGATGCAATATTGCATCATCAAAATTTCAGTATAGAAAAAAACCTACAAATTCCCAATAAATTATTAAATTTAAGATGTGTCATTTAAAAAAATTATATTTTTTTGAAACAATGCAAATAAAAAAAACATTAAAAGGTTAAAGAAAGCAGATCTACACTAAAAAAAACTAAAGTTTGGAAACATCTGATCTAGAGCTATTTATCAACATGTCAACTTCTCTGTACCTAAACTTTTGGCATATATTTTTAAAATTTGTCATACAAATCAAAATCTGAGTAGTGGATTTCAACGCAGTTATCACAGTTTGAAAGAATGAATTATTTGTGTATTATTAATTAGAAATTATTTTTCATTTATTACTACATTTTATCTAAATAGTGTTAGGGCTTGTTAAATAAGTGTGCAAAATCATGAAAAGAACTATTGAGTCAAGCCAAGTCAAGTCAACAAGCATTTATTCATGCCTCTTATGCACCAGGTGCTTTATTAAGCACTAGGGATACAAAGAAAGTCAAAAAGTTTCTACTCTCAAGGAACTTACAGTCTAATGAGGGAGATAAGTTGCAAACAACTCTGTATGCAAAAAGATCTTCAGAGAGAAGGAACTAAGATTTAGAACTGAACAAGTCATTGTGCAGAAGGTGTGACTTCAGCTGCACCTAGAAGGAAGCCAGGGAAGAAACAAGACAGAGATGAGGAATGGGGAACAATTGTGTGAGGAACAGCAAGGAAGTCAGTGTCTGCTGAGTCATAGAGTATGTAGGGAGGTAGGAAGTAAAGTGCCAGAAAAATGAGAAGGTAGGGACGGTCTAGGGTATAAAGGGCTCTGAATGCCAAACAAAAGAGTTTAGATTTTATCCTAGAGGTAATATCCACTGGAGTTTTTCAAATGGGAGTTGACATGGTCAGACCTGCTCTTTAGGAAGATAATACAGGGTTGACTAGAATGCGGAAAGACTTGAGGCAGAAAGACTAATCAACAGGCTATTGAAGTGGTTCAGGCATGAGATGGATGATGAGGATGGTGGTAGTGCCAGAGGAGAGAAAGGGGTGTATAGAAAAGATGTACAAATGACAGGACTTGGCAACAGATTGGATGTGGTGGGAGAGGGCGTGTGCAAAAAAATACACTAAAGTAACTTTGCTTCTTGCTTCAGGTCAAGCCCTGGGGGAGATTTTCTGTGGGTGGTCTGAAGATCTTGAACTCTGTATGTGTTAGAGGTTGTGACTCCTGATTGATTGAGAAAATGCCGACCCACAAAGCAGGGTGAGTGGAAAAGAAACTTCAGTTTGTTGGACACATTTTGAGAGCCAATCCTGAAAGGGAGATTGGGGAGAAGAGGCAGAGAGAGAGACAGAGACAGAGACAGAGAGAGAGGAGAGACCAAGACAGAGACCAAGACAGAGAGACACAGACAGACAGACACAGAGAGAAACAGGGATAGAGAGGAGAGAGACAGAGAGATTATTAATGACCATTGTCGAACTTGAATGGCAGACTGGAGCCTCAGACCCACAAACATGTAGGGAAAACTCTCTCCCCCATCGTGTTCAGTAATTTCCAGAACTGACAGCCCTAGAGACTGCTGAGTGAAATTGGTGCAATGATCCTTTCCCTGGTTTGAGCTGAGATCCTATTTTGCTCTCAGATAACAAGATTAATTGCTCTTGTGTGTTCTTTGGTGTATTCTAGTCTATTTGCTGTTTTATTTAATAAAGAGGTTTATCAGTTAGTGCTAATGGTCTTTTATGTAACCACTGTTTGGTAGGAAGGGACTAAGCTTTCTAAACTAAATGCTACATTGAGAGCCCCCAAGGAAAATGACTTTGGTGCTAAACTATTTAGACTCATACCTCCTGGACTAGAGATATTTGAGCCATGGCAGATAGATAGTCTAACCTAGGCATGCCTCCTGTGTTGGAAATAGGAGAGACTGGTCAGCCTTGGTGGTCCTCTGTTCTGCCCACACCTCTCCTCAGATAGGCTTATGATGTTGCTGGTGGCCTGTATCCCATGTTGTAGTTATCTATTCCATTCTTGGTCTACATCAATATATTTATACAGATATCCCTAAAGTGAATGTGCATGCATGCATGCAGGCATACACACACACACACACACACACACACACACACACACACACACACACACACACACCTTTCATAAAGCAATACTAAGTAATTTTGGAAGGAGCCACTACTTCTATTATACATTTAAAGACATTTTGAAATGGAAATACTAGAATCCAGTTCAAGGGTCTTTGTGTTTCAGGGGAAGCGCTTGAACGGGGTGATGATTGCCTTCTGTTGACTTCTGTGTTTGATTAACCTTGTAGTCTCTCTAGAGCACCTTTACTTCTTTCAGAAACCACTGAAAATCAGAAGTGATAGTGCCCATACCCTGCAAGGTTACTATACTGTGTAGCCTCTTGCTAAATGATTCCAAAGTCAACACAATTTATTAAACTAATAGACAGTCCAGGAAAATGGTAGGATATCTTAGGGTTATGATTTCATTTTAATTCAGTTTGTTAAAAATAAGGATGGAACAGAAGAGATGAGTTTTTCTTCTTTTAGAATTCAGAAATCCATGTGGACTTGAGTAGATGCAAATCTTTTATTAGCCATGTTGTTTGGAGTCAAGAAAAGATCACACTCCTTTCAGGAAGAATGCTACACAGCAAACTCCCAGGGAAAACAAATCCACCCTGCAATTTTAAAAAGGCCTTTGAAGATGTCCATAAGCCTTGGCAGTGGTTCACACCAGATAGTTGGGAGTGATCAGGTTTAATAAGGAATTTTGCTGGTTTGAGAGTTTGTAAAAGCTGAGAGGCAAAGAAAGCCAGCAATATATTCTCAGGCTGGTAACACAAGTTCCAGCCATTATTTGGCAAGGAATCCTGAAAATTCTAAATACAAAACTGTCCAAGAAGATCAATAGATGGTCACTAGCTTGGAGATCTTTGGGATTTAATCGAATAATCAGGCAACAGTTTTTCCCATTATGGTACAACCTCCTCTCTTCTCCCCCCACCCTCCCCACCCCCAGACATGTGCTCCTAGTTCATCTTTCAGGCACCGCCCTGGAACATCTGTTGAGTGGTGTAGTGGAAAGAAGATTTCCAGAGATAGATGAACCCAAATCAGGTACTAGTATAAAAGTTCGGTATTTACTAAGTCTTGTTACCAACTTGGCTGCAAGGATATGAATTTCTGAACCATAATAGCTCTTAAGTCTCATCTGCTAAGTCAAAGAGGGTTTGTGATCCACAGTCCTGGAAGGTCACCCTCATGAAATCACGGTTCTTCAGAGCACCAACATGCTAAGTGCAAATAGCTGTCTAAAAGACTTTCTGCCTGCGGCAGCATAGTGTAGCAGACAAGATAACAGGTCCCTGAACCAGGGCTCTTGTCCCCTTTTGATACATATTAGTTATCACTCAGTCACATCAACAAGCATTTGTTAAGCATTTACTATACAGACCAGGCACTGAACTAAGCACTGGGGGGACAAAGAAAAGCAAAAACCATTTCTTGCCTTAGGGGCCCATTGGCTAATGGGAAAGACAACATTTAATAACTGTTGTTGTCATATTTTTCCGGTCATTTCTGATTCTCTGTGACCCCATTTGGGGTTTTCTTGGCAAAGATACTAGGGTGTTTTGTCATTTCCTTCTCCAGCTCATTTTACAGATGAGAAAACTGAGGCAAACAGGATTAAGTAACTTGCCCAGGGTCACACAGCTAATAAGTGTCTGAGGCTAGATCTGCACTCAGGAAGATGAGTCTTCCTTACTCTTAGTTTAGCAATCTACCCACTGTTCCACGTAAATAACTAGGGTTGTATGAATTAAATAATGAGTCTATGGAAGGTAATCTTAGAAGGAAAGGCACTAGTAGCTGGGAAGACCAGGGAAGGTCCCCTGATGAGCTGCAGAAGGAGGAATTAGAGCTAGAATTTGAAGGAAGTCAGGAAAGCTAAGGACAGCTAGAGCAGAAACGTGGAAATGGGAGATGGAGTGCCATGTCAACCAATATTGTTAGACAAGGTGAAGACTGCAAAAGTAGGGAAGAGATGGGCTTTGAGGGTTTTAAATGCCAGGCAGAGTACTCCCTCTTTGACCCCAATGAAAATAAAGATCCACTGGAGTTTATTGGGCAGGGAGGTGACATGGTCAGACCTTATGCTTTAGAAAAATCTTTTTGACAGTTGAGTGAAGAATGGATTGGAACCAGTAGGGAGAGACTGGAATCAAGAACACCAGGTACAAGGGGCTTTTGCAGCAGTAGCAGTGAGAAATGATGAGGATATACCAGGGTTGGGGAACCTGTGGCCTCGAGCCCACATGTGGGCCTCTCAGTCCTCAAGTGTGGCCCTTTGATTGAATCCTCATCCCTGGAAAGCAACCCTAAACTAGCATGGAGGATATGTGAGCGAAGAGAAGACATATATGAAAGATCACGTAAAAGTAGAAATGATACAATTTGGTGATAGTTTGGATTGTGGGGTAAATACAACTGAAACTGAGTCACCCTGGGCATGTCACTTAATGGTTCAATTCTCCATTCAAATCTCCAGACTATATGTTATAGAAAATATGCCAATATGCTTTGGTAGATGGGGATTTCTCACAGGGAGTTCTGCAATCTAATAAAATATATATTTTTGAATGAAGTAGGCATTTAAATATTTGTTAACCTGTATATATATATATATATATGTATATATATATATATATATGAAAGTACATTAAAAAGTAGAGTATTGTAAAAATATAGAATGCTATTATTATTTATTATTACTTTATAACCTCAGATTCTAAACAAATTATTTTTATGTTAGAATTAATAATAAAGGGATAAAAGTCATCCAGAAGCAACATGAAAGGGAAAAAGTGAAAACAAAAGAGAATATATTTTAAAACTGAGTAAATGTATATTTGACATGACTTGCAAGGAATACTGGGGGAGAACAAGCTGTATTCTACCTGACAAGTCACATTTCATACTCTCCAAAGAAGGCTAAAAGCCAGAGCTGTCAGAGTTTATTTTAGGAACAGGCTGATATTTTTCTAGTTCCCAAATCTCACTTGAAAATGGAAATTATCTTTAGTTTCTGCCCACACCCTCACCCTGCCATACATGTAGCATGATATCCCCTTGTGTTGGAGTCCAAAATGTTTATATGCTTCTAGTTCCAGAACATTTGTCATCATTCCCTAATCCCATGAATGTTAGTACAGAAACAATTTGGCATTGATTAGCTAAATGAAGTCTGTTTATTTGCCCTCTGGAGCTAGGTAGCAAACCCAAGGACGCCCCAAGTTACCATGTTACCTGCTGCTTTCGACATGAAATCAGCCAGCATGAGAATGGTAATGAAGTCACTCTTTCTGTTTTGATAAGAGAGTGGCCAAAGATCTCAGGCATGGAAGGCATTTTAACAGAGTCCTTATAGAGGAGCGACTGTGCTTTCTATTAATAAACTCAGTCTCCAGGTTCTTTGGAGCATGGGGACTATTTGATTGCTTTGGATTCCTAATATTCTCACATACTACTTTTACTCTCCTCATATTTATTTCAGTGAAATTCTGATTGCTCTAAAATCACTTGAGCACATAAACTGTGCTAAGTTATTGTCAATTAATGTCAGTTAGTTTGGTCTCAGAGAACAGTTGAGGGACTATTCCTCCCCCATTTCTTTATAGGGGTCATGGAATACTACAGATATTGTCAGACACAGTTGATGTGCTGGTTGGTTTTTCAAAATAATTTTTTCTCTCTCTTTTCTTTATTATCTTTATAAGGTGTGGATCACTAGATAGGGGAAGGAGGAGAGATATATTTGTAAAAGAAAGTCATATTAAAACAAATTATCAAAAAATAGTAAAAATAAAAAATTCGTATCAAATCATCAGTATCTTGTCATAATGAAATACTCTGAAGAAACTATAATTTGGGGGTAACTACCATAATGACAATAAAGACTAATCTTTTCATTCTTTACCTTCCAACCTTACTAAGTGAATCTCCAGAGTAGTGCTAGCTGCCAGGACCACGATGAGAGTTGAAAGATATATGCTAATGGAACCAAGATGGTAGAGTAGCAGGAAGATGTACAGCCAAGGTCCTCCTTGAAACTCCAAACAGATCTAGAAAATGCACTGGGCTGAGTCCTGATAGGGAGATCTGACGGAGAAAAAAATAACAGTGAGTTATTTTTCTGGTTTAGGTCAGCATAGGGAGACTGAAAAACGTTGAGATTAGGTCTAACCAGAAAATGGGGGTATTCAAGTTGTGTACCAAGTCAAGAAGTCTCAGGTCCAGCACAGAGGAAACTGATCTCATGCAGGATCTAGGAATAGACACTACCTGAAAATTCTATCCCTCAGTACTCAATTCTGGGTCACAAATCCAAGGTGTCCTTAGGAGGAGACCTATATTTACGAGTGGTATTCTAGCTTGAGGAGTGGTCATGAGCCTTAGACTATTGACTAAGCAATGCATAAATTTAGAATCAAGCAACAGCTACATGGTTCAGACCCAAGAATGGAGTGGGTTCTTATTTGAAGCTTTTAGCAGAGTATGAGGCCTACAGTAGGATAACCAGGACAGGAATCTGTACCAGAGGGGATCTCAAGGTTCTGTCTCTCTGAATTAACAAAGTTTTTCAGTTGGCTGCCAATGGCTGAGTCTAGTAGCAGTCTACTGGAACCCTAACTGGAGCAAACCCATAGGCTCAGACACAGACTCAGGTCAGAAACTTAAAAAGCTAAGGCTAGGATGTCAGAAATCAGACTCCTCTCTGAATCAGACCACTTGGGAAGCAATGACAGCTTGCAGATCTTCTGCCTGAGCTATCCCAGAAATCTTGGCATAACATAACACTCACTCTCCTCACTACCTTAAGAACATCTCAGCAAAGACAAACCCAGAATGGTCTGGTGAGATCATTCTCACCAGAAGGATACAGGGGTCAGTGATATGAAGTCTTAAGTCAGAAAGTAGTCTAGAAGAATAAGTAATTTGAAAAACAAAAAGATTCACATTATTAAAAGCAGCTACAGTGACAGGGACAGTCAAGACACACCCAAAAGCAAACATTCACTCCGAAATACCTACCAGAAAAGCTTTAAAGAACAATACAGCTTGGATACAGGTTTGACTGGGATTCTGGAAGAAATAAAATAAGAGTTTTAAAAGAGTTGAAATGTTTTTATAAATTAAATAATAGTGGTAGAGTGCAAAATGGAAAAGAAATGAGAGCTTTGGAAGAAAAACTGAAAAGGGAATTAACAGCTTAAAGGTACAAAACTAGATTTCCTGAATATCAGAATGAACCAAATAGAAGATAATGACTTTATGTGATAACACAAAACATTACAATGAAGTCAAGAGACAAAGAATAGAAGAAAATGTAAGACATCTCGTAGTAAATCCAGCTGACATGGAAAACAGATTGAGGAGAAATAATTTAATAATCAATAGACTATCTAAAAGCCACAACCAAAACAAGAACATAGATATCATATTTGGAGAAATCATCAAATAAAACAACCCAGATCTCTTAGAACCAGGAGACGAAATGGAAACAGAAAAGATCTACAGGTCACCTCCCGAACAAAACTCCAAAATGAAAACTCCCGGAAACAGCAGGGCCGAAATTAGGAGTTTTCCACGGCAAAGAAAATATACTGCAAGGAGCCAGAACGAAACAACTCAAGTATGAGGAGCCATTGTCAAGATCACATACAGTTTAACATCCATTACCATAAAGGAGTGGAGTGTGGAATATAATATTCCAGAAGGCAAAGAATATAGACTAAGAACCAAGAATAACTTACTCTGCAAAATTGAGTATAATCCTATAAGATTATGGACCTATAGTAAAACATATGAAAGCAAAAGATATAGGCTTACAACCAAGAATGACTTCCCAAGTAAAATAATGTAATATTGTGGGAGATTTATCACGTATTTTTTGCTGAACTGAACAACCAAGGTGACCCCCTTACAAAAGATTGGGTTATAGGTCCATCACTAATGCAGGTATGGGAGTTGGGGCACAAGACCATATGACCTTACTAAGGATGAAGCAGTATTTCTGTACAATAATCCTCTTTGATATCAATCAGAAAACCCATCTCTGAAATATCAGTGTGGCATAATTCCAAAATATCTATTCAGGATATAACATTACAATGCTAGTCAAGTCTACCACGCAGCAGTCACTGTCAGAGCTCTCACAGCTCATACACTTCATCTTTATGGGTCTCCCTGTGCCTACGCATTGCCTCTGATCAGAGCTCCCATTTCACTGTGCAGGAGATTCAAGACTACACCTATTCTCATTCCATCTTCTGAATTTTTCAGATCCTCTATCATTCTCCTTCAGCCAGCATCGTTGAACATTGGAATGGGTGCTTGAAACATCATGCACCTGATTACTGGGGTCACGTATTCTACTTCCCAAAAGTTGATTTGTCTGTGACAACACACAACTCTAAGACAGAGAATTCTCCACTCCTGTAGTTTTTTGGAACAGGCCTCCATCAAGATTCACCTTTTAAGAACAGTCTATTTGAAGCAGAACTTCAGACTTTCTTAATTCTGTCTCTTATCTGGAATCTGATGGACCCTCAAGTTCCTATCCCCCAGGTGGTTCCATATTCCTCTGACCTATTTTAACTGGCAGGACTCTAGCCAAGGAGTGCGTGTGGTAGGAATAATGTCTACCAGGAGTCGTGCCGTGTGGGCTGGGTAGCTTTTTCCCCATAAATCAGGGAAGTCTTATTTATGATGTGCTATGGACCTGAGGTTTTGGTTTCTGTTATTCGTGCTTCATTCTAGAAGACTCCCGGTGACGTCAGGAGGGCGATGTCTTGACTTGCAAGTGAACTACATTTACTTGTACAACGTCATCAGCCTCACTCTTTCCTCCAGAGTCACCAGATATAAAAAGCCCAAATGATGATCCAGGGCCTCTCAGACTTGATGGATGTCCCAGTGCCCTGAAAGTGGGCACACTCTTCTGACCAGAGACAAAAAGGACGCTGTCTCCTGCATCCCTCCTGTGCATCCTCCACATGCCATCTTTAAATACACTTACTTTTGTTCATTATTAGATGGCCTATGAGTGCTTCATTTTATTTTAGTCCCAGGCCTGAACGACTCACCCTGACCTGAGTCAGGCCTGGCTAAGAACAGGAGGAGGTGACGTATTCTGGTCAAATACAATATTAGTAGCTTACCAACATCTCTCTTTGCTGTCAATAATCAACCTTCGGTATAGATTTTTTGTTGGAAAATATCTATTGTATCAAAAAATATATTTATCCATACAATGTAAGAAATAATAAAAAAACATTATGAAGATGGCTTAAGGCAAACAGAGGTTAGGTGACTTGCCCAGGGTCACACAGTTAGTAAGGCTCTGAGGCTGGATTTGAACTCAGTTTTTTTTTTTTTTTACTCCAGGCCCAGCACTATACCTACTGAGTCATCTAGCTGCCCCTCTAAGCAACAACACATACAAAAAAAGGATTTAGAAGGTTGGAAGGACGCAGATCATTGACTCCCCTGACCCCCACTGCCTGAAAGCCAGGTAAGATTACATTTCACTCCTGTCCCAGGATTTTCCACTGCACTTAAAGGGAGTTTGGGGTATGTGTGTACGCTCTCTGCCAGTGGCTCCAACCCCAATCTATGGTCTTCTCTCAAGCACTGGGGTGATCCCCTGCACTTCAGTTCCATTTAATCCATTTAACAGCTGGATTAGATTTTTCAAAGGATATAATCAGAAATATACACTTAGTCCTCCAATGCATGGAAAGCATAATCTCATTTCTCCTCACTCCTCAAACTCTGGGAAGGGCAAGGGGATTAGTTAATAGCTTAACTCTGTCCTAATAGAACACCCAGTCTCAGTTCCAAGTCCAATGCCCCCTTCTGGGTTAGTTCATAGCCACTCTAACTTCTTAGGGCTTTCTTGCTGGGTTGATTGGCTACAATATTCCCAACTGCAATCCTGGCTCCAAGATGGCAATGGCTCAAACTCCCACGTCTGGTGAGAATGACCAATGACAGCTGAAAGTGAGGACAAACAGAACAGAACAGAAGCAAACAACCCCAGGCCCATTTCTCTGAGCCAGGGTAAAAGAGAGGGAGAAAAGAAATCCTTCCTCTCTTGAAGGATCAGCTCATTGGCACACGGACAGTGGGTGGGCTAGGATCGTCACCCTCTGGAAGCAACCAGAAAGAGTGCACAGAGGAAGGAGCTCAGGAAAGAGCAGGAACTTCTCGGTCTCGCCAGTTTTTAAAAAGACAAAGCTTTTCCCAATACAGAGCTAATAAGGACACGTTCCTAAGGCCCTTGGGGCATCTCTGTGTTAGGAGATCTGGGCATGCCCAATCAAGTTCAGTTATAAATGAGATGTAAACATGTCGAGGAATGGCGGGAGACATCCAGAAAGTGGGGGGAGAGGCCTAGAATGGAGAAAGATAAGGTCAAAACTGAAGATGGCTCAATGTGGGGGCATGGCCATCCAGATGCAGGAAGTGAGAGTGAGCCCTGGAATGGAGAAAGATCAACATAGGCGGAGCCCCAGGTGGGGAGAGTGGAGATGCTAATGCCAGGGACGTGGGATGGGGAAAAGAAGACAATGTCAAAACGCAAAATAACCCAATGTTATACATTACTTTCATATTTGCCAATCATTTTACAAAAATTATCTCCACTGAATCTCATAATAGCCCTGTGAAATAGGCACTGTTTTTTAAAATCACTATTAATAATAAAATTAAGGCAGTCTAAATGTCTTATTCATTGACCTACAGCTGGTAAACATTAGGGGAATCAGAACCAAGGGTCCCTGGAGCCAAATCCAGAAGTTCAGCCGCTTTACCGTCCTGCCTTTCAAATAGATGGTGCTGTGGTAACAGCAATATCTTAACCCATCCCCCCATGCAGGTTAGACTAGTTCTTCCTTCAAAGGTATTGAGACATTCCTAGAGACTTAGTTGGCTCAGGGGACGAAGGCCTCAGATCCCTGATGTCAGTTCCTCATTGCCTTTAGTACAAAATAGCCATAAGGAACTCCAGGGGCCTCCTGATGCTTCCCTGGTGGATCATGACTGGAAGAGAAAAGGGAGCTTCCTCAGCTGAATCAATTCCAGGTGTCCTCAATGGCAATCTTTGTGAAATATCCTTCTTTAGTTAGGGTGGAATCAATCTTCTTTTGTTAACTGTTGAATGACTTATGACTGTCTCAGTTTGTTCTAGCATTGAACAGCAGCTACCAGGGGACTTCCGAGTCATCCCAGAACAGCTGGTAGGCGCTTTTTATGTATATGCAAATCTGCATATAAAAATGAAGATCCTATTATGTTTTAAAAGGTATTAATGTTTTATTCAGTAAAGAAACATTACTACAGTAGTTATTATAGGACAATGTAATGCTACTAATTGAGAATTAATGGAATGAGTCATCAATTTAAATGGGGGGAAAGGACTTAATTGCTAACCATTCTGGTTTTTCAATCCCATTTTATCACCAGGCATATTGTTCAGATTATTGTCAATGAGCCAACAAGTATTTGCTGAGCCTCTACCTTGCAAAGTGTTCTGAAGGATGAAGATGGTATTTCAAAGTACAGACAGTTTAGTCTGAGAGATAAGGCATAAATATGTGGAGAGTTAACTGACAATACAAAGACATATAAATGGGACTGGAAATAATTACAAGTTCAGAGGGTTGAGACTTGGAGTCTTTATTGACCTAAGGACCTCAGTTTACTCATATGTAAAATGGAGATAGTGCTACCTACACTAGCTCCCTTAGGTAGTTTGAGGATGCTAAAATGAAATAATGCATATGAAATAGTATATAAATTTAAGTCATTCTGTTTTTTTTTTTGAGGGGAAAAGGCAAGGCAATAGCCCAAGGCTAGTGTTAAGCGTCTGAGGCCACATTTGAACTCAGGTCCTCCTGACTCCAGGGCTGGTACTCTATTCACTGCACCACTTAGCTATCTCTAAATTGTTCTTAATCACAAAGAAGGCAGGCCCTGAAAAATGTGAAGGACTTGTGTAGTAGGAAAGATCTCCTCTTGTATTATCTATTGATAATAATGGAATCAATCAATATGAAATACCTATGTACCAGGTATATTGCTGGGCACTGGAGATACAAAGACAAAAGTGAAAACGTTTCCTGCCCTCTGGGAGTCAACAGTCTATCTGGAGGTGTGTAGAAAATTGATGAAAGATCATTTGTTGAGAGAAGCAATGGCAAACTGGAGAATGGAGAAAGACTTCATGTAAAAGTTGGTACTTGAGCTGAGCCTTGAATGAAACTAGGAATTCTAGGAGACAGAGGTGAAGAAACAGTATATTCCAGAGCTGGGAAGCGTGGGTGGAAAGGGAAGGAATGACCAGTGTAAAAGGACCGTGAGGAGAAGAGGAGATTCCCATAGGAGGGACTGTAAGAAAACATCTTGGCTGGATCATAGTGTGTGTAAAGGGGAGGAATGTTTAATAGGGCTGGAGAGGTAGGTTGGGGCCTACGAAGGGCTTTAAATTATAGAGGAGTTGGTAATATGGAGCCCCAGGAGTTGGGAGAGTGGTGGTACTGAGACCTTCTCTATAGGAAAATCACTTTTTTTCAAATGTAGTTTTCAAACTGCATTCTATGTTTTCAAATATATGACTTCTACTGTCAAGCAAATACTCTATTTGTGGCCAGAAAATACTCTATTTGTGGCCAAAATCTTGACTGTGGCTGTTAGATTATTAGTCGAGGCTTACATTGAACGGATACAGATTTTTAAACCATTTCTCATAAGCTCTTTTTATAATAAAAGAGTATTATTATTTTGTTTACTTTGTCTCCATAGCAAAATGTTATTTTTCTGAGCTATGGATTCTTTGCTCTTAGGAGAGGCCAGATCACTTGAATTTAGTCAAATGTATTTATTCAAACTATTTCCTCTTTTCTTTTCTTGGTTATCGCATAATTGGGGAGACATCTTCAGAGACAGAGAGATCTGGGTTCAAGACCTGCCTCTATCCTATATTGTCTATATAATACTGAGCAAGAGGGCCTCTGACAAGACAATTACAGAGTATTTGTTTAAGGGGAAGATGGAGTTTCCTCATCAGGACTTTTCTGCTTTAACATTGAATTCACAGTGCATATTAAAAAAAATTATAATCACATAGTTGACTTAGAATAACAAAACAACCACAAACAACAGACTTTAATAAATCAACTAGAGCTATCCCTGGCTCTTTAGGTTTGCACACTGATTAGCACATAGTAGGTACTTTAAAAGACTTGTTGACTAATTGGTTGCTGCTAAAAAACAAACAAACCTCTCTATGCTGACTAGAGAAAACTGACCTAAAAAATTTCCTAGAAAACAAAGAGGTCAGTTATTTGGAATAAATCTAATTAAAGCAAGGGTTCTTTAATCTAAGATCTGTCCATTTGTTTTTTCAATATTTTGATAACTATTTCAATATAATTTTTAGTAATTGGATATATTTTATTTTGTGCACTTAAAATATTATTCTGAGAATGGGTCCATAGGCTTCACTAGAGTGCCTAAGGGTCCATGACACCAAAAAGGTAAAGAGCCCCTACTCTAAAGGAAAAGGCAACAATTTTTCAGGATATGTTTTTCATTCATAATAAAGAGAATGAAAAAAATGAGTGGAAATAATGAGTATTGGGTTTCTAATGGGTATAATGGCTAGGTAACATGGTGAAGAGAATGCTGGACTCAGAGTCAAAAGGACATAAGTTTCTGTTGGCTAGGTGGTGCAGTGAATAGAGCACCAGCCTTGAAATCAGGAGGACCTGAATTCAAATGTGACCTCAGACACTTAACACAAAAACTACCCATGTGACCTTGGGCAAGTCACTTAACCCCTTAAGTCACTTAACCCACTTGCCCTACAAAAAGCAAAAAAAAAAAAAAAAGGACATGAGTTCAAATTCTGTATCAGTAACATACTAGCATCATGACCTTGGGCAAATCATTTATAATCTCTTCTTCTACCACAGTTCCTTCGTCTATAAAGTAGAGCTAAGAATAGCACCTACCTACAGGATTTTTGCCCAGATCAAATGAAATAACATGTAGAAGATACTTTGTAACATTATGTATATGTATATGTATATGTATATGTATATGTATATGTATATGTAACATACTTTGCAAACCTGAGATTTTTTTCTAAATACTAATTACTATTATTAATAATAGTAATATCACTGGAAGAAATGATTTCCTACAAAGGAAAGAGAGAAAACTTGTGAAGAAAGGATCCTTGAGGTTGGTCACAATATTCCTTTGCTGAGCACATGCGTGAAATGTTGAACCAGTCACCTGCTGAAAACAACAGATTATTTAGTTTGGATTCTTTTGGCATAGCAACCAATCACTGAGACTTCCCTTGAGTTACTCATTTCTTTTCCCAGCTCATTCCACAAAAATTTGTTAAGTTTCTTCTATGTGCTAGGCACTGGGCTAGGTACTAGGGATTTTGAAACAATTTGAACAATTTTGTTTGAAAGAAAGAAAAAAATAAAAATTTGTGGAGGGACAAAATAGTTAAATGCAGATGAATAAATATACACATATGTAATACGTAAATACAAAGTAATTTGGGGGTGAAAAGGTGGTGGTGTTGAGATCATTAGCAATTGGGGGAATTACAATAGGCCTCACATGTTGTTGCTTGTCATTCATTTCACTAAGGGGGATAGTGACATCAGGAAAGTGATGCCATAGCTTGCAATTGACTTTGATTTAAGTGAGGAGGGCTGTGCAAAGTCACCAGCCTCACTATTTCCTCCAGAGCCATCTAGGTACAGTGTTGAGATACAGACCAGGATAACTGGAGATGGCCCTGGATGCAGTGGGAGACCTCGGCCTCTTTAAACTAAAGTTTTTTTAAACAAGTCTCAGTTTGCCTGAGACCCCACATAGGAGTCAAAGGAAGCGAAAAGACTCTAGTGTAGCTCACTCGGCTCTCAGGATCCTTATCCAAATCCCAACTTACATAGACAAATCTCAAGTTCTAGAACAGGGTGGGGAACCTGTGGCCTCGAGGACACATGTGGCCTTCTAGGTACTCAAGTGTGACCCTTTGACTGAACCCAAACTTCCCAGAACAAATCCCCTTAATAAAAGAATTTGATCTATTGTAAAACTTG
>CM053601.1:29025429-29035874 GCA_028646575.1 Pseudocheirus occidentalis | reverse complement strand
TTCCATGCTTTGATACCTTTTGTCCACAAAAAAGGATTCTAGAGTTTTATTGCTGTTCTTATTTTGCTTCCTTTTCCTCATGTTGGCCAGTCAATTAATTGGTTGGTTTTTTTTAGCTTCGTGAAACTCTGCTTCCAAGGGGGAAAGGTCTGTTCCAAATCGCTGGGGTTTTCCCAGCTGCCGGAGCTATTGGGGGGTATTGCAGCCCCCCCCACCAGCTTTGGTTTGCTGAAAGCTCTCCCCAGGACCACAACCCAAGACCACGATCCAGATCCAGGCCGCTCAACGCAAGAGCACTTGGTCCTGATCAATCGACTCAACCCTGCTGCCATTCTTGCCCTTTCCCCACTGCTTCCTTGCCCTGGGGATATATTGGCCAAACTGCTTTTCCTCCCCTGAATTTAGCTTGAAGGCTTCACTCACTTTCACTGACCTCTAAGCCTGGCTTAGTAGATGTGAAGATTGTTCCAGGTGCTTTAGATCTTCTCTGAAGTAGACTATGGCTTGGGAGGTTTGGCTGCTCCCAACCGCCCTGGAGCCTGGCTGCATGGCAGTTTCAGGCTGGGCTGGTCTCAACTCCCGGTCTGCAGGCCTGCGTGATGAGCCCCTTCTACCCAGCTGCCTTTATCTAATTCCTATTTTTAATGCCTTGCTAGATGTGGAGTTGCTGGAGGCTGTAGATCTTCTCTCTTGTAGACTGACTGCAGTGTGGCTCCACTCACCTCCTCCTGACTGCCCTCGGGCCTGGCCACATTTGGTTTCAGTTTCAGGCTGGGCTAGCCTCAGGCTCATGTCCTACCATGATGATCCCCTGCTGCCAAGCTGCCTTCCGCAAGAGATGTGTTTTCTGTATTTTTGTGAGTTTTGAGA
This sequence comes from Pseudocheirus occidentalis, assembly GCA_028646575.1. Lineage (NCBI taxonomy): Eukaryota > Metazoa > Chordata > Mammalia > Diprotodontia > Pseudocheiridae > Pseudocheirus > Pseudocheirus occidentalis. The sequence goes on along the minus strand of CM053601.1, from coordinate 29,035,004 downwards.
GTCCTAGAATTTGTCCAGAGTCATATTTTATGGATGTTTAGGGTGGCTGCGTGGGAGCTGCGGGTCTTTGCTGCTTGTATGCCGCCATCTTGGCTCCACCCCTGGAAATCCCGCCAGGGACTTTATATTGAGTAGATTTTTTTTTTGTTCTGGTACTAATTAGATTAAATGGACACCTGGGAACCTTCCCATTCCGAGAATGTTTGATACTGATTGGTCTCTTTTTTCTTCTTTTTTGTTGGGGAGAGGGCAGGGCAATTGGGGTTAAGTGACTTGCCCAAGGTCACATGGCTAGTAAGTGTTAAGTGTCTGAGGTCAGATTTGAACTCAGGTCCTCCTGACTCCAGGGCCAGTGCTCTATTCACTGTGCTACCTAGCCTCCCCCGGTCTCTTTTTCTTTCAGTACTTTTAGGTTTTATGTATTTTTTTTTTGAAGAAGCCAACAAATGAAAAAGAAGTCATGCCTTTTTATAATTCAGGCTTTAGGATCCAAAACACTCCAATGACATTTTCCATGTTAAAACTTTCTCTTGGAATCATTTAGATGACCTAGATTAGAAGTTGGATTGAAATTCAGAAGCTATCCCACTGCTAGATCTACACAAACCGAAGTTTTAATAGCTTACACATACCCTAAGTCTTGTGGGGCATTCTGTACAGGCCATCAAGTTATTGCACGACTGTATACTCTCCAAAGGCAAGTGAACAGCTTCACCAACTGAATAGCAGAGATGATGAGGCACTTTAAAAAGCAGAAATGAAAACAGAAAAAGGATGTGGATGGTGCTGAGACTTGCTTGAAAAGAAAAACAAATCCTTAAGAACCAAGAACAAAATCAAAATTCAGGAAAATAGAGTTAAATTTTTTTAGGATGCTTCAAAGTATAAAGCTTTTCTAAAAGAAAATTGGCAGGTAGGAATTTAGGTACTATGATAATATAAATCATTTTTATTATATTGGAAGATTACTACACATGCTAATGTTACTACCCATTATTATACATGCTACAAAGACTGATGATAATGTTCAGTTTATCAGAGGTGAGGAACCTGTACAGCACTGGACCTGGAATCAGGAAAATCCGAGTTAAAATCTAGCTCAGACAGTTATTACCTATGTGACCTTGGGCAAGTAATTTAATCTGCTCAGCTCAGTTTCCGGAACTGTAAAATGGGTTGTTGTGAGCGTCAAAGAAGATATTTGTATATTGTTTAACACAGCACCTGGCACATAATGGGCACTTTGAAAATGTTAACCATTATTACTATTGTTCATATAACATTCTTTGTTACATAATTAGATTCATGGCATGAAATCATTTTTAAAAAATCAGAAAAAGAGGGGTGGGGTGGCTAGGTGGTGCAGTGAATAGAGCACCGGCCCTGGAGTCAGGAGGACCTGAGTTCAAATCCGACCTTAGACACTTAACACAAAAACTAGCCGTGTGACCTTGGGCAAGTCACTTAACCCCAACTGCCCTCCAAAAAAAAAAAAAGCAAAAAACAAAAATAAAACAAAAAAATCAGAAAAAGAAGCAAATCACAATCCAAACACCTCATTCCTGTACTTGGACTTAATTCATAGCATTTGTAAATCAAGAAAAATACATTGAGGCAGCTAGGTGGTGCAGTGAATAGAGCGCTGGCCCTGGAGTCAGGAGGACTTGAGTTCAAATCCAGCCTCAGACACTTAACACAAAACTAGCCACATGACCTTGGGCAAGTCACTTAACCCCAATTACCCTATATTTCCCCCCTCCAAAAAAGAAAAAGAAAAAAAAAGAAAAGAAAAATACATTATTGAGTAATGTACTTTTTTCCTTAAATATGAGGCAAATTAAATCACAATGAAGTCTCATCCTAATCTTGCTCACATGGAAACTCAAAATATAGGAGAGAATCTAAGTGATATAAAATAGGTTTGAGATATAAGAATGAGTTTGATGATGCTTAATTTTCTGCTATAGTTACATCCATGCCACCTCATAAGATTATAATTAAAATCCTCAAAGATTTAAGAGTTTTAAGTGCTTTAAGAGTTTTCATGTGTTATAATCAAAGTTTTTAGGTTTCATGTAAAATTTTCCATTTCCCTCAAAAGCAGCTTTTCCTGCTAAATCTGATAGAAAAAAAATTAAGATGTATAGAGGTTCATTGACTTGCTCAAGGTCACATAGGGAGTAAATATCAGAGGTGAAATTTGAACCCATGTTGTCTGACTTCAAGTCTATTCTTCTTTCTATAAACTGTATCTGTATTAAGAGAGAAGTCTCAAAGCCTTGGCTGAACAATTATAAACAGAAGATCCAATGCATGTCAGGTGTGCCTTTGCCAAATATTTTGCCTTGCTTCTGGATAGAAGTGATCAAGAGCCAGATTTTGGCTCCCTTGAAGAACTTCCTAACAAGCAGAGTGGGGGCCATCTCCTGTGGTCCTGACTGATATCTGGCCACTGGACCCAGATGGCTCTAGAGGAGAAAGTGAGTCGGGTGTCTTTGCACAACCTTCCCTCACTCAAATCCAATTCACTTGCAAGTCATGACATCACTTGCTGATGTCATGGTCCTCTTTGAGAACAAGGACAAATAGCAACAAGTAGAGTGGTTTGAGAATAGGATGAGCAACCTACAAATTGGCAGATTTCCTGTCCCAGGACATGTTCAAATATAAGCTAAATAACAGTTTATTTTAAATATTGTAGAGGGAGTTAGCGTAGCGGTTTGAAAGAGATGATCTCTAGGCACCTTTGACTTCTATTAGTCTATGATCCATGAAGCCCTGCCTTCCTTGTACCTAGTCTGACCAGCTCAGTCTAAAATGATCCTTCCGTTCCTTCTTACTTCTCTAGCAAGTGTTGTCTCTGCCATTCATGGACAATTAAACATGTGCTGCTTTGTGATTTCTCCTTGATTTTTGTTTAAGCTATTATTTAAATAGTTTATTTATAGTCAACTTTTTGAACTGAGTTTCAATCCAGTTTTGGACACTTACTAGCTGTGTGACCCTGTGCAAGTCACTTGACCTCTATTTGCCTCATTTTACTCATCTGAAAATAGGGATAATAGTTCTTACCTCGAAGGGTTGTTGTAAGGCTCAAATGAGATAATAATCGTTAGCACTTGGCATAGGGCCTGGCACATAGTAGGCCCTGTATAAAGATGGGTTATTACCTATTATCATTATTTACTTTTTACATATCTTGCCACCATAGACAGAAGCCGAGTTTCTTGAAGGAAGTGACCATCGTTTACCTAGAATCATAGAATTTTAGAATTCTAAGGGACTTTTTGGGTGGGGTGATAACATTTATGCAGCAGTCTTAGTGGATGCTTTTGGAACTGTAAGAGACTGTAGCTGATTTGAAAGCCAAATCTTGTGGTGATTGTTGTTTTCTGTCCTTTGTTTCTTGGAGAGGACCAATAACTTCAAGGGGTGGTGTGTTGATTTGCACGTGGACTGGATTTAGGTGAGGAAGAGTTGCACAAAGTCAACACTCTCACTCTCTTTTCCAGAGTCATGGAAGTCCAGTGGCAGGACAAAAGTCAAGATGACTGGTGATGGTCCTGGATGCAGCGGATGATCTTGACATCCTCGATGTCTGTCAAAGCTCCAAGCACAGAGCCTGCTTCAGCTGCCTTCATGGTCATTGGAAAAAGTTGTTCTCCACCCATTTCACTAACTTACCAAAGGGTTTGATGCCTTCAACCTAATTTAGCCTGTCTGTCAAGATGGTTTTCCCAGGGTGTGACCACTGTACATGTTGTAGCTTCTGAGAGTCACAGATGAGATTTGGGTGAAAGGTGGATACCAATGGTGGAAGAACAGCCCTGAAGAGGACACAGCAAGGCCTCGTACCAGAAGTGCTAGTCCTTCCTGAACACCCAGTACACCGGCAACCAAGTCTAACAAAAACTGATATAATAATAATGGAACATCTTAAAGCATTTATAGAAATATTAACACTTCCTTATTAATAAGGAAGAAAAAATTAATAGCACATGAGTAACAGGTCAGAAACCTATCCTTTTGGACTGATTAGATGGCATTTCACTAAACAATTGTAAAGGCTGACAAAAGGTACATACCATTGGATTTCTCATATGAAACAGAAAGTGGTTTACCTCGAGATGGAGGTAAACTTTTATACAATGGCTAAGATTCAAGAGTGTAATCAGGGTCCTTTGTGGGCAACATCCACATGAAACACATGATATCCTCTGATATGTTGATGCAGAAGTATCAAATGTTTGAGTCGTTTGGATTTGTTTGAGGAAAATGTGAGAGGTAAAAAAGGAGCTGATGGCATCATGATAGGACCAGGTTATTACCAAAAGAAAATAGAAATAGTAAACAGATTAAAATGAAAAGGATTATCCTTAAGGAGTCTAGACTTAATGATAATGTAGATTATGCAAGGAAATGAAAAATTTGTGCAGGCTGAAAATATTTGATTGGCTAGATTATATACCAGAAGCTCTTTACCTTTTATTGGCAATAAATTCTATTCATACAATTACAGATATCAAAATATCATTAAGAATCCAACCAATAAACCATACTGCAACTGGATCTTTAGCACAGACTAAAATGTTGTTCTCAATTGCCCAGGTGAAACAATGATTCATAAAACTTGAAGAATAATATCTTTAGTAGGTATTACCACAGGATACTTATAATCTCCAAGGGACATGAAATGAAAATCTCAATACTCATAATCTCCAAGATATATTAAATGAAAATCTTTCAAAATAGAGTTTTACAAGAAGAAGGAAAACTCTTCAGGATACTGATATACAGAATGATCCCATGTTATTCCTGTTTTCTTGCCTGCTACTGGGGTGTTGACAAGGATCTCTCCTTAGGTATCCAAAAGAAGATGAGCTTACATCCTAATACTTATATTCAGCTAGGAAAAAAAAAGTTATTAAATCTACTTGAGCAATAGTCCAAATGGCATTAAATAGAATAGAATAATAACAGTATTGTGACTTGTCCCAGGACTATTTCTATCTGAAATCCATTGAAAAAGATGAGAACAAGAACTATTATTTCTACTACTACAAATAATAACTCCTGTTTTATATGTTCTCCCTTTATGATACTACTTCATTGGGTAGTATAGTCATAAAAGGGCCAGGAGAAGACTGAAATCAGATAGATTCTAGGTGAACATTTGATGTGTAAAAAGAATAGGAAAAGAACTTAATGGAGATGGTAAAATATGTGTAATGGTGACAGGTCAATGAGGCTTAGGCTTTAATTCATGGCTATATGCTCTGTTGGCTGGCAATCCATTTGGAGGCCCAGTGACTCTTCTTCTGGAAGTGGAAGTGCATGCATGATGCAGGAGCTGTTTCCCTCTCTGAATTAGAGTATGCATAGTATCCTATGACTATTTCCTGCTGGCTTACTGCATGGTGATGAAAAGTCTTTTAATTAACTACTGAGCTGGAATAGAACATGTACACCAAAGGCCAAAGAACTTTTTCTTCTCTAACTGAGAAAGAAGAAATGCTGCTAGCTTCTGAGTAGGGAAGAGGTGAGCAGCAATAGTACATCAGCCCATTACTAGCAGCTGCCTGGTCTCCCCACCAGGCTGTCATATAGGTGTGAACACCCTATGATGTCTCTGTTGTGCTTATTCTGTCCTGATCCTAATTAGGGGAATGAATATCAGGAATGGGTGGACTAGGGTATGACCTTGTGAGCCTTGAGCTATTGATGCTCACACATACATTATCTCATTTGAATCTTATGACGACCATGTGATATAGAAAACATAGGTACTCTGATCATCATTTTACAGATGAAGGAAGAGATTCAGGGAGGTAAATAACTTCTCCAGTTTCACACAGCTAATAAGCATGCAGATTAAGGCAGCATTTATACCTAATTTTTCTTTACTCCAAATTTACTACCATATTCACTGCACCAGTAGACATATTGGTAATGCCATTAAGAGGGAGGGACCAACAGGTTAAGGGTTGTGAGTTACAGGAATTGATGAAAGAGGTTCTATTTATGCCATGTGCACTTTGAAGGTAAGAAGATTAGCCTGCTGACAGTAGGTGATTTGGGTAGTTAAAGCAAGCATGATGTCTTTGAATATTAAGACTTAGTTTCCTCTCCTTTAAAATAAACAATTGGACCGTATAATTTCTAACATCTCTTCCAGCTGTAAATCCTGTGATCATTCTTGAATAAATAGTAACTGAAACACAAACATTCAATCTGTCAATGAATGCTTAGCAGTAGGCATCAATGGGAGTGAAAGAGGAGTAAGAAGCTATTTCAGTCTTCATGCTACAAAGCTCCTCAGTAGAAGAAAGTTAAAAACAATGCAATAAATAGCAACAGATTGGGAGTCAGTCTCAATATGGACCACCACTTTTCTAATTGCATAAAGGGGTCCATATAATTTTCTAGAAAACAAATGATGGTACTGAAAATTTCATGAAGAACTTTACTAAATCTCCGGTATTCCACAAGATTCCCACCCTTCTTTCAGAGTACTGAGAAACTGAGCAAACTTGTTTTAGATCGCATTGTATGTGTTTTAGTTCACAACACAGGGCTCAAATTCAGGTTTAATTGAAGCAGTATTTTTCCTTAAGTTCTTGTAGTATTTTTTAAAAAGGATTTTCAGAAAGGTGCATTATCATCAAGCATTTATCCAAAGGAGAAAGTGAGGCTGTTGACAACCTTTGCACAGCCCTTCCTCACTTAAATCTAATTCACTTGCAAGTCATGGCATCAGTTTCCTGATGTCATGGTCCTCTGCAAGAAGGAAGGACAAACAGCAACAACAATCAATTTACTATCACATGCTGCCTCTTTCTGAAAGATTTCCTTCCACACAGACACAGAGGGAGGCAAGAGAATTGGTCAAGGCTTGATCCATACCTGGGATGGTGGTGTAGACAGTAGAGTGCTGAAGTTGTAGTAAAAAAGATGGAGATTTGAATTCCACCTTAGACACTTATTAGGTGTGTATGATCATCGTCACACCCCAATTTCCTCATCTATAAAATGATAGAGTTGGACTCTGACTCTCACATACCTTCCAGCTCCAAGTATGGCAGTCTCTCAATAAACATTTATCCTCTATCACATGTTATCTCTCTTTTATGAATATTTACCATTCCCCCACCCCTTTTAAAATAGAATCAAGGATCTAATCAAATCTTGAGTTATTTCTCTATTTTCTGAGGTTCTTGGGATTAAAAAAAAGGGGGGGGGGAATTTTCAGAACAACCCATCACAAGCATTTGTTAAGTTCCCTCATGTACAAGGTTACATACCAGATCTTTCTGATGAGTATATTAAAGATTTTTTTACACCATTCTTTTATATGTAAACAAGGAAGCTTTTGAATGAGTGGATTACCAGAGCACAGGATGGGTATGGGGAAATAGAAGCCTAGTAAGGGAGTGGAAATTGAGAGACTTGCCCTTTTTTTTGGCTTAATTCCCAGTATTGTTGGCTAGATGTATTTTCTATTTGAGTTGTCTCAGAGAATCAGAGAATCATTTTTTTTTCTATCAGTTAGCATTTGGGGTTATTTTTTATCAGCATTTCACATTTTATAATTCTAGAGGACTTTCAAGCTCTTTAACTTCTTGCCTACAACACTATCATTTTCTAGAATTCCAGCCAAAGGCAGATTTCAAGGATGCAGGCATGACTGGGAGAGTTTCCCTGTTTCTCCTGTAATTTGCACAACTTGAACGTGCTTGGAAAACAAAAAGAATAAAACAACCTTTTAGAACCTGGTAACTTCCCCTTCCTTTCCCTCCTCCCTTAAAAACAGAGCTCAGTGATTTATCATATATGTCCCAGGAGACTTACCACTTTGTTTTGAAATGGCATTAATCAAAATCAAATTCATAGGTCAAAGAAACTGATTAAAGTCTATTTCATTAGAACAAGGGTCTAAAAAAAATCTGAATTTGATTTTCCGCATCACTGAACTTCATTCCCAGTTGTATGATGTTGAATTAGGTTTCAGAGGTGATGTAACTTATCCAAATTAAACCTGTCTCCCATGACCATCTTACACATAATAAAGATTTCATAAATGTTTATGAATGAATTAAGGATCCCTAGACATTTGCTTAGGACCTGGAGAGGCCCTAAAAACTATTCCATTAATGTTATCAGAATTGTGTTTTTTCCTAGTTGATACTAAAGTTCCCAATCATTGGTAAAAATTGGAAGCTGTACAAATTAGCTCAAATTGTTTAAAAATTGAAAACATACTTTTTAAATTATCCATTTTTTTGTAGGAAGCATGAAAGGGCAGGGTGGGAGGTTTGGTGACATTTAACTTTTCCTCTTCTCCTCCTCTTCTACCTCCTTTTCTCCCTCCTCCTTCTTTCCCTTCCTCTTCTTCATTTCAGAAGAAGTAGCACCAGATTCAGATTATTGACAAGTGCTCAGATAATTGATTGTAGAATGGATATTTTCATGAGAAAAATGTTTCGCTCAAACTAGCCTCTACCACAATAGAACAGTTATATGTAATCATTAATACGTTAAGCCAAGGGAGATGAGGCATACAGAAACTTGTTTGGCATTATGGTTGTTTTTGTTTTTAAATTGTTTTTTTTGTTTCTGTTGGGAAATTCCAGTGAGCAAACTGCTTCTCCTGATATGAGTTTTCATCTTTTTTAAACTTAGACACTTACAGCAGGAGGTCTTAATTTTTTTGCGTGTTCTAGAACTTTTTCGGCAGTACAGTAAAACTCATAGATTCCTCAGAATAATATTTTTTAAGTATAAAAAAAACCCTACAAGATTATAAAGGACATGTTGATATGAGGTTATCAAAATCTTTTTTTTTTTTTAAAGCAAGGTCATGGACCCCAGATGAAGAAACTCTGGAGATTTAGAGGATTTCTTGAAGACACTGAGGGGTTAATTAAGTTGCTGGGAAGTATAGGATACAAGATGTAGATGTGAATTCAGGTCTTCATGAGAGGCAGGCCATTCTTTTGTCTACTATAACCATACTATCTCTCTTTTTAGATATTTAAAATATTAAAAGTCTACTCCAGTGCTTTCATGTGGTGCAGAAATGACCCTGGCTTCTCAAAGGCACAGAGAGAGAGATACGAGGTAAGAACACTGGTCTTGGGCAAAGAGTCTCCTCAACAGTTGGAAGCAGAGTTTTGCAAACCAACGTAAGCTCTTATGATCGCCTATAAAATGAAGCTTGTGATCTTGAACTCCTACTTCTGAGCAGTGTTGTAAAGTACCAGATAAAGAACTAATTTTGAAGATACTAATTTATTACAAGGTTAGATATCTAGTGGATTCTTTGGCAGGTCATGAAACCTTATAGCTCCATACCTGTTATCATCTGAATATCCCATAGAAAGTTCAAACTTAAACGTGACTAATGTGGAAATATGTTTAATATGATGGCACATGTATGGCTTATATCAGATTGCTTGCAGTTTTGCAGTGGGGAGGAGGAAGAAAAAAAATTGGAACTCAGAATCTTATAAAAGTGAATGTTGAAAATTATCTTTAAGTGTAATTGAAAAAAAATACTATTAAGTATGAAATCAAAA
>CM053601.1:28987866-29019506 GCA_028646575.1 Pseudocheirus occidentalis | reverse complement strand
GGTTTTTGTACATGGTCTTTTCGGGTGTGTGTGCATGAACATATGTGAGCATATGTTTCACAGGGGGATTGGGATGTGACCGCCCCTGCATAAAATTATTCCTGGCAGCTATACACGTTCTGATTCCATCCCCTTTGGCCTAAATTCAGTGACATTTTGACTATGTACAGCTACAGGACAGAATTAGAAGAAATTGTTTGCAGTATTCCCCAGACTTAGGGCCAGTTAAAGACTCCGAGGTTGCTATAAATTAGTGCAGGCGTGTCCTTAAGGCCAGGGAATGATTGAAGATGCACTCTGTAACCTTGCTCAGCATTTTTGGTTTGTGTTTTTAAGCATTCTTCAGGCATTAAAAGTGGCCCATATTATCTTAGAGAAACTTCCTTTTTTGGAATTGGACTGGTTTTGGCATCTCTAACTAGAGATAAAAGACTTGGATATGGGAAGAAACAGTACTTTTGTTAACCATATCCTTGTTTTCATTTTAAGGTGTGGGTAATGTTTAACAAAGTAGAATTAAGAAAAAAAATGAATTTATAAACTGAAAGAAATTTGAGCTGTTAATGTACATTTAAATGGCTTTTGTGTTGATTTGAGTGTCAGCCTTCATAAAACTATCTCTTGGGCATTTTAATCCTATTCATTACTCTGACCTATGTCTTATAAGTTCATTCCTTTGATGAACATTTGAAATGATATTTGATTTTGGGACTAACCTCCTTTTATGACTAAATTTTGGTGGCAATTCAAGTATGTAGGGAGGCAGATTAACTTGTGAAGATTGAAGGGCCCCATTTAGTGCATTATGGTTATAAGTTAATATCAGAGCAGTGTCAGATTATAGGAGAATATGTGTCCTTATCACAGGTGTGATGACATTTCAAAACGTAAGATTATTTGTTGAAATTTCTTGAGGTGGTGCTTTAGGGATAGAGCTTTAAATCATCTACTATTCTACAAAATTCAACTAGGCTGTTTCTTTACATTTTTACCCTCTTTCATATCCCTATATTAGCCAGCTATTATATTATTATTAATGATGGTGAGGAATAAAAGCCATATATTTATTTCATTTATGGTTTTGCCCATTTGAACTTCACGATAGCTCTGTGAAGTAGGTATTCTTATAATCCCCATTTTACAGATGAAGAAACTTAGGTTGCAAGAAGTTAAGTGATCACCTAACTAGTAAGCATCTGAGGCAGAATTTGAACTCAGGTCTTATTGACTCCAAGTCCATCACTGTTTACTGCACTGCCTAGGAAAAAGGCATTAGACTTAGGACCTGGGTTAGGTTCTGGCTCTGCTACTTTTGGGGTCACTTAGGTTATCTGGATCTTCAATTTGGCATTGAATTAGGTCATCTCTAATGTTTCTTCTAGCTCTCTATGTATGATTTAATAATTATTGTCAAGAGAATCTTAGCTGAGATATAGCCAAGTTATTCTTTTGTAGTAGTTACAGAATTGCAAATTTTATTTTATTTTAAATAGTATTTACCTTTCCTTAATTACATATAAAACAACTTTTAACATTTCATTTCTTAAAAATTTGAGTTCCAAATTTTTCCCTCCTCCCTCCTTGAGATGTTAAGTAGTTTAATATAGGTTATACATGTACAGTCATGCAAAATGTATTTCTGTATTAATCCTGTTGTGAAGGAAAACATAGACCAAAAAAGAAACACAAAAATATAGGTAGAAACAGACATTTTTTAAAAAGACAACACAAAAAAAATAAAGTGAGAACTAGTATACTTCAATCGGTTCAGACTCCATCAGTTCTTTCTCTGGAGGTAGATAGCACTTTCCATCATTAATCCTTTAAAATCGTCTTGCATCACTGTATTGCTGAGAAGAGCTTCAGTTCACAGTTGAGCATCATACAATGTTGCTGTTACTGTGTACAATGTTCCCCTGGTTCAGCTCCACTTCACTTTAAAAGAATCACAAAATTTTAGGGTTGAAAGGGAGGAGGTATCTGGTCTCACCCATATCTGAAAGGAATGTAACATCCCCCCTATAATGCACCCATCGAGTGGCCATTTGACTACTGATTTGGTTCAAAGAACTTCATTGAGGGAACTCCACCCCTTCCACCTCTGGACAGCTCTGATTGTTAAGAAGTGTTTCCTCTTTGACCTTTGTCAACTTCCATTTATCATTCAGAGCTTAATGAAGACTGTCTTTCTGTATGTTTTTAAAGTAATACATTTAAGAACTTTAATTTGAATTCCTTAAAATTAAGTATTTATATTCTGTAATGATTGGAAGATAGTTCAGCAGTTTGTGAAAATTTCCCAGATCTATTAGAACCAGAAGGCAAAGTGAAGAAAGAATCCCCCAATTACCTCTTAGACAGAAACTCCAAAAGGAAAAGTCCTAGGAATATTAAAAGTCAAATTCTGTACCTCCCATATCAAATTTAAAATCCTGTAAGCTTCCTGAAAGAAGCCTTTCAATTACATAGGAGCTGCAATCAGAATTATACAAGACCTGATAGCTTCTACTGAAACAAGAGGAGATCATGGAAGATAATATCCTAAAAGACCCATGAGATAGGTTAACAACCAAAATAAGTCTCCCTGGAAAGCTGAATATGATCCTATATATTTGTTTTTTGTTTTTGTAAATAAACCTTTAATGAAATAGAGGAATTTCAATCATTTATGTTAAAAAGACCAGAGCTGAATTGGCACTTTTAATGCAAACATAAGAATCCACAGAAACTTAGAATAGCAATATTTGTGCAATTGGAAAGAAATGTATGAGACTGTAGTGCTAACATCCTGATACAGAGAGAAGAAACGTGTGTCCCCTTCAGGACTTTAATGTCTTGAGAGTGTATTGGAAATGTGTCATCATTATGTCTAACAGATTTAATTAATACTAATTACTTTAATAAATGTTGACATGGAATTCCTTTATACTTCTTGGGGAATAGATTAGTTGAAATGAAATTTAAATGTTTTTAATAATTAGTGAAATGGTTCACTTTCATGCCCTCTCCACTCCAGCATTAAAACCAATATAATACTCTAAAAGAAAACCCATTTTAAATCTTAGATTTCTTGCATGCCTTCTCCAATCTAGCATTAAAACCAATCTAGTACCCTAAAAGAAAACCAACTTAAAATTTTAGATTTCTTGAATGTTTCAGGAAACACAGTAGAAAGTGTCCAACATTTAGTTTCACTAGTTTCTCTGTGAGGGATATTATTCATTTGAGATCAGAGTCTACTCAGCTAAGCATTTTTATCTTTGGAGTTCAAATTCCAATATATATTAATTATAATATATATATATATATATATATATTGGTTTGCAGTGTGGTGGTAGTTAGTGTTTGGAATTAAGTGAGATTTGAGATAACTTCTTTGTTGGATAAAGTTTGTTTTGGAACTGGGCACTCAGCAGCTAGGAAGGCTTAATTTGAGGGAAAGCTAGGTACCCTACTCCTCAGACTAGAGAGTTAAGAAAAGTCTGAGAGGATGAGAAACACGTGTTGATAGGTATTAAGGGAGCAGCCTGTGGATAAGGACAGTTTGAAGATAAGGAAGAGAGTGGGGAGGATACAGGGGACAATCTTCTGTAGAAGCTGGGACTAAATGGGATCACTGCTCTATGTAGAAGGCTTCCACTTGGTGAGGAGAAATGCTTCTTCTTTGTCTGAGATGGAATTCTTAAGGAGATGATAGCAGGAGATGCCTGTTTGAGATGAGGCAGAGGAAGAGGGAGCTCTCAGGGAATGGCCTCACCTTTTTTTCAGTAAAATTTGAGGCAGTTTTCTCAGCAGAGGGATGAAGAGAGGGGAAGTCATGGGAAGTTTGAGGAGGGAAGAAAAGGTTTGACAAGAGCTGGGGTGGAGTAAATAGTGAGCTGACCAGGAAGGTGTAAAGGAGATTAACTAGCTCCAGTGGATATTATATAACATAAAATTGTAGTGAGCACGTTACACATTGTTGTAGAATCTTGAAGTTTTAGTGCTGGAAATGGACCTCAGATCATCTATGGATCTTTCTTTATTCAATAAATATTAAGTGCTGGCTATTTGCTAGGCACTTTTCTAGGCACTAAAGATAAGAGAAAAAAGTGAAACAGTACTCTCTTTCAGGGGATTACTTTGTACTGTGGGATGTCTTTTAAACATTTATTATGCACAGATTATCTCTGTGCATGTTTTTTCTAAGGTACTATATGATATTGAGAAATATGTATATTCTTTAATAGCCCCATTCAGGAGGTACAATAAAAGCTAACTTTTGTGTAGTGCTTACGGTGTCCCGGGTACTGTGCTAATTGCTTTATGATTGTCTTATATGGTCCTTACCCTCCACAAGGTAGGTGCTATTCTTATCCCATTTTATGGATGAGGAATCTGAAGCACACCAAAGTTAATAACCTGCCCAGGGTCACGTAGTTAGTAAGTGTCGGAGGCTGTATTTGAACTCGGGTCTTCCTGACTCCAGGGCCGGTGCTCTATTCACTGCACCACCTAGCCACCCCAACTGTGGTTTTTCTATAGGAGAGACCCCTGAGGCTGATTGCATTCAGTCCTTTCAAATTGAGAGGTTTGTGGTCTTGCCTGGTTTCTTGCCCATGGTCAGTCTTGTAGGAGAGAGGGCTGAGAGCACATAACCTCAAACCAGTTCTAACCTTCCGTATCCTTGGCGTCTCCTCCCTCAGAAAAGTTATACTCTCTTATCTTAGAAAGTTAGACATAATTGATGTTTTTTACATCTTGTAGATGTAAGGGTTCAAATACTAAGCAGATGCTACTTTAGTCAGTTGGTGAAACATAGGCCTTTGAAGTTGGTTGGACTAGCCAACCTCTAAGTTCTCTTCCATCTAGAAATCTATGATACTGTGAACCCTGAAAATAACATTTTTATTCTGCATCGAATGTCCAAGGTTAAACATGTGTAGTGGTCCATATTTCAGCAATTTAGTTGATGGACCCCAGGGGAATCAGTGAAGAGCAGATTTATGGAATAATAAAAGGCATTGTAAGCCAGGGATCTGCTCTCAAGTGGACAGAAAGCCAATAATCTGTTCATATGTGGGAAGTATTCCAGATGACTTGAGTTCTGCTCCTTCTTGGCTTGGCCACTAATTTGTACGAGGGGTGGGCAGGTTTTATTCCTCCTGGGTCTCAATTTTCGCATTTGGAAAGTGAAAGAGTTCAACTAGATCTCAGGGGTTCTTGACCTTTTCTGCATAATGGATACTTTGGCAGTCTTGGGTGGCCTCAAAAACTTTTTAAACACAAAAAATACAATGCATAGGATTACAAAGGAAACTAATCATATTAAAATATAGTTATCAAAAAATATTTTTAAAAGCAAGCCCCTAAATCCCAGGTTAGGAACCCTTGGACTAATTGATTCTCAAGAACCCTTCAAACTTAGGGACCAGAAAGAAAGCTTTTCCTAAATGGGTAGGGTAGGAGGATGGGGGCAGGACTTGGGTAGAGAGGGGGTACTGCCTGTCAGAAAGGCTGTGAGGAGCAGTGTGTTCCTGTTATAGGTTTCAAGGGCACAGGATGTCCAACACCTGATATATTGAGTAACTGAATAAAGTCCAACATGATAGTATAATTTTATCTTAGTGATATAAATTCTAAAATAGAAATATAGATGTGTACTAAATTTGTTTCTAGTTTTTGTATCTTTGGGACTGTAGAATAGAAAAAGCAGAAAAATTTAAGTGTAAGTATTCCATTACTAATTTTACAGTATAAATCAAGAGAATAGGGGTCCAGGCTATGTTTTCTAAATTTCAACTTCACCACATAATTGGGATATTGAATGTACATGCCCATGCTTCTGTGTAGTCAAGGGGCTGGGTGGGGGTAGCATTTGATTGCATTTGTCTGTACTTATTGAGTCCAGGCATACCGAGAATGAACCCTGGTAGTTTAAGTTTGATATTGGAACACAATGAAACAGTCATAGGTTCACGTACATTTATGTATGTGTGTGTATACACACATATGCGCCCCCATCTATTTATTCATTCATTCAGCTGAAACTGGAGAATGATATTAAACAATGATAGGAATTGAAAACCTAAATTGATTCAACTTAGTAAACCATCATGGTTTATCGAGTCAAGCAAATGACATGCCCTGCCCCCCTTCCCTGTAGCTACTTTATGTCAGTAGTGAGGAAGTAACAACAGTAATTATGATCCCTTAATCCTCTGAGCCAACTGATTCTCTAGGAATGACTTAATACCTTTTAAGGAAAAGCTAGCCTGACTTGCACGAGGGTTTAGGGTTAGGATAGTGCTCCTTTCACTGCTGTCTTTAGATTTTGGATCTCAAACTCTTGTCAGAGTCATTTGATACAAAGATTTTTTTTTCCTCCTTTTTTGACTGTTTTCCTTATTATCCCAGATATATTAACTTTATTTGTGCAGAAGCTTTTCAGTTGCATGTAATCAAAATGATCAATTACCTTGATGGTGATTATAATAAATAATAATAAATACCTAGTTTTCAGCTAGCATTTTAATGTTTGCCAAGTGTTTCATGTATTAATCTGGTTTTATTCTTACAACAACCCTGTGAAATGGTTGCTATTCTTATCCCCATTTCATAGATGAGGAAATTGAGACTGAAGAAGTAGCCACTATGGCATTTAGATTTTGCTGTGTCACACAGCTAAATTAGTCTATGAGGCAGAATTTGAACCTGTGTCTTCAGGATTCTAAGTTCAACCCTTTATTCACTGAGCCCCACCTAATTGTCTCTATTTCTTGTTTGTCTAAGAATTCATCCCCTAGCCATAGCTGCAGAAGCAGGTAGGTAGCCTAGTGGATAGAGTGCATGAACAACAAAGTCCCGTAGCTGAGGAAGGTGTATGATCTGTTTCTCCTGATTTTTCAGGGTATGGTTTTTAGTATTCAAATCATACATCTATTTTAAATTTCTATCTCATATATGACGTCGATCTAAGCCCTATTTCTGCCAGACTGTTTTCCCGTTCTTTCAGCAGTTCTTATCAAATAGAGAATTCTTTCCTAAGAATTTATCTTTTCAGGTTTATCAAACATTGGATTGTGGAGTTGTCTTGTTTTTAATTTTTTTTTTTTGGCCATATTGAGCAGAACTGGGATTTAACACAACTTCTCTTATTCTAAGTCAGTGGTTCTCAACATTCCTAATGCCGTGACCCTTTAATATAGTTCCTCATGTTGTGCTGACCCCCAGCCATAAAATTATTTTCATTGCTACTTCATAACTGTAATTTTTCTACTGTTATCAGTTGTAATGTAAATATCTGGTATGCAGGATGTATTTAAATTGGACATAACCCACAGGGTGAGAACCGCTGCTCTAAATGCAATGGGCTCTGTATTCTGCTCTCCAGATTTTGTTCACACGCCCATGCCTCCAGTTTTCTGTCTGCTTTTCTTACCATTAATAGTGATTGATCTCAGTAGGATTGCTCTCCTTAAAACAGCTGAAGTCGTTCAGTCTCTGGTTTGGACACAAGCAGTGGAAATTCAATTCAGTGAGCATTTGTTAGGTGCCTACTGTCTTCTAGGTGCAATGCTAGGAACTGGGAATACAAAGAAGGAAATGAAAAGAGCCCTCACCCTCTAAAGACTTAGATTCTATGTAGGAGATAAAACATGTAAATAAGATGAATGTTAAGCATATGCAAAGTAAGTTCAAAAACAGGGAGAGCACTAACCGCTGGAGGAAAGTAATTATGTATAAATTGTCATTTGGGGAGCTTTGAACAAAGCTAGGAATTCTAAGAAGCAGAGATTGGGAAGGATGGCATTCTAGTCAGAGGGTAGCACCTAGGCAAAGGCAGGGAGGCGGGAGATGGAATATTGTGTAAGGGAAATTGCCAGTCTGCACATTTGCCTTAGAGAAGGCCAGAGAGAAATATTAGGAAATAATATTGGAAAGGGCAGAGTGGAGGCACATGCTGGAAGGTGTTTAATGCCAGACTCAGTCAACTCATATTAAACTCCTACTATGTGCTAGAAATGTGCAAAGTGCTCAAGGAGCTTGCATTTTGGAAACTATGGAAGGAAACTATGCACATTCCTATGTATGTTGAAAATATATATTACGTAAATGAAAGATAATCTCAAAGAGAAAAACTAGCAGGGAAGGGCCATGTGAAAGAAGGAGAGATTTGATATGTCTTGAAAGAGAAGCTAGGAATCAAAGGTGAGTAGGAAGAGCCTTACAGAGGTGCAGGTCAGAGTCCACTGGTGCCTTAGAACAGCCCATATAGCTGGATCATTTTATCCTCGAGACAGCAAAGAGTCCATAAAGGTTTTTGAGTAGGACACTGACATGGTCAGATAAGCAGTATCTATGAATTGGAGAAGGAAGAGAATGGAGGCAGGCAAAACAATGATGAAGCTAATCTAGAGTTGATGAGGGCTTGAAATAGGGTAGAGACTGTGGGAGCCTCTGTGTGATTAGGAGAGAAGGGAACAGATGTCAGAGATATCCCCAAGTTGGAAAGGACCTAGCACTTGAAACTGTCTTGTAGGGGCAGTCTTGGAGATCCTAGATTTCTCTCTAATGCCTCCTGGTCTTGCATAGCTTTAGAGATCTGTGGTTATGGGGCCTCAGGCCCCTATATTGGAAGATATTTAGAGTTGCCCTTGGGTGATGAATTAGAGGGTCATACATCTAGAGCTGCAAGGGTCCTTAGAGCAGGGATTCTTAATCTGGGTTCTGTGTACTTGTGTGTGAAGGGAAAAATATGTGTTTGTATATGTATACATATACATACATATGCACACATACACATACATACACATACATTTTAAGTGTATATACACACATAAATAGAGAACTATATTTCAGTATAATTGTTTTCCTTTATCTCCCTATGTATTTAATTTTGTGCTTTTAAAAACATTATTCTGAGAAGAGACCGTGGCTTTTGCCAGTCTGCCAAATGTGTCCATCACATCAAAAGGTTAGAGGTTTTCTGATACAACTTACTCATTTGATCAGAAACTGGGATTGTTCACTTGCCTGGGGTCATATTTCTGGCAAACTGCAGAGGTAGGATTGAAACGTGGGTTCTGGGATCCTTGATTCAGTGAGCTTTCCACCTCACCACCCTGTAACCTGCTGTTCAAACAGTTTGGGGGCAGCTTTTGGAATTATATTCCTGTTGCGGCTCCCAGGAAAACGTTCAGCTCAGTGCTACGGGGAGAGGCTGGAGGCCTTTTTGGAGTTTCTGCAGATTTTTCAAGACTTCAAATCGTGTTTGCTTCTTCGTTTGGAATTTAGCTGTTGGTTGTACTTGATGCATATTTATTTCGTTATTGGTTAACTAAAGGTGAATTTCCAGTCTGCCAAAAAGCTTTTGTGATTGCTAGGGATGAGTTAAGCATAGTATGGATACCCTCGGCTTTGTTGATTTTACGGGACATTTTATATTGAAGAAAATACTTTTTATTGGAATGTTCCAGACTATACTTTTATCTGGACCAGTTTCTCCTCTTACTTTCCAGCATTTCAGGCCTTCCAGTATTGCATTTTCATCTCTACTCCTTGCTTTTCTGGCTGATTTTATTAATAGCCAAGCCACGTAGTCTGGCTGTGTATTCTAAAACCCACTACTGTTCTCAGACAAGGGCAGGCTTTTCCTGATCCCAAGGGCCCATTCAAGCATATATGATTGTTTCTGTCAGTGACAGAGAATTGTATTGACAAACAGCCAGCCAGCTGTTTTTATTTTAGTCATGTTTATTTGACCTCCCAGCTTAATGTTCAGGTTTTTTGCAAAGTGCTATTAACTTGGTTGGTTTTTTTTTTTCTTGGAGAAATATTTTCCTGTTCTCTTCATTCCTTCTTTATTCTATTGTTCCCATAGCTCTTCTAAAATGTAAAATGCAAAAAAAAGAAAAGTTTTCTAAGTTAAATTCCCAATGTTTAAAAATTATTTATGCGCTGGAGTAGTTCTAACAATAGTATGTCGTTTGCAAATCATATCTTCTTAAGCAAGAGGTATGTGTGTCTTGATGGTCCCCAATTTGTGTTCCTTTTTGACACAAAATAATTTGCTCACAGTAGACTCCTCAAAGCAGCATGTCCTTCTTAGAGCAAGAGAACTTGCACACATTTGAAAAAGAAAGGCAGTTATTTGTAAAATGGTGAGCTGGCATACCTCTTGGGAAATGTGATTTCATTAAATAATGTATTTTGAAATAATTCATGTTAGAGCATATGGTTTAGGTTTCTTTTTCCCTTATCTGTTGGCCTATGGAAAATGTTTTGCTTTTCACATAAGCAGAGGAGAGAATTTGCCTTCAGCACAATTATTTCTCCATGAGTAAGGTGGAATAAGAGGCCTGAGTAAGTGTGGCCAACAGACAGTTCGACTCAGTTCCTTTTATGGAAAGTGGTGCTGCTCCATGACAAATGATTTGAAGCTCTTTGTACATGGCCCACTGGAGATGGGACTTCTGAAAGATGACCCATTTTGGAATTGTCACAAAGGTGTTTGTTTTCTTCTGTTGATGAAACATTAGCAGCTCCAGAAGGCTTGGCAGCTTTTCAGTCTCAGGGAATAGGTGGGTGTTCTTTAGTTATGGAGAACAGGAAAGGGAACTTAGACGTGGAGCTGTCCAAGCAGCTGTGAAGCTGACCTACGTCAGCCTAGGACAAACTGTCCCCGCTTCTGGGACTTGTCCTAGCTACGCTGGAATGTCTCGTCAGCTTAGGTTACATACCTTACAATTCCTGGGAGACAGAGATAGCTAGCTAGCTATGTGTACACATATTTTGTGTGTGTATAAATATATACACACACACACACACGTTTGCACACATATATGTATATAGACATATGGAGATATACTATATATGTATATATACTATATACAATATATGTATATAGCGTGCACACATGCTATATACATATACTATATATGTACACACATAAACATACTATCTCTATATAAATATATGATAAATATGTATATGTGTTTAAAGACTTAATTTAGGTTCCTTCTTTAGTCTATAAACTTAATGCTTAATTCAATCCCTAAGGATAGTAAAGTCTTAAGGATGAAGAATTCTTAATTTCCTTTTGTAATTTTCATTAATTTCTTAATACGTTTACAGTGTAAGTATGGGGGCAGCTAGATGGTGCAATGGACAGAGCACCAGCTCCACAGTCAGGAGGACCTAAGTTCAAATCCTGCCTCAGACACTTAATAGCTAGTGACCTCGGGCAAGTCAATTAACCCCCATTGCCTCAAAAAAAATGTAGTTATGTAGGAGTGCATGTTTATGCCCCACATACATCTTTAAGTTCATACATGTTATAAATGACAGTTAAAAGTCAAGTGAAAAGGTGGTCTTTGTGAGATTTAGGATAAATCACCTGTATGTTTCATTTAAAAAAATTCCATCTGAAGTTGGGTGGGCAGCATGATGTAGCAGACAACGGGATGGCCTTGGCACCGGACCATGATTTAAGTCCTTCCTCTGGCATATACTGGCACTATGACCTTGGAAAAATAATTTAGTCTCTCAATGTTTTATGTACAAGTCTCACAAGGGTGTGCCAGCCTGCATCAGGAGGAGGCGTTTCCTCGCTTGGGACTTCCCTATACAAGGAAATCACAAGTCCAGGCCATAGCTTAAAAGAATGTTTTTAGTGGAAGAAATTTAATCTGTTCCATCAGAGCCAGTTTAGGAAGGAATGTCTTGTTTTCAGTCGGTGTGAAGTAAAGCAACATCACAGGTGGGCTTTTTTTTTTAAAGTTCCAGACATCTGGATTTCTATTTCTTTATGACAAGTAAAATGGAATGCTTATGCATCATTTAAAAAAAATGTTTTGCTTGACTATGCTTGTTTATTTTTTAGTTTAATTTTTATTCATTTTGAACTTAAATACAAAAGGTAAAAAAACCATTGCCATGTACATAATACAGCATAAAGAGAGGATGTGATATAAAACCATGAATTTCCATTGTAGATTGCGTCCTTTTTTAAAACTATGTAATAAATACAACACATTGTTTTCAAAACTACCCTGCTTTTCTGTGCTTCCAGCCTTCTGAATTATTTAAAAATTTACTAATACAAAAGTTATTTTCTTACAAGATAAACTCTTTTATAGACATCATGTACAACCCTTAATTTATCTCAAAGACAAAGATGTAACTCTGTGTTCTATAGAATGGGGGAGCTAGTTGGCACAGCAGATAGAGTGTTGTTCCTGGAGTCAGGAAGACTTATCTTTCTGAGTTCAGATTTGGCCTTGGACACTTAACTTAGCTATGTGACCCTGGGCAAGTCACCTAACCCCGATTGCCTCATGTTTCCTCATCACTAAAATTAGCTGGGGAAGGAAATGGCAAACTAACCCCAAATGGGGTCATGAAGGGTTGTACATAACTGAAAAAAAATTACTGAATATCTGAACATTTTGTAGAAGAAATTGGGAAATGTTTATATTCAGTGGAAGAATCGGTCAGTAACATTTATAAAATGCCTACTATGTGCTGTGGTCTTGTGTTAAGAGCTGGGGATTAAAAAAGAGGCAGAAGCCCTCAAGGAATTTACAGTCTAATAGGGGAGACAGCATGGAAAGAAATAAATAGGAAGCAAGTTATATAGGAGATTAATAACAAATAATTAAGAAAGGGAAGGCATGGGAATTAAGAGGGGTTGGTGAAGGCTTCCTTTAGAAAGTGGGATTTTAGTTGGGACTTAACAAGACGCCAGGGAGCTCAGTAGCTGGAATTAGAAGAGGGAGAGGGTACCAGGCATGGGGAACAGCCAGAACAAATGCAGTAAAGTGAGAAATGAAATATCTTGTTTCTGGAACAGCCCCACAGGCCAGTGTCACTGCATCCAAGAGCTTATGTCAGAGAATAAGGAATAAGAAAACTGGATGGGTAGATGATAAAGAGCTTTGAATGCCAAACAGCATTTTGTATTTGATCCTAGAGGTGATGGGGAGCCACAGGAATTTATTGAGTAGGGGTAGTGCTATGATCAGAACTGTAGTTTAGGAAAATCACTTTAGTGGTGGCATGGAGGATGAACTGGGAGTGGAGAAAGACTTGAGGCAGGTAGACCCACCAACAGATTATTGCAATAATCCAGGAATGAGGCAATGAGGGCTTGCCGCTAGAATGGTAGCTTCATCAGAGGAGAGAAGGGGGTCTATTGGAGCGATGATGCAAAGATGGAATTGACAGCATTGGAAACAGATCGGATATGGGAGCTGACAGAGAGTGAGGAATCCAGGAGGCTCCTAGATTTCAAGCCTAAAGGAAAGGGAAGATGGTGTCATCCTCTACAGTAGCAGGGAATGTAGGAAGGGAAGAGAGTTTAGGAGGAATGATAATGAGTTACATTTTTGGACACATTGAATTTAAGATACTACTGGACGTCCGGTTTAAGATGTTTGAAAGGCAGTTGGAGATGTGAGCTAGGAGGTCAGTGTAGGACACTGAGGCAGGATAGGTACATCTGAGAATCATCAACGTAGAGATGGTTGTTAAAATGAAATCACCCAGTGAAGTAGGGAAGAGAGGGAGAAGAGGGTCCAGGACAGAACCTGAGGGACATATGTAGTTAGAGCACACCAAGTGGTCTTAGAAGAGGATCCAGCAAAAGATCCAGAAGGAGCTGTCAAGAGGAGAACCAGAAGAGAACACCAGCCCAAAGCCTAGAGAGAAGCGTGTAGGAAGGAAGAGAGGGTGATCAGTAATGCCAGAGGCTGCAGAGAGGTCTAGGAGAAAGAGGACTGAAAAAAGGCCATTGGATCTGGCAACTAAGAATTCGTTAGTAACTTTGGAGAGGGCAGTTTCAGCCCAACAGTGAGGCCAGAAGTCAGATGGGAAGGCATTAAGAAGAGCATGAGAGGAGAAAGCAGAGGCTCCTGTTATAGATGTGTTTTTTGAGGAGTTTAGCCACAAAGGGTAGAAGAGATGAAGGATGATAAGGCCTCCCTTCTATCTGCAGTGTGTGTCAATTTACTTTTACCCCACAGCGCCAGTCACCATTTCTGTAGCTTTTCTGACCAAAGTGCCCTTCTCTCCCCTATTCCCATCTCTCCCTTACAGTGACAGAAGGGTCTTTAAGGGCACAACTTGTCTCTACTTTTGTTTTTCCTCAGCTTTTAGCACTGTGTTTCACATATAATAAATATTTCATAAGTACTTCATTGATTCATTAAGTGTTATCTGTTTTAATGCATCAGAGCTTGGTGATTCTTTTATTGGGCCACTTTCTGTTTATAAATCAGTAAACAAGAAAAAGTCAAAACCACAATGACATGATGTTAAGTTAATATACATAGATATGTGTGCTTATATATGTGTATATATTCATGCACATGCATCTGTGTATATATGTTTATGCATATGTGTGTGTATATATGTGCACATACATATATGTATACATACATACACATACACTATTATTTAAACTGAAAACCTTTTATGCCAACATCTTGACCAGCATTTCTAAAACTGACAGTTTTGATATTGGTTTTGGGGCATGGTAACCTTTCCAAGTGTGAAAGTTATATATAGGACACTGGTTCATTTAAGGACAAATGCCAGAAGCTTCTAAACTTGCTCCTGACATGGAATAAATTTTGGGTGTTGTCAATTTTTGCATGAAAGAATCGGAAAACTACCTATTCTAATGAGCCTTTTCTTGATTTTTTTTTTTTTTTACAGTTGTGTAATTAAGCGGTCACCTTCCCTGAATGCTTATTCTGGCATTGTTTATGTTTATGTGTTCTTTTACATTAAAAGTTATAGAATCAAATCCAGGTGCACATGTGTGACATTCAAGGCTCTCCGTGATTTGGCCCCATTCTGCCTCTCCAGCTTTCTATCACATTACTACCCTTCATACCTGTGCTATACATTCCTGTCAAACTGGATTGTTGATTGGCTCCCTGAACTAGGCTTGCTGTCTTTTGCTTCTACTTTCAGTCAGGCCATCCTCTCATCTCCACCTGTTAAGATAATCCTCTTTGTCAAAGCTCAGGTCAGGTGTCTTCTCCTCTAAGAAGCCTCCCAGGTGTCCTAGCTGAAAGTATCCCTGCAGTTGTTCTAGAATGCTTTACCACACACTGCCTTGTATGTCATTCAGAGCCCTGGTGAGACATCTGACATCTTTGTATTCACTCTGCCTTGCACAGAGTTGACCCTTCATAAATAAATGTTTGGGAAGGGAATTCCATGAGGTTATGTTACTGTTTTTTCTATAGGTTTGAATGTTAGGGCACTTTTCCTTTTCCCTGTGACCTGTGACCCAAGTGAATACCAAATGGACTCTTTGGAATGCATGTTCAGTGTGTGGCAGAGTTGTTCCAATACATCAGAAGCATATTGCTATTTCTGCAAGTCTCTGGAAGTTCTAAAATTGCAGCCAAGGTTCATAACCTTTACAACTGCAAAATAGTAACTGGTCTATTTATTCCCCTCAGCATTAGTGGGATGAATGAGCACTTTATCATCTCTCCTTATAGAGGATATGAATCAGATGTTTTTTAATCTACTATAAGAACTGCTTCTGAAAAACCTGATTATCTATAGTTTTTTTAAATTTTAGACATGTTTTATTACTAGAAATTCAGGCAGTATAGTGTAGTCAATAGAGTAGAATGATGTATTACAAGTCAGAAGGCTAGTTTGAATCCCACCCTCACTACCTACACCTATCTGTGTGTACCTCATTTAACCTCAGATTCTTCATCTGTAAAATGGGGATAATAAAGTGCCTTCTTCATAAGCTTGCTGGGAAGCTCAAAGGAAATGGTATATACAGAGTTCTCTGCAACTTTTAAAGCAATATATAAATTGAAATATACATATACATATATATAGGCATTATCATTATGGTAATAATACTACTATTCATGTAAATAGAATTTTATGAAGTTGAATCCATTTTAGAGGTTTCATTGTGGGGGGTTTCTTTATATATAGAGAAGATTGGGATTGGACCTATGATTTCATGATGAGGAAATGAACTCCCTCTACTGATGGAGTTGGATATGGTGCCTGTAGCTTTGAGAATTGCTTTGAGAACTGAGACAGTCAGCCGGTATGTGTAAGATACAGAATTTGAACCCAAGATTTCCTGGCATCACATCTATCCATCCAGACCCTACACCATGATGCTGAGAAGAACTTTGGCTCTGGTTCTGTAGTAAAGCCTTATCATTTGTTAGATTCTCTTCTGGAATTCAGTCAGTGAATGTTTGAGTGCCATATTCACCTTTGTATGCCTATGAAACCTGGACTATTTATCAGCACCATGCCAGAAAATTGAACCACCTCCATTTGAATTGTCTTAGGAAAATTCTGAAGGTTACGTGGCAGGATAAGACAGCAGACGCTGAGGTTCTTTCTTGAGCTGAACTGCCAAGCTTTCACTGTCTTGCAGAGAGCACAGTTCTGATGGGCTAGCCATGTAACCTGGAGGGCAAATATATTTACCTAAAATATTTTTTTACAGAGAACTCATACAAGTCAAGTACTCACAGGGTAGTTAGGAGAAGCGGTACAAGGACAGTCTTAAGGTCTCTCTGAAGAACTTTAGTATCTATTCTGTAGAACAATTTGGAGTAATGCCCAAAGGTCAGTCTAACTATACACCCTTTGATCCAGCAATACCACTACTAGACCTCCATTCCAAAGAGAGTTTTTAAAAAGGGAAGGAGTAGGAGGACCTATTTGTACAAAAATGTTTGTAGTACCTCCCTTTGTGGTGGCAAAGAATTGAAAACTGAGGGGAAGCCAATCAGTTAGGGAATAGCTGAACATGTAGTATACGAATGTAATGCGATCCTGTTGTGCTTTAAGAAATGACAAGCAGGCTGATTTCAGAAAAACCTGAAAAGACTTACATGAACTGATAGGAAGTAAAGTGAGCAGAACCAGGATACGGTTCACAGCAATATCATATGATGATCAACTATGAATGACTTTGCTGTTCTCAGCAATACAGCGACCCAGCACAATTCTTAAGGACTCATGATTAAAATGTTATAGACATCTAGAGAAAGAACTAATGGACTCTTTTATTTTTAATTTGGTTTGTTTCTTCTTTCACAATATAACTAATATGGAAATATGTTTTACATGATTGCGCATCTATAGCCTGTCTCAGATTACTTACAGTCTCAGGGAGGGAGGAGAAAGGTGAGGAAGGAAGGGAGAAAATTCGGAACTCAAAATTTAAAAAAATGCATGTTTAAAATGGTCTTTACATGTAATTGGGACAAAATAAATACTATATATATATGCATGTATGCATGTATGTATGTATGTATGTTGTGTGTATCTCCGTCTCTGTTTCTGTTTGGCTGTCTGTCTCTTTCACTTTAATATCAATTGTGAGACATAGGAGATGATGTTACAGGACCATCCAGCATGCGTGCCCACATTAGCGTGAGCAAAGCAGAATTTCAGTACTACAGAGGAAACGTGAGCTGTGCAAATCCAAAGATATTTCCATCTCAAATGTGCTAATGGGCTACTCCTAACTTGCAGTAGAGTCTTCTGAACCCATATTAGGCTGATCAGTCATGGTGGAACACACTGTACCCTGACCCCAATATCATGATATCTTTGGTCTTTTTTGGAAACGAAGGATGAACAGCATATCCAGGCCCGTTTATGTTTCTTCTGGCTTTGGTGAGAGCCCCAAAGAGTCATTTGATAAATTACCAGGCATCTATTAAGCAGCAACCAAGCAACCATTTCTAATAGTTTACAGCCTGCCAGTTTCAGGCAGTATCTGACTTCTTCTAGGAAACAACTTGATAGAGATGAGAAGAGAACTAACTAAAAATTCACTTAGTTCCAGGATAATCAGATTTCTTTGGATTTGAGTTTGAGTTTTGTCACTCTGTAAGTATCCAGAGACATGATAAATTAACAGTCTACAGGATTATTAGTTCTTGATTGGAGATTTTGCTGGTGAAACTACCAGGTTCACACTCCTTTGTTTTCAGGCTCTGAGACTTTTAAATTATTTGTAAATACTTTTGGGTGTGGGCTCATAAAAAAAAAAGACCCTTTGCATAATGTTCTTTTCATTTGGGAATTACTGTAAGCACTGATGCTTCTGAAGAAGGGTATTGCTAGTGATTTAGTGGAATCAGTGTATTTTATTGTCTGGTGAGTTGTGGGTGAAATTTCTTAGTTAAAGTCTCATCATTCGTTATTTTTTAGGTAGGGAAGAAATAGGATTTTTACCACTCACACACAAATATTCTGCTTTTAAAAACTCAAGGCTAATGACTTATTTTAATTTTACTCCTGGAAATGTTCAGTCGCTTAATGTATCCTTATCAAAATGAAGATATTAACTTTAAAATAAGGTTGGGATAGAGAAAGAAGAAATATAACTGAAATTTCTTCAAGCAATCTGAATCCTGATTTTTCATGGAGTATAGGGGGTTGTGGTGGTAGTGTACTTGGTACTCTGGCTCTCTTCATTCATTTAAGTGTTAGATTCAATTCAATAGATAGTAAAATACTGAGTTTCTTGAGACCCCCCCCCCCCTCCTGTTTTGTTTTGTTTTTTACCTTTTTTTTTTTTTTTGTATCATCAGTGCTTGGTACAACAGGTAGATGGTGTAGTGGAGAGAGCCTAGCGGGGGTGGGGAACCTGCCACCTTGCAGCCACATATTAACCTTCTGGGTCCTTGGGTACATACAGCCTTTTGACTGAGTTCAAGTTTTTACAGAACAAAGAAGTTTGGATTCAATCAAAGGGCCATACTTTAGGACCTAGGTGGCCACATGTGGCTTCGAGGCCACTGGTTTCCCACCCGTGGTCTAGAGACCTCTTGCAGAAGATGAGATTGGAGCTGAGTTTCAAAGGCAGCCAGGGAAGCCAGGAGGAAGAGACCAAGAGGGAGAGCATTCCAGGCTCTCTCACTGATTACAAAAGGCCAGAAATGTGGAGAGTAAGAAGGCACTCAGTCGGAAGATGGAGTATTGTGTGTAATGAACATGCCACTGGGTCATGGAGTACATGGGAATAAAATGTAAGGATAGAAAGGTAAAAAAAAGGGCTAGATTGTGAAAAGACTTTAAAAGTCAACCAGTGGATTTTACCTGGAGGTAACTGGGAGTCCCTTGGGTTTATTGAATGAGGGTCAAGGATTGACATGGTTAGATGGTCCCTTTGGCAGCTGGGTAGAAGATGGGTTAGGAAGAGAGATACATGAGACAGGTAGAATCACCAGCAGTTATTCCCATAGTCCCACATGTGAGGTGTTAAGGGCCTGTACCAAGATGGTGACTATGTCAGAAGAGAACAAGGGAGGGACCCAAGAAAGGCCAGTTGGAAAAAACAATCAGACAGCTTAGACCAGCACAGATGAAAACTCTTCTGCATTTCCTCTGGTGTGATTCCTGTTCAGTTAATGAGCATTTATTAAGTACCTACTGTGTGTTAAGCATTATGCTAGGTACTAGGGATCCAAGTGCAAATGTGAAACAATCATCCTGCCCTCATGGAGCTTAGACTCTGCACATTTCTGTTCAATTTCTATACCTTCTGGTACCTTTAGCATCTTCTGGGTACTTGTGTAGCCTTCAGATGGTTACATTACTGTCTGCTATATGTACTGCAAAATGTTTGTCCATGTACTTCTTGGGCTTAAGTCACCATATGTAATGTTCTGTATCCTGTTTATATCCACTGTGCATCTTCAGATTTGGAGGGGGGCATTTTTGAGCCGCAGAATTATTTGCATAAAACAATTTCATTTTGAAATACCTAACCATTTCTGGATCTGTTTTCTCAGATAGGTGTTTGAACTAGCCACTTTCTAAGGTCACTTTCAGCTCATAAAATTCTGTAAATTCTAATAATACGGGAGCTTGAGCAAGGTCACTGTTGATAATCTAGGATATTCTGTTCACATTTCAAACAAAAATTATTCACATCATTCAATATCCCCATTTCATGAAATAGGAAATGGTTTTTGTGGTTCACCAGTTACAGAAAGGAAACCTTGGATGTGAGAGCAAGGAAGGTTATTTTTCCACTGTGAGGGTAAAGGGATCCAAACAGGGCTACACCAGGGCTTTAAAGGAGATGGAGTGCTGTATTTGGGGAATAAAATGAAGGCCAGTTTAACTGGACTAATCTAGAGTGTAGAGACAGAAGCTGTATAAAATGAGACTCTAAACAGGTTTAAGTGAAACATTTCTAGAGGTTCACCTATCATTTCTTCTCCTGGCTCTTAGATCTAGCTATCCAGCCATAGCCTCTTTGCTGAGTTGTAAATTCCACATCCCCAGCTGCCTACGGGATATCTTCAGCTGGACATTCCTTAGGCAGCTCCAATGCAACATGTCTGAAGCAGTCCAGTCTTAGTTGTCTAGGGTATACGGCTAACATGTTACAGTTAGGTCTTGAATCTGTGTCTTCATGAATCCAAGACTAGCCCTCTGTGCACCATACCATTCTTCCTCTCTACATTTATTCTCACACAATAACGTTTCAAAAAGTTGAGCAACGAGGCAGCACAGTGGGCAGAGAGCTGGATGTGGAGTCAGGAAGACTCATCTTCCTGGGTTCAAATCTGGCCTCGTACACTTACTGGCTCTCACACCAGTCACTTAACAGTGTTTGCCTCAGTTTCCTCGTCT
Source organism: Pseudocheirus occidentalis (assembly GCA_028646575.1). NCBI lineage: Eukaryota > Metazoa > Chordata > Mammalia > Diprotodontia > Pseudocheiridae > Pseudocheirus > Pseudocheirus occidentalis. Next base: position 28,998,860 of record CM053601.1, on the reverse strand, counting down.
ATAATGAGCTGGAAAAGAAATGGCGAACCACTCCAGTAGCTTTGCCAAGAAAATCTCACATAGGATCATGAAGAGTTGGAAATGATTGAGCAACAACAAAAAAAGACATATATCCTGCCCGATATTCTCTCCTGAACTCTGGTCCCACGTTATTAACTGTATGGGTAGAGTGCCAGGCCTGGAGTCAGGAAGATTCATCTTGAAGACTCACTCTGACCTCAGGTACCTATTAGCTGTGCGACTCTGGGCAAGTTACTCAACCTTGTTTGCCTCAGTTTTCCTCATCTGTAAAATGAGCTGAAGATTGAAATGGCTAACTACTATGATATCTCAGTCAAGAAAACCCCAAATGAAGTAATGAACACTCAGACGTGACTGAACAAAAATGTTTCATTATTATTAACGTACCAGTTTGTACTAGCCTTTTTACACAGATCAGGGACTTCATTGATAGAAGGAATACCTAGTAAGGAAGCTCAATTTTAGTGATGCTTTTTTTTTTCTTTTTGGAGGGGGGAAGGCAGGGCTATTGGGGTTAAGTGACTTGCCCAAGGTCACACAGCTAATAAGTGTTAAGTGTCTGAGGTCAAATTTGAACTCAGGACCTCCTGACTCCAGGGCCAGTGCTCTGCCACCTAGCCGCCCAAGTGATGCTCTTCTAAAAAATTTAATTTTGTTATTCTGAATTTAATCAACAATTAGATTTTAATTTAGTTTAATTTAGACTTTACATTTTAAAATTTAAATTTAGGTTTAAATTTAATTTAATTTAGATTAAAATTTATTTTAAATTTACAAGGAAAATGTTTCTCTGGAAACAGGCACAGGAGAATACATAGTCTAGCATTTGGTTTCTGACAAGTGTTCAGTGTTAAAGACTATGCATCTGTTGTTTGCCCTCTGTGGAATGATGTTCTTAAAAGCCATGCAGCATCAGATCATAGCCTGACAGCAAGACCCTGTGACATAAATACTTATGTGATTTTAGTATTCCAATATATTTTTTAAAAATTCAATTTGAACTTAAACACATAAAGACAAAAAAGAACATTCCCATGTACATAGAACAACTTAAAAAGAAGATTCACTATAAAAACATATAAAAACGTTTCAGTTTATTTTTTTGAAAAACTATACAAGTCCTTCACATCGTTTTCAAAACTACTCCACTTTCTATGCTTCCTTCTAAATTTTGTCTTATTCTCTGTTGTGCAATTTTTCTGAGTTTTTCCTACCTCCCCACCCCACTTAGAGATAGCTACCATTAGATTCAAATATGTATATTCCAATATATTGCAGTCAAGTATGGTTATTGACATCTAACTCTGGTAACCTGAACTGATAAAGAAATGCAATTTGACTTACCTCCAGGCTTTTATTACATTCTGATAGCTTGTGAGGTCCCCAAATGAGCTTGTGGTTTTGGCTGTCCAACGCAGGGGATTACTCGTGGGCTCATATTTGTGATGTATGGTGTGTTAGCAAAATTAGTTTGCATGACTTTCATAACCCCAGGACTTGATTTGGAATAATATATTAGTATGCCCTGAGGGAGAGTTTAAAATGCTACATAAAGGGGAAGAATTTTAATATTCCTCATATCCATGGTGCCAATGTTTTGAGTTTTTATCAGCCATGCTTTTCTGTCTAAATTGAGATTTATTTGAAGGATACATTAAAAAAAAATTTTTTTTTTTGAAATCGCAGTACTAAAACCATAGTTGTATCTTAGATATTTTAGAATGTGTCATGGCATACAAAAAAGGATCAGATTCAGACTAGCAAACATCTGTTAAGTGATTACAAGGGCAACCCTGGAGCGTTAGGTGGTGGACATTGAAGGATGAAAAAATTATCCTTGCCTTCTGGGAGCTTAATTCATATACAGATAAGTTGATAAATGATAATTTGAGAAGAAATTAGCGCTAACCACTGAGAGAATTAGGAAGGATTGTATGTAGGATGTCACACCTGAATTGAGTTTTAAGACAAGTTGGGAATTTTAAGAGGAAGAGATGAATATGGAAAATATTTTTTTGGGAGGTGGGGGTTATGTAGGGGGATGAAACTGCCTTAGCAAAAGGAAGGTAAAGTTCTGGGAATACTTAAATGGCCAGTTTGACTTGAAACTAAATATGTGAAAGTGAATAATAAGAACTAAGGCTGAAAATGTAATTGGGAGTCATATCGTGGAAGGATTCTGTTCAGTTAAATAAGTATTAAGCCCTTGTGTGCATCAAGGTGCTGGGATACAAAAGCATAATTGAAATAATCTCTGCGTTCAAGGAACCTATGTTTGATTGAATGAACACAATATGTACAAGTTGAAAAGGTGCTAGATTAGATATCATTATACCTAGGTTCAAATCTCGGATGAGTGAGTGTGTGTGTGTGTGTGTGTGTGTGTGTGTGTGTAATACACACAGAGATCTATATCCATCTGTAAACATTTATTAATTCTCCTTCCCACCTCTACACAGTTGAACAATTTTTTTTTTTTGAAAAGGACAAAAAAACCCTACCACATAACAAATACGCATAGTTTAGTAAAACAGATTCCCCTCCCTGGCCATGCCCAGATTTTGTATCTCACCTCTCTCACCTTAAGTCTCACCTTTCTGGCAAGTGGGAGATAGAGATGGAGTAGATGGAGTATTTTATTTTCAGTATTCAGTATTTTTTATTTTATTTTCAGTCCTCTAGACTTGTAATTTATCATTGCGTTGATCAGAATTCTAAAGGCTTCCAAGCTGTTTTTCCACATTATACTTTTATTGTATAAATTCTTCTAGTTCTGTTCCCTTTACTCTGAATCAGTTCACAAAGGGTCTTTTTTTCTTGAGAGTTCATAGAGGTTTTTCTAGTTTCCTTTCAAACTGTCCATTTTGTCATTTCTTATGGCACAGTAACATTCTATTGAATTTATATGCCTTTACATTTGTAATATTCTGTTACATTCATAATTTGTTTATGTTTTTCCTGGGATTTTTTTTGGCTACTACTAAAAGAACTGTTAAAAATATTTTGTGTGTCTAGGTCCCTTCATTCTTATTTTCTTTTATTTTATCCTTTCCTATTCTGTTTTTTTAAATTCTATTTTAGTTTAGTTTAGTTTAGTTTGCTTTTTGGAGGGCAGTTGATGTTAAGTGACTTGCCCAAAGTCACAGGGCTAGTAAGTGTGTCAAGGGTCTGAGATCAGATTTGAATTCAGGTCCTCCTGACTCCAGGGCCAGTGCTCTACTCACTGTGCCACCTAGCCACCACTCTTTTCTTCATTCTTTGATCTCTATGTGGTATAGGTCTAGAAGGGCTATAGCAAGGTTCAAGAGTTGCTTTCCAGAACGACTGGACCAGCTCTTAGCTCTGCCTAGCTCCCAAACGTGCCTCTCAAGTTCCATTTCTCCTATTTATTGACATGTTTGATGCTGAGCAAGTCATTTCCCTTTTGTGGTCTCTCTTCTCATTTGTATGAGACAACTGCCGGGGACTTTGCTAGCTTGTGATGACCTCCCAGGGGAGGAGAAGGGATCAGGACGGATTTCACAGAGGAGGCTGTGGCATTGGAGATGCGCCTGCTCTGAAGACAATGACCAAGGTGTGTGGCTCGGTTGTCAGAATACATTGATTGTGTGTGTCGCTAAAATAACTATGAATCTTTTCTTATTTTTGGTGTGTGGAATTAAATTATTACAAAATCAATGAACTACTACAAAGAGAAGAAGACAGACTCCAAATGAAATAGAAATCATCTTAAATATTAGCTGGGTAGTCTGAATGGTGATTGAGAGAGTGCTATGGGGCTTCATTCTTGTTGGCCACATAAAATGAATTTATCCCAGGACTGTCAGAAATGAATACTTAAATACTTAAGGCCAGACACAAGGAGTACAGAGATAAATATGTCATAGACCACAGTGAGAGAGTGGCAAGATCTCCACAGACAATGATTAGAACAGTGACCTATGTACAGGAGAGTGAAATGAGCAAAAATGAAAGATCTAGGCAAAGCACTACATGAAATTTGAGAATTACCCAGTGGAGGGGAGGAGAAAGAAGAAAAATTGATGGATAAATCCGAGGCACTGTGATAAGCCCTAGGAAGACAAAAGCAAGAAAATGAGGTGATCCCTCAAGGAGCTTACATTTTAATGGGGGAACATGACATAAACAGAGGAGACAGAAAGCATGAAAGGGGTTACCAGTGTCAGGTTAAAGCAGCTGGTGAGGAGAGTGAGCCGAACGGCTGGGATTTCTGATGATGTGGCAGTTCTTCACAAGGACCCAAACAATTACTGAGATTGCTTTTGGGTGAAACTATCTTCAGGTGCATAAGGCAGTTAGTTGGTGTAGAGAGCAAGCTGTGGAAGGTGGACAGAGTTTACAAAAGGTTTCAAAGAGTGAGGGGTACCAGAGATGGGTCTTGAAGAAGGGGCAGGTCCTCCTGACTCCAGGGCAGGACTGAAAGGGAGGATATAGGAGACCATGTGAGCAATGATTTAGAGATAAGAGAGACTGAGATGTAAATGGATAGGCAGTGTAGTCTAGTTTGACCAGTACATATATACGTTTATTATTATTATTATTGTTTTGCTTTTTTGGAGGGCAATTGGGGTTAAGTGACTTGCCCAAGGTCATACAGCTAGTAAGTGTTAGGTGGCTGAGGCCAGATTTGAACTCAGGTCCTCCTGACTCCAGGGTCGGTGCTCTATTCACTGTGTCACCTAGCCACCCTACATATATTATTTTAATGTAGTTGTATATTTTATAATTTTAAAAGTAATTTTATAATAATATGATGGAATATTGGAAACATATTAGAGAAGACTTTGAATGACAGCCCCAGGAGTTGATACTTTATTTGGCAAGCACTGGGGAACTATTGTGAAGGGTTATGGATGAAGGGATGACATGATCAGAGTTATGTATTAGGAAGATTGCTCAAGTAGTCTTATGAAGGAAAGATCCCTTATAATAATACAATGGAGTCAGGAAGACCAGTCCGGATTGATCTTTTATAGCATTTGAAGGCAAGGAATAATGAAGAACTACAATGATGCAGTAGAATTGAAAAGAGGCAGCTGTAGCTTGGACAGAACTTGCCAGTTAATTTGATACAGGTGAGATGAGGGGAATATCCATTCAGCAAGTGTTAGTAACTGATCTTTCTTTGGAGAGCCATTCATTCATACCCTTTGACCCCTTATCCATTGGAGAATGGCTCTTATTCTTATATATTTTGCTTATCAGATTCTTAGCAAAGATATTTGGTGCAAAGATTTCCCCAAATCAACACCCTCCCTTTTTGTCCTAGTTGCATTGGTTTTGTTTGTGCAAAGGCTTTTCAGTTTCATGTGTTCCAAATTATTTGCTATTTTTTTGCAATGATCTTTTTTCCTGCAATATTTTTGCTCCTGCTATTTTTGTTACATTAACTTTAATCATGTATTTGGAACGTATTCTTTTTAAGCTGTGTTCTTTGAAACCCTGATGTTGCTCAAGATGTGATTTAGAGGTCCTGTGAAAATATTTTAGTGCTACCACTAGTTATCTGGGGAATAAAGATCTTTTCTCCTCTAGGGCATAAGGAGAAAAGATCTTCATTCCTTAGATAAAACTTTTCTTCCAAAAAATTGTCTGTTGGGGCAGGTAAGTGGTACAGTGAATAGAGCACCAGCTCTGGAGTTAGGAGGACCTGAGTTCAAATGTGGCCTCAGACAAGTAACACTAGCCATGTGACCTTGGGCAAGTCACTTAACCCCAATTACCCTGCCCTCCCCCTTCCAAAATGCAAATAAATAAATAAATAGTTTAAAAAGTTATCTATTAGATCATTGATTATGGACTTAAAGGCAGAAGTAGCCTCCCTGCCCATATGGTCCAATTCACTCACTCTCTAGATAAGACTTAAGTGAAATAGTGACTTATTCAAGGTCACATAGGTCATAAAAGTAAGAGTCAGGATTTGAACTCAGATCATCCAGCTACAGATCTAGAACTCTTTCTACCCCTCCCCAATGCTATTCCTTGGTAGCTGTGGTTCATGAAAAGTTGTTGAGACCCTTTAGGGCTTTTAGCTTCATAAAAAGCAGTTGTCAACCCAGAAGTGCTTTAAATTAGCTTTTAAATATCCCTTGTGTAACAAAAAAATGATTTTTGATGTTGATCTCACAGTGAAATTGACAGTGATCTTACTGTTGAACTAATGGGCAGATGTGACTGAGGTGCAGTGGGTATAGATTGGAAAGATTCGGTGAAGCAGAGAGGGAGGGAGAATTGGCTATGAGAACCTCCTAGGAAGAGAATCATAGGCTCACTCCCTAAGTGTGACAGAATTAGGAAGTTGGGATGTTCGAGGCTGTGATCTCACTACTTCCTTCTTAACAGACTTTCCCTGGTCGCTGCCAGTACTCTTGCCTGGCCAAGTCCAACACCATCCTGAGCTCAGAAAGCAAGTAGTGCACAGTTGTACCAGGTGAACAAGCATGATGTAGTGTTATTTTTGCTTGTTTTGCTAGGATAAGAAAGTGGAATGGGTCTAAGATCATTTCCATTTGTCATTTGACTTCACATAGCAATTCTGGGGAGAAAGAAGCATATGTTTGAAAAATGTATTTCCATACGTCCTGCAGGAAAGTTTGTAGTTTAAACTCTGCACTACCTAACACACAAATCAGTTTTGATTGAGATTAATTTTTTAAAGAGATTGCTTGGGATAGTGAATCAAATATTTTCTTATATTTACTGACTCTTAGACTGATAGGTAACTTCAACAAGGTCCAGATAGCCCTCTAAAAACATCATCAACTATACTTTAGTAGTCAGACTGGAGGGAGTTTCCTACATTCATGACACCACAGATCAGACCCAAAAAATTATTTAGAGAGGGGAGAAAAGTAGAACCCAACGATTCCTGGATTCTTCTCCTGTGCTGGTTACCTGCATCAGGTAACTGTTATCTTTATTTTATATATAGGAAACAGACTTGGAGGTTCAGTGAGTTGCCTTTAAAAGCTTACAGGCAATAAATGTGTTAAGGGTGGAATTTGAGTCTAGTTCTCTTGAATCCCACTCAGCACCCCCAACTATACTGGACTGCCCCTCTCTCTAGGTAAATGTTTTATAGCAGTTGAGGTTTTTTAAAAAAATCTTTTATTTTTTTTAACTTTTACTTAAACTTTTATTAATCAATGAATTAAACTTTTCACTAATTATGTATATCTTTAGTTTTTGTCACCTTTACTATTCCTAACAAAAGCAGTGAAGTACCCACCGAGTCACATTTTACCTTAAAGCACATATGGATGTGAGCTGCTGCCGAGCTCAGTGCTCCCCTCACCCCCTCCCGTCCACAAAGCAGAGGGAGGGAGCTACATTGTCTCACAGCAGCTTTGATTGAGGCTGAGCTTGGTCATAGTGACAGAGTTCAGTTTTCAGTCTTGTGTGCCTTCCATTCTTTCCTCTCATGTGGTTACTTTGTGTATTATTTTCCTATTCTTTTTTACTTCCCTCTCTACAAGTTCGTGCGCAGGACCAGTTCATTTGAAAATGAGAAAGCATCTGGAAAAGTGAAAACTCAGGGTAGCAAGTCTTCCCTATTCCATGACTAGGAAGGAAGAAATTCAGAGATGTAGAGAGCAGTAAGGGACCTTGGTCTAAACCCTCCCGTTTTACAGATGAGAAAACTTTAACCCATAAAAGTCAGGTGACTTGCTCAAGGTCATACCATTGGTTGTAGAACCATGCATGGTTTGAACTCTGATGCTAGATTCTGCAATCTTTCAACATACTTAAAAGTCAGTTAGCTGCTCTCCTGATACTTTGTTTCTTATGTAGACTTGATGCAGGTCATTCTATTTAATCTATTTTAAACTCATATTTGATATTTTTCTGAGAAATAAACATCCAAGCATACCTTTTGTTTTGTTAACAAATTTTATACGACTGTTGTATGTCCAGACTGTTATGACATTATGGTATAGAAGAATATAGTGTATTTTCTATGCAAAGTGACTTATAGTCTAGTTGGGAATGTTCTATAGAATGAGTGACACGTGAGGGCTTTTTGTTGGATTGTACATAGGATCTACATATTGCAAAAAGGCAGTGGAAGTTGGAATGACTGCCTCCTTTGTCTTACCAGTCGAGAATGTAGAGATTACCACTGCTCTCGATTCTCTGATTAAGCAAGGGATTACTTTCCCTGGCATGTACAGAAAGGATCAGAGTCATGGAATGTCAGAGCTGGAAGACAGTCAGTAAACATTTATTAAATTCCTACTATGTGCCAAATATTGGGCATACAAATACAATTAAAAACAAAGATAGTCCCCTGCAACCAAGGAGCTTACATTCTAACAGGGGAGGAAAACCGATCTAAAGACCACCTAACCTAGCCATTTTTGAGATGAGGCTTCTGTGGTTCAGAAATGTTAAGTTATTAACATTAATATTAAGTTAAGATATTAAGTTATTAGGACAATGTCACATTGTTTGTAAGGGACAGAAGAGAGACTTAAACATCAGCTCCCCTCGCCTGCAGTGCACCATTTTCCAGCATTTCATGTCTGGTGGGTTAGTGAGGTGCTGCCCCAAATCTTTGATACATATCCAGTTATATCCCTACTCCATTTTCTGCAGTGACATCCTGTATCCCAATAGAAGGCCTTCTCTCTATTCTTATCCACATGCTTATCTGTTTTGTCCTTTTGCAACCTTCTGCAATGATATTTCATTCTCAGCTTTTCTTCCAGACAGTCCCGGTTATCTTGGCATGCTGGTCTATCTGACATTATTGGTTCTGTTGTTATTATGCCAAAATCCTCAATGCATCTATCTCTCTGTGTAGCTTTTGTTTAAACTTCCCATTTTACATGCCAGTTTCTTAGATCACCAACTTTCCGGTCACCCACATTCTCAATCGTAGATCCTTGAATCTTAATTAATGCTCCCTCACCCCCATATCAAGTAATTTGCCAAGACTCGTCAATTCTCCACCCACATCTCTCATATTTGTGCCCTTCACACAACCACCAACAAAGTTCAGACCCTTACCTGACATCTCCCACTGGGACCATTGCAATAGATCTGTCTTCAGTCTTTGGGTTTTTATCACCCATATTTCCAAGTATTGTGTAGCATGTACATATCATTGTTTACACGTTATTCTACGGGAATGTCATCTCTTTCAGGGCAAAGACTGTTTACTTAATGCTTACTGAATTTATTTGCTAATTCTCATCTATGGAGGATCGTAGGAAAATATAGGTAAGAACGACGGAGCTAAATAGCTTATTTTGTAAGTGCTTTGGGATTTGCAAACAGTTTACAATTATCTCAACAGTTCTGTGAAGTGACATTGCTTCCATTTCACAGATGAGGTAACTGAGGCTGAGAAAGATTAAGCAAGGAGTCAGTCTGCATTGATAAAGGGAGTACTAAGAATCTGGGAACTACTAAGGTTCCCTCTCCCACCTAAAGAAAATCCCAACTCTTAAAATACTTTAAAAAGAGAAATGAGTTTTTTTTTTTGGAGGTGGGAGGGCAGGGCAATTGGGGTTAAGTGACTTGCTCAAGGTTACACGGCTAGTAAGTATTATGTCTCAGGCTGAATTTGAACTCGTGTCCTCCTGACTTCAGTCAGGGCTGGTGCTGTATTCATTGCACCATCTAGCCGCCCCTAGAAATAAGCCTTTTGAAGAAATTTATATTTTCAAATGGATGACAATATTAATGTGCATTATTACTATTAAGATTACATAGCATATTACCAGGCACATCTTAGTTGGTGCTTAATAATTGCTTGTTGATGTCTGTATAATATTTATAATTAATGTTAATTTAATGACAAACTACACTTGAGAGTTCAGAGTTTTCTCCCGTCCTTGACAAACTTGGCTATCTGTGTTGAGAGAGAAAACTAATAAAATGATGCAGTAGCAAACTTTATAAGAAAGAAGACGATTAGTTATTAAATTGTTTGATAGAGACTAAAACAGTTTCTGTCCTGTAGGTTAAAAGAACTGGGTTTGGGACGGCTAGGTGGTGCAGTGAATAGAGCACTGGCCCTGGAGTCAGGAGGACCTGAGTTCACATCCGGCCTCAGACACTTAACACTTACTAGCCATGTGACCTTGGGCAAGTCACTTGCCCTGCTTTCCCCCCTCCAAAAAGGGGAATATATATATGTAAAAGAACTGGGTTCTGGTTCTGGCTGTGTGCCACCCAGTCAAGTTTCTCCTGAATCTGCTGCTTAAAAGTTACTTGGCTTATTTCCTCCTTGGGGATTAGGTTGGAGTAGATGACTTCTGGGTACCCTTCCAGTCCTCAGACTTTGTATTCTGTAATTCTGAGCCCCACAGCACTTAGTGGGACTCTCAGTGAGGGCTGGCATATGGGGATGTCATTTTCTTCTACCTTTAAAAGTATAGCTTTTAACAGTGGTGTCACTCAAATAGAAGCAGCTCCCAGCAGGCTATATACTGACTTGGAAAACCACAAATGAACATTACCTATGTTTTATTGTACTTTTATTTATTTTGTTAAACATTTCCCAGTTATATTTTCATCTGGTCATGGAAGCTCTTAGGTGTGCTGTGGGCAGGCCACAGCCTCAGTCATTGATACCTTAGCTTTAGAGGATAAGTTTGAAAAATGGCTTTAGAGCCACCTCTCCTCACATTCCAGGCTCCACAGATGGCCTTAAATTCTAACTCTGATTATTGTATTTTACAATAGTTAACTAATAAGTCTAACTAATAACTAATAAGTTAACTAATAAGTGGGACTGTACAGGGAAGCAAGCTGTAGAAGTGAGAAATTTTACAAGAGGGTTAGAAGCAACTCTGGGTTGCCCTGGTTCTCCAGAGCTTCTTGACAGTTGTGGAAGCAAAATGAATTGATCAAATTAAACATATACGTATCAGTTCCATAAAAACAGCTAAAAACAATTCCTTAGACTTTACGTTTAATGTTCAGAGAGAGAAAGTGTCCAGAGC
>CM053601.1:28968285-28979518 GCA_028646575.1 Pseudocheirus occidentalis | reverse complement strand
AAAAAAAATTAGAAACTGAAAAAAGAAATAGATATTGAGCTTAATTTTACTCTTTCCTAGTGAAGTTTTACCAACATACAGCAGTTGTGATGAAAAGGAGACCAGAAGAGTCCGGAATACTGTCTTAGCCGGTCAACATTTTATTTCTTTGCCAAGGGGGGAGAATGGACAGCCAAAGACAGCTCCATTTTTGAATACAAATTCATTTGTAAAATGCTACATAAATTTCTACAGATATTAACAGTATCACTTTGTAAATTATATTATAATTATATAATAGAATTATAAAATATGTGTAAATAAACATAAAATATGTAATAGAATTATAAAAGAGAAAAAAACAGTGGAGACAAAAACAAGTCTGTGTAAGTTTGGTTTAAGATTCTATTAATTCATATTATCCTAAAAATATTCACGAATATTCCTGCTTGCCAGCAGGAGAACAGAACTCTGTATGTATGAGAACAAGTCTAAAAGTTCATAAGGTCAACCATCAAGTGAACCAGATGTTGGTTACTTCTACCACCCCTTTACCTCTGTCTTTCCTCTCTTCTTCATTCCCTCAACCACTTAACAGTGGTCAGAGATTATAAAGAGTAGATCTGGGAGAGGAGGTACTAGTTAACACCTTGCTTCTCTAACCAATCACTGCCCTGGAATTCTGGGAAATGAGTAAAACTTATGGAACATCCTTGACTGGTGATCTTTCTTATATAAAAAGGTAAAGCCAGGGAGCTCTCTCTGTTGCTGCATCCACATGAATTGGTCTGATATTACAAGCAGTAGTTCAGACAGCTTGTGCAGGCCTCCTCTGAGCTGCAGATAGGAAGACTTTAATTATCCCCAGAGGTCCTAGATGACTGCAAAGAATAACCTTCCATAGATGTCATTTTGATATGTAGGTCTTCCTCTTCCTAAATGGTATAAATCACTGACTGAGACAGTATTTGCTACTAAACAGAAGATAAAATGAGCAGAAGAGATTAATCACTCATCTTCCCATGTGTGTCTACAGACGTGGTCTATTAGATTTGTCAAGCTAAGTACACACTGACAAAAATCTATAGTTGTGGTGAGACAGTCTTAAAAGTTATCAACGGATAATTTCACAAAATATTTCTGGGAAGGGAAGATGTTAAAAGAATTGGAAAAAATCCCAGACATTGTACTTCCTGCCCCAAAAAGGCACTCATGATGACAGTGATAGACCTACTTTCACATCTTTACCAGATCTCTGAGAATGATCCACCTGTGCTTCAAAAAACCCCTTGAGGAAGATGTGAGAAAGAGACAGGCAGGCGGGCTTTTGTAAATTTTTTTCTATTAGCAGAAAGCATTTTTATGATCACAAAATTGAAAAGTGAACAAAAGATAAGGCTCCATTTGCACCTTGATAATGTCATCACCATTTTACTCTTGGGAAAACTGAGGTAGATAGAGGCTAAGCAACTTTCCCAGACTCAAATAGCTAGGCAGTATCTGACACTGAACTTGAACTCTGATCTTCTTGACTTCATGTTCAGAGCCACATCCTCTGTGCCACCTAGGTACCTCACGGTAGCTTACATCCTTTGGCTAAGGGCTAATTTGGAGTTATGGAGGCTAAGAGTTAAGAGTTATTAACACTCTTGGCTAAGGTAGGACACAGCTGCATGGGAGTTCCATGTAGACTTTGTTTATTCTGGAGCATTCCTTTCCTTCCTTAATTTCTCTGCTAAGGCTTAGCATCAAGCTCTAGAATAGTGGTTCTCAACCTTCTAATGCCACGACCCTTTAATACAGTTCCTCATGTTGTGGTGACCCCCAACCATAAAATTATTTTTGTTGCTACTTCATAAGTATAATTTTGCTGCTGTTATGAATCATAATGTAAATATCTGATATGCAGGATATAGTTTCATTATCACAAATTGAACATAACCCACAGGTTGAGAACCACTGCTCTAGAACATTAAAAGGTTAGTTCTATGAGTATGCAAAGTAGATCAACCTGTGATTCAGTCAGTGACATGCATTTGGAAGACCAGTTCATTAACTTAGTACTTGGAATGAATGAATGAGTGAAAAAGCATTTATTAAATGCAAATCACCCTAATTGGTCTCCTAGCTTCCAGATCGTCCTCTTTCTAATCCAGTTTCCATGTATTTGCTAAATTGATGTTCCTGAAGCATAAATCTGACTGTCTCGCTTTCCAGATGAAGAAGTTTCCAGATGACATGTAGAATGAAAAATGAAATAAAAATTCCTTAGCATGTCCTTCAAGCACTGTGGCAAGAACTGTGCTTTATATCTGGGATAGGCCCTGAAAGGAGACAATGAGTTTGTCCCGTGTTGAATATGAAGTCATGAATTGGATTAAATTTGGGAACTTTCCTAGTACTCATCATGGTCTCAAATTGTCCCTAACTTGGAAAAAAACGTTTTTAACAAACCCCCCCTCCCCCCTCCCACACACACATGCGCACATATCCCATTGATGTACTACAGTTTTTAATATTAGATTGGCACAACCTCCAGAGAATCATTGTGGGTGACTTAAGAGTCCGTTGAGAGAAGTATTATGAGTTTCAGTAGACTACTGTGTTTGTAAGAATGACCTCCTTGGAAGAAGGCATGTAAAGGAGGTCAATAAATAAATATATGATCCAAAAAGGAGAAGGGGGAGGAAGTGTGGATGAAGTGAGAGCAAAGGATTTGGATAGTTCAAAGCAGTGGTTCTCAGCCTTCCTAATGCCACGACCCTTTAATACTTATATGTGGGCATATATGCATGTGGGCAGACTCTCCTGGAGATGGATAGAGGAGTGGTAGACAGAGGAATGGTGTCTTGGTTCCTAAGACCATCAGAAATATGTGTTTTCTGATGGTCTTAAGTGACCCCTGTGAAAGGGTCGTTCAACCCCCAAAGGGGTAGTGACCCACAGGTTGAGAACCACTGGTTCGAAGGGATGTGCTGATATCTCCCCAATGTAAAAAGGTCTAGAAGAAGCCCTCCAACCACAAGCATATAGTTAGTATGCACCCTGCTGTATACAAGAGTTTAGATACAAAGGACCAAACAAGGCCCTCCTTGCCCTCAGAATTTACATTTCTAAAAGGATACAACATGTGCACAAATAAGGTGTTTTGGTCTGGATATGATTTTTTCATGAGTTGTGCTTTCTTTTAAAATTTCCCTTTTTTGAACTAAAAATCATCAAATAATCATTCATTTTGTAAAATATTTAATTTTAGACTGTACAGTGGTAGATTTATTATATTATTTCTTCATGACTTCTTCCTCAACCAAATTAATTATTTATTGGGACTTATTAATATATATTAAATGTTGAAACTGTCATTTTTTATCCTAAAGGTTTTTCCTGCCTCGCGTGTCTTTCATGCCTCACTATTTCTTCGTGAAAGTTACACTGGTTTTCATCCTACTTATTTTAGTATTACTTTTGTTCACTTCTTTTGGCACAAGGAAGTAGTCAAATGGAAGCAGATCAAACTAAGCAGTATGAACACAAGGGGAATTTTATTAGGCAAGGGAAGAAGGGTTTGGGAATTGAGGACCTGTGATGCCTAGTAATGTCTGGCAGTCTTCACAAACGGTTTCCTTCCCATCCTGCTGAGAGACCCTGGAACAGGAAGCACTCAGCATCAGAAATAAAAGACAAGTTCCCAAGCAATGGGGAAAAAGCTCCTTTTAACGTGGTGAACAGAATTGTGATTATCAACATAGATTATGCCAACACTCTCTCAAGATGTTATTCTTTGAATTCAGATAAATAGACAAGTGTTTGAAACAGAGGTTCTTAGCCTTTTTTGTCAAGGGTCACTTTGGCTGTCTGGAAGCCCTTTTCACAATTGTTTTTAAATGTATAAAATATAATATATAGGATTATAAAGGAAACCAATTATATGGAAATAGTTTCAAAATAATACCAATACGAAATAAGTTTACAAAGCCCAGATTGGATAGCAATAGTTTAAAGAAATATTTTTCATTATTTATATAAGAGCGTGGGGAGAAAAACACATTTCCCTTATGATTCTTTTTTCTTCTGCTAAAACCTGAACTTTCCATATACATTTCTAAGCCTGATTTATGACAACAACATATATATCGTTAGCCATTTCACTGTATTTTATTATGTAGAAGATTAAGGCATCTTTTCTCTGAAAAGTTTTTATGGTTATTGAATGTGATCTAACTCACATGCTGATGTGTTAAAGTATAATTAATTGTCCTAGGTTTGCTTATTGTTGGTGTTTTTGTTTCTTACTGGGGTTTTAGAGGACAGTAATTTACCCTACTTTGCTTTAAATCATGTAGACATAATTTCTTACTTCTTTAGATTACTCTCAGTTTAAGAATGATATTCCTGTCTAATGGATTGCAATGTGTTTATTCCAGCTAAAGGATGGCGGTAAAGCATCTCAAGCCCATGTGAGAATAGGCGATGTAGTTCTCAGCATCGATGGGATAAGTGCTCAGGGAATGACGCATCTTGAAGCCCAGAACAAGATTAAGGCTTGTACAGGCTCTTTGAACATGACTCTGCAAAGGTAAGTTACTGTTTCATTATAAAGAAGAAAAAACAAACAAACCAGTTACTCTTTCATTCTAAAGAAGAAAAAAAGCAGTTACTGTTTTATTCTAAAGAAGAAGAAAAATAAAACACTAATCTATGTTTGTATATCTTTTTATGTTTGGTATCTGTAGCTCTAAAATGAACTGTGACAGTGTAGACTGTTAAAATTCCTAGGTTAAAATGGTTATTTTTGTTAATAGGATTCTTCATTCCCCAGGGGAAATTTTGGGGACAAAAGGGTAAGACTTAACTGTCTTGTACATTTGAGGTGTCATTGGGGGATTTGTTTAAATAATAGATGATAATGAATTGTTTCTCGCATTCTCAAATGGAAAGTTTATGTTGGGTTGAAGCTCTTTTCCTTGGCTATGTATCGTGTCTTCATACCTGCCTGTTTGCTTTCACATCATGCCCCTTCTTTTACTACTCAATATCTT
Organism: Pseudocheirus occidentalis; assembly: GCA_028646575.1. Classification (NCBI taxonomy): domain Eukaryota; kingdom Metazoa; phylum Chordata; class Mammalia; order Diprotodontia; family Pseudocheiridae; genus Pseudocheirus; species Pseudocheirus occidentalis. The sequence continues at coordinate 28,974,500 of CM053601.1, read as the reverse complement.
ATTTTCCAGTCAAAACACTTCTCTGGTTCCCATGAGAACAGATGAAAACCAGATGTTGCCCTTTTTGGATGAATTTCCAACTTAAGTAATTTGGTACTGACTCTAATAAAGAATCCTTCGGGCTACTGAAACACTAAAAATTAAGCAAATTCTTGTTTTCAGGGCTTGAGGAAAATTTTTAACCTCTTCTCCATGTTCCTGGCCTCAAGGTATTTAAAAGATTGAAAATGTAGGGGCACTTAGTGTCCACAGCTACTTAATGTAATCAAAATTAATCAAATTCTTAACCAATTCCTTTTTCTAAGCAATGTTAGGTTGTTACTAATATTGTGCTCATTTAAGGCAATTTGAGGTTAAAGAAATTCAGGGCAATTTGTTGATAATGATATTAACCAAGAAAGTTGAAGAATCATCTTCAAATCAATCTATTTATCAGCTGGTTTTTATTATTATTTATCATGACTATTATTAAGTTCCTGATATATTCCAACATCTGGGCTAGAATATTATATATTATACATTATATATCTAAACATATATATTATGGCTATGATTATTATTGAGCTCCTGATGTATTCCATCACCTGGGCTAGGATAAAAACACAAAAAAAGCAGTCCCTGCTATTTCAGGAAACAACACATATGTGCTGTTTGTTGTTCAGTCCTTTCTGACTCTTTGTGACCTCATTTGGAGGTTTCTTGGCAGAAATGCTGGAGTTGTTTACCATTATCCTTCTCCAGCTCATTTTATAGGTGAGGAAACTGAGGAAAATACAGTTAAGTGACTAGACCAGGGTCACACAGCTAGTAAGTATCTGCGGCCAGATTTGAACTCAGGAAGGTGAGTCTTCTTGACTCCATGCCCAGCCAGCACTCTATCCACAGTGAACCACCTAGCTGACCCATGTATGTGTACACACACAAATATAAAATATAGGGTAAATGCAAAGTAGCCTCATGGATAGCTTGACTAGAAAAATCAGAAAAAAAATGTACATAAGGAGCTGTTTTTGAGTAGAGATTTGAAGGGGTTCTGAAAGGTGGAAGGGAGGAAGAAGAAAGCATTCCTGGCAATGGATATATCCTATCCAAATTCAGAGATGGTAGACCAAATGTGGAATGTTGTTTGTAAGGAACAGCAAGTAAGTTACTTTGGCTTGAGTGTAGAGTGTATGAGGGGAAATAATGTTTAATAAGTCTGGATAGGTAGGTCTGAGCCAAACTGTGAAGGGCTTTAAATGCCAAACAGAGGAAATTACATTTGATCCTAAAAGTAATAAAAAGCCTTTGGAGCTATTTGAACAGGGGGAGTGACTTGGTTAGATGAGTGCTTTAGAAATGTCATTTTTTCAGCTATGTGGAGGAGGGAACAGAGAGACAGAGATTGGATTCAGGGAGATCATCTTGAAGACTCTTTCAGTCCCAGTCAGTGATAATAAGTGAGCTGGAAAGAAGGGAATGGATGGATGGATGGATGGATGGATGGACGGATGGATGCAAGGATGCAAGAGAGTCAATCACCAAGGCTTGGCAACTGGTAAAATACATCGAGGTGAGAGAGAGTAAAGAGTTAAGGATGACTGAGGTTGTGAACTTGGATAGGCGCTTATGACAGAATAAAGAAGTTAGGAAAAGTGATGGGTTTGATGGTAAAAATAATAAATTCTCTTTTTGATATGTTAAATTCAAGATGGCCCCAAGAAATTTAGGTGATACAGGACAAACTCAGAACAGTTGGGGTCAGAAAAATAGATCTGGGAGGCATTTGCGTAGAGATAATAACTGAAACCACAAGAACTGATAAGAACACCAGGAGAGTCTCTAAGTTCTTTTTTCCCCTTCAGTATATATTTTAGACATGAACATTCCTCTCATTCCTGCTGCTTCAGCTTCAGTCTTTCTAGGCCCTCTTCGTTCATGTTACTACCTGGATGATAGCAGGTGGTCTTCTTAATTCCAGTATTTACCCACTCAAAATGGAATTTCCTCTCTGTTTTTGGCCTCCCTTTGGGTATTATATGCCCAGTAGTGGTATACTGGGTCAAACAGAAATCTATCTACTTTGCATTTTGGACTTGAGCCAGCTGGAAACAATTCTTATAATTTAATATTAATCTAATCCAAACATTTCTGTATAAAGAGAAAAAAAAATGACCAAACATAGGCAGAATTACTCTATGGCTCCAAAAATCTCTCTGATAAACCAGTTTCCTTTGCAATTTATACTATTCTCAAACAATAAATAAAATTGCAGAAAGAGATAAAGTAGAACTCCAGATAAGGTTCAGTTAACATTTTGATTCATCAAGCAATAACAGCCAATTAATTTTTGGCACTTTCTCGGAGAATAATTTTTGTAAAAGCATTCAATCCCTTGTTGACTATTTGCTTTAGCAATTCTCTTTTCTTCCTGTTCAGAGGTAAATTTGAGACATTTCTATTAGTTAAAGTAATCAAGCTTCTCCCTTTCCATAGCAGGATCATTATCCCAGTCTGAACAAGGTTTGAGGAAATGGCATGGTCTCTGGTAGATCAATCAAGGGCCGCTTTCTGTCTTTGGCTTCTATCACCACCTTAATTATTAATTATTTTTTGAAGAAATTCTTGATCAGAAGAGAGGGGAGGTAGAAATTGTTTCAGAATTTATAATTAAAGACAGTTAAGTTTTCTTCTTTCATTCTTGCAACTTTTTATAAGTATCCTTGAATTCTTCATAATAATAATTTTTTATGGTGGAATAATAATCAATTTTATTCATATACCTCAGTGGGTTCATTCTTTCCCCAGTTGATGGGTACTCATTTTGTTTCCTATTTTTCTACTACCACAAAGAATGGTGGTTATAATATTCTTGTATATATGGATTTCCCCCTCTGTCTTTGACGTCCTTAAGGTTATACACCAAGATATTACTGCCTCAGTGAATATGTACAATATAGTAATTCTTTTAGTACAATGCCATATTATACAACAACACTTTCGCCATGTTGCTTCTGTTAAATCTTCTCTTCCTGGTTTTTAACATCTCCCATAATCTAGTCCATTCAGGCTAGTCTCCTCCACCTTTCCCCTCTTCCACTCTGGAGGAATGAGGCTGACAGCTTTTTATACAAGCTCTCTCCTTTGCTTCAGTCCAGTCCACACACAAGTTAAGACATCACCTTCATACAATCATTGGTCCTTTTTGAATGAAGGACAAACAGCAACAGCACCTTCCCCCTGCGTGTTTATTTTTATCTTCTTTAATGTTATTCCCTTTCACTCTAAATATTCTTGCTATATTTCCCTGCTGATCATAGGTCCATCCAACCCTTAAAGTGAAGTGGGAGATGCCTGGGATGAGAGACTAATTATCTCTTTCTTTATCTGTAGTAGCAAGCATGATGATCGTGATGCTTCCCATTGCACATAGTAGTAATACTTTGGAGTTGCCCTAAGCCACCAGAACCTGTGGCTAGCCCCACAATCCTTATTTCATGCCTGGACTCCCAGGGAGTGTAATTTTGTGTAATTTATGTTGTTAATTTTTCTTTTTAAGTTTTTAAAAATTATAACTGTATTTTTTTTTTCTTTTTTAATAAATAACCACCTCCACTTTATGGTTAGGGTTATAAAATCTCAGTGTCCAAGTTAGAATTGTAAGGAGAAAATGTTAGGAGCCTTTAAATTAGAGTAAAAGATAATGTTTGATTAAAAAAATCATTCTAGAGCCATTACTCATTTCTTAAAATCACAAGTTTCAAGGGATGTGAGTCACAAATATGTTGTTCTGCAGTCACATTTTCCCAAATCATAAAACTCTTGAATTGCTATACCAGGGGTCGGGAACCGTGGCCTCAAGGCCACATGTGGCCCTCTGAGGTCCTTACAGCTAGCCCTTTGAGTGAATCCAAACTCTGAACAAATCTCTGTGAAGTTTGGATTCAGAGGGCTACCCTTGAGGACCTAGAGGGTCACGTGTGGCCTCAAGGCTGCAGGCTCCCCTCCCCCCCACTATACCATATATATTATTTGTAGGGAATTGGGAATAGATCTTACTATTGTATTTGTTCGCTTCTTGGAAAGGGGTGGTAGACAATTTTTCCCCCCTTTTCAGCACTGGAACTGATTCTAAAGTTACATCCAACTGGACGGTAAGAAAAGTTTGTATTTGGATTATTTTTTCAAATTAGGGAAAATGGTATGAAAAAATATATAGGATCATCAGTCTGACCTATAGCAGGATAAGAATTTTTTTCATTCTGACTATATTCTACCTATCACACTGACCTGGATCAAAATGAATCTGTTTTAAAGGAATGTCAAATGTCTACACATTTCCGATCTCTTTTCTGGTAATAATAGTTTCTTTCTGTTTGAGTCCCTCCCTCTCAATTAGAATGTTACTTTATTCCTCTCCTGGGCTGTTTTAGTATCCCTAGGGCTTAGTAGCATGCCTAACCCATAGTAAGCACTCAATAAATGTTTCTTGACTTAACAAATTTGCAGGTGACCTTGATTGGAAACTTACTTATTTCAATAATATCTTGTGTTTTGTAGAAGAGAGTCAACTTTAAAAAATTAAGTATTGCCAATCTTTCAGCTATATTCTCCCAAGAGTTTGTGTTTAAGCTGAAACTCATTTTGCCTCTTATGGCTAAGAAGGCAAGAAAACTGAATTGTCTTCTTTAAAATTATCCTACTCTTTGCCAATTTTAGCAACACGACTCTTATTTTTGGGTGAAGAGGTTAAGTCAGTGGGGTATATTTTGCCCAATTTTTTATTTAAAAATAGATACCTCACTTCCCAACTTTAAGTGAAACTCCCCAAGATGCATAGAAACTATATAGCTTATATTATTTTTTTTAACATTATCATGGATGGCATGTCTGTTTTGGTTTTTTGGGTTTTTTTAGTCCCCCACCATCTTTTAATTCAAATAGCGTGTTATGGTTGGAAACAGAAATCTTGAAAGGCTTAAGCTTTGAAAAATATTCTTTCTAGCCTTCCCTTTGCAAAGAATATCAGGAGTGCAGTGATTGCTAAGTTTCAATGACATATTTGATGAATTTTATAAGTACTTTTATTAGAAGGGAAAAGGAAAATTATCAAAAGAGTGAAGCTGTTAGTAACCTCATGTTTTAGTCTGATAGCTTGCTTATTTGGGCTTTATGGGTCTCATGCTACTATGCTTCGGCATAAAAGTAGCTTTTAAATATGTAAATCCAAGAATGCAGCCAGAACTTTTTCTGACAAAATTAAGTTTATTAAACTTTAGTTATTAAAAATTTCAATTATTGTCAGTGCTTAGTTATTAAAAAGTTTAACAACTTACATATATTACATTTTAAAAAATTAAATTCAGTTAATGCAACTGAAATTAATGGAATATTTCTCATGTCCGTTCCCCCTTCCCTCCTCCCCCGCCATCCCCATTGCCACCATTGGATTATCATCATTAGCACTGGGTCTTTATCATCATTTTCCTGGACTATTACCGTGGTCTCCTATTTCTTCTCCAATTCAGTCTTCATATAATTTCCATACTAAATCTGGCCATGCCACTCTGCTCAGAAATCTTCATTGTTGCCTGCCGAGTAGAGTTGGAGCTCTTTTTCCTTCCAATTGCCTTTCCAGGCTTATCTCAAACTCTTCTCCATGTGTTCTAGGCCCCAGTTAAACTGTACTTTCTGGACAAAAGACAGGTATGAAGTAGCTAGTGGATATCCTAGTCTAAAGTCTGCTTAGCATTGTTGAAAAAGGAAGGAAGAAGTGAGAACTAGATACAAGTTGAATTTCTGCTTAGGACCTCAGATAAGAGCTGATAACAGCTTCTCTGAGAGCTATCATAGCAACTAGGTAATTTCAATCATTCAACTCAAAGCATTTATTAAACTCCAGGTACTGTGCTGAGGCCATGGTGGGCCCTGAGCAAAGTTAAAAGTGATGAAGCTTGCTTTAAATGAAGCCTTTAGTATGGCCAAGAGAAATAGCAACCTGCAGTTAATGCAACCATTGTTTGCAGCCATAATGTAAGAGAAATAGCAACCATGCAGTTAGCCATGAAGTAGCTTTAAGCACTACCAATAAGAATGAGTTAACTGGGGATGTTTTTCCAGCAGACTTAGGATTTTTGCAACAGCATGGAGAGAATTGCTGTGTTTACTTTTCTGACAGTACTAAGTAATGGTTTATATAAAATACAAACTGGGTCTCCCTGCTAGAGAAGAGGGTC
>CM053601.1:28940144-28968185 GCA_028646575.1 Pseudocheirus occidentalis | reverse complement strand
AGAAGACCCCCCCCCCCCATTCTCTAGTTAAGTGGTTCTCAACCTTCCTAATGCCACGATCCTTTAATACAGTTCCTCATGTTGTGGTGACCCCCAACCATAAAATTATTTTCGTTGCTACTTCATAACTATATTTTTGCTACTGTTATGAATCATAATGTAAATATGTGATATGTAGGACATATTTTCATTGTTACAAATTGAACATAACCCACAGGTTGAAAACCGTTGCTCTAGTTTTGGGGAGAAATTAAGTCTTTTTTGAAAGAATAGAAGTACTTCAAAGGGTAAAAGAACCTGAAGGTGCAGGGGTCTGACTTCAAGGAGTTTACATTCTTTAGTGTTGAAACAACTAAACTGGTTGAGGGAGATATGGCTGGACATTAGTTTATGAAGTAAAATGTCGTGGGGTTTTAGTGGACTGCAAACTCAGTATAAATCAGGAGTGTGCCAGGATCTTCATGACCATTTTCCTGGACTGTTGCAGTGGCGTACTACCTGCCACGCATACAGTGAAAAAATTTAGACCATTGTAAAGCATTATGAGTGGCATAGTATCCAGAATGAGAGAAGAGAAGGTCCTGTTGGGTTCTGTTTTGTTTAGGCCTTATCAAGGGGTTAGTTCTTGGGACCCAGTTTGTTGCTGTATTGAGTAAAGGAGCTTTTTCAGAGGAAGAGAATTGTGATGGGAAAGGCTTTAGAAAAGATGCCTTCGAAGAGTAATTTATCCCGGTAGAGAGAAGATTTAAGGGAGTTCTGATAGCTCTCTTCAGGTACTTCAAGAATTATTTGGGTCTCTATCTCTGTTGCAGATATTTTGAAGTTATATCCTCAGAGATTCTCAATTCCAAGCAGTGGGATTGTGCTGTATCCAGCTCCCACTACATGCATTGCTTTGTGCAAAGTAGACACTTAACGTTCCTTATTCTGTATTAAGGATTAGGAGACCTGTATATGAGGTTATGATGCAAAATAGCCAAAGAAGTGTTATCACAAGATCATATGTGTTAACGTGTTCAAGAATTCTATGAACAGTAAGTGATAAGAAGTTTTCTTGGGAGAGGTGTTGTGGTTTGAATTTGTGGGCAGAGGAGGTGAAAATGGAGGAGGGCTTTGAAAGGGATAGGTGGGAGATGGATGAATCTGGAGGCAGTTTTTGATAAAGAATCACAGAAAACAAAAACCAGCCACCAGCAGGAAACAACTTTCTTTGTCCCTATGTGGCTTGGAGTCAGATAATAGGGGCGAGTCAAATAAAAATCAGCAAGCATTTTAAAAATGCTTATTATGTGCCCTGCACTGGAGATACAGTGAAAGGCAAAAGATAGTTCCTGATCTGAAGGAGCTTACAGTCTAAGGTGGGGAGGCATGTAGACAACTGTGTACAATCCAGATACATACAGGGTCAAGTGGAGATACTCCTAGATGGAACTGAAGAGTAAGACAGGTCCTTCTTGTAAGACCAGAATGAAAGAGTGAAATGCATCACTTAAAAGTACCAAAAACATTGTTTTAAGTTCTTGAGTATTTTCTCTTGTTTTTCTTAATTATCTTACGATAGCCCTGTCTTCCTGACTCACCTATTAGTTAGCTTTCGTGTGGTAACTATAAACTTTACCATACTCCCTCATGAATAATTTATTTATCATCTATGGGTAGAAAAGATGAAAGCATTTTAAAATTTATGTAATCTACTCACCATGTTCTTCTGTTCTAAAGAAGTAGTAGGGCGGCTAGGTGGCTCAGTGAATAGAACACCAGTGCTGAAGTAAGGAGGATCTGAGTTCAAATCCAGCCTCAGACACTCAACACTTACTAGCCGTGTGACCTTGGGAAAGTCTCTTAACCCCAATTGCCCTGCCTTCCAACCTCCAAAAAGCAGAAAAGAAAAAGAAAATCACTTTGTTTGCACAGGTGTCTGGAGATCCATCTTGCCCTGCCTGAAAGTTGGAAGGGAGATTGGGGAAAATAAAGGAAAGAGCAGACTAGGGGAGGGGGGTATACAGTGGGATTGCTGTTTTGGGGTGCTGAGTGGGGGAAAGATTAGGAGAAAATCTGTAAATCAAAATCTTGTGGAAATGAATGCTGTAAACTAAAAATAAATATAAAATTTAATTTAAAAAAATCCAAAGTAGTAAAGAGCACTGAGTCTGAAATGAGAGGCCCTGGATTCAAGTCCTGCCTTTGATTCTTACGGCCTGTGTGTGTGGCCTGAAGAAAGTCACTTTACTTCCTGGGATTCAGTTCTTTTCTCAAATGAGGAGGCTGGATGAAGTAGGTCCCTCCGGTGGTACATCTGTGATCCTGCGGTCCCAGTGGAGTCAGAGCAGCTGTGTGTCTCCAACTAGAGAAACAGAGGCAGGAAGATAGGTGTGACAGCTCTCCACAAAGACTTTTCCTTTATCCCCACCATTCCTTCTGAGTTAAACCCTGTAGTTTCAGAAGCATGACAAGGAAATGAGAAATTTTAGAACTGAAGCTGTGAAATAGTTGGAGGAACCACATGAATGATGTCTGGCCACCGGAGGAACCTCTTTGATTTGAATAACTTCTAGGTAGATTCCAGTCCCAGCAACTGTTCAGAAAAATCACGTGATTTTCTTTCCATTTGGGGGAAGCTTTTTACCTATGTTGGCTGCTGCATTTCCATGTTCAAGGTCTGAAAACTTAGTATGGGCTTTTTGAAGCAAGTTTCTCCATATTCTTTCATAAATCACTGATTTTCAGGAAATGTTATTTTCTACAAATAACATTTGAGATTTTCTCTGCAGTGTACCACGGTCCCTCCACTGAAGTCATCCTGTAATACCTCATCATGGTGTGCAAGCTCTTTAAGCTTATTTTAGCAAAGTGCAAGCCCTGGCAGGACCTTCCAGGCTCTTAGGGGTTCCAAGTGTGGGCCTGATGACAGACTGGGTGTCTGCTGTCTGAGGACCAGCCTTACAGAATTTGGAACAAAATCTTGATCTGCTAGCATAGAAGAGTTGTGGTCTGCCCCCAGGGGAGGGAGAACCCACATGAAGAAAGTCACAGATCTTTGAAGTATTGAAAAATACTGTGGTTCCACTGAACAGTCTGCATAATACTTAATATATTGTGAGGCAGAAGCCTTGTTGCACATGTCTATCTTAATTTCTGAAGAGTAGAGACAGAAATAGATTTTAAGGATAACCACACTACCTGTTTGAACTTGGGCAAATCACTGACTGGGTCTCATTTTAATCATCTGTAAAATAAAAATGTTGAACTCATTACAGGGTCTCTTCACCTTTTGAGTCATGGACCCTCTGGGCAGTTGGAACCCTCTGGAGCTCTTTTCAGAATAATATTTTTAAATATATAAAATAAAGTATATAGACTTACAAAGGAAACTTACATTGAAGTATAGTTACTATTTTAAAAAAAATTTCACAGATGCTGAGTCCTTGGACTAGGTGACCTTCCAGCTCTGATTCTCATGAACTTGCTTGATCCTGTTTAAATGTTCCACCGCCTTTGTGCACTAATTGTACATCTTAGGGCAAGTCCTTAAGCTTCTATATTTGTCTCAGGCAACTCCCTAGGACTAATCTACTAAGTCATAGATGGAATCCCATTTCCTTTGGTGGAGCAAGCTCCCACATTGATTCAGGTGGATTGAAACAAAAATAAGCACTGGACCTACGTGTTCCTGTGTGAAATTGGCATACACCACTTGGGCCAGTTCCAAGGTTATCTTTTGGAAATGAGTGTATAATTTGATTTATAATGTTCATTTTGAAGTCCCTTAGATATTTTTTGTCTTCTAAAGAACCAGAGAAAATGATACTGAACCCTGCTCAGCCGTGGAGAAAGGTTATTCCAGGGAATGCAAATAGAAAAACAGTTGTTAGGTTTAGAAGATTAACAATAAGGGCTTTTTTGGTCAGTTATTTCTATAGCTATTAACACATGTGTTTTTAGTGTCTGTAGGTTTTATAAATAGAGAAAAGTCAATGGAATATAAAGAAGGGAGAAGAAAAGCTAAATAGATGATATTTAATTAGTAGGTGAATGTTAATGTGATGCCCACAATAAAATTTCTTCCATCTAGGAGCATTTAACTATATTATACCTTCCTATGGAATAGGCATGGAAGGAGAAAGTGGAAGAAATTGTCTGTGAACAGTTTTCTAGTCTGGAGTCTAGAAAAGATGCTGTGGAAATGGGAAGTATGTGTGCATGAGTTTGTTCACCTCAGACAAAGTTTCTAGAGTTAAATGAATATGGATTTATTACCAACTAACTGCTGCCTGTTGGCTTGGAGGGAAATGAGTCTCTTACCAATAATATATGGCCTATCTGGCGGCAAAAACAGTGGCAGCAAAGTGAAGCTAACAAAAACCTAGCTTTGTTTATTCTGCTAATCCTTTTGAGATTTCCCTGGAGAAGAAATATGACCATAATACTGTTTTACTACAGGGTAAGCCAGAAAGATAAATAAAGAATTTTCTTCTCATCCTCCCCAATCCAATTTAGTTTAAATGTCAAGTTTGACAAGCAGATTCTTAACTTCAAATAGAGTAGCTAATGTGTATTATGAAACTTTATGTGATTTTGTTAAAAAGGATCTTCTGTTTTATAACCTTTTATCAACATCAACAGTCAGAACTGCTCAAAAAATGTTCACTACCTTTTTCTATGGAGGTCAAAAAAACACATAGATTTTTCAGTTTTGTTGTTGTTGAATGAATAAGTCTTCATACAGGAGACTTCCCAGTGCTAGAAGATGCATGGGATTTGAGCTTTCATAATATTTTAAAATAATATCCATGTCCATAAGTAGACACAGGACAGGGAAAATATTAATCATCTAAGTGGGAAATAGGCTGTATAATTTTTTCCCTATAGGCTTTAAAAAACAATAAAGATCTAATTTTTTGGTTTACACAAACACATCCTCTCAAAACAAAGAAAACTAGTAATAACAGCTAGTATTCATTTGACACTTTAAGGTTTGCAAAGTATTTATATATCTTATTTAATTTGAGGTGTTACAAGTTATCCTGAAACTAAAAGACAACTAGTATAAGTGTGTGATGCAGAATTTGAACCCCAGTTTTTCTGACTCCACACTCTATTTGTTTTGCCATCCAGATCCCTCCAGACATGAGTAAGACAAATGACAAATCCACGTAGCCTTCTTTTGGTAATTCAGCCTCTGAATCACAGATCTAAGAGTTGGAAGGATGCTAAGCAATCATTTAATTGAATCCATGGACAAAAAGCCCCTTCTCTGCCATATTGGACAGATGAGCATCCAGTTCCTATTGAAGAGCTTTAGTGAAGGGAAAATGCTACCCAAGCAACTTGTGCTATGCCTTAGAATGCCCTCCCAGGAACCAAGGAAATAGAAGTCCATAATTATTTGTTCCAGCTGGTCTTGACATTTTTCTTTGGTTAATATTTTATTTTATTTGCCCACATGCCACACTAAGCAGCAGTTTGCAAAAAGCCTAAGCAAATTAGAAAAATAGGGTCCTACCCTGTTTAATGTACTTTTTATTTTAAAACCAAAGTATACTGGATAATTTTCAGTGTGGTTAGTGACAAGGTCTAAAAAGATGAGGTATGGTAAAAGAAAGCTTATTGGGAAATAGAGTATGTAGAAATACACGTATTTGGAAATATACAACACAGTTACATATATATATATATAATATCTGCATATACAGAAATATATGGAAATAGAGACTTTTAAAGATCTGAAGAAAATTATATGGAGTCAGAATCCAAAAAAGGTCTTACTAGGCTAAAACATTGGCCTAAATCTCATAAGATGAAATTCAAATTCTAGGTGATTCCAGTCCCAACAACTGTTCAGAAAAATCATATGATTTTCTTTCTATTTGGGGGAAGCTTTTTACCTATGTTGGCTGCTACATTTCCATGTTCAAGTCTGAAAACTTAGTATGGGCTTTTTAAAGCAAGTTTCTCCATATTCTTTCATAAATCACTGATTTTCACCAAATAACATTTGAGATTTTCTCTGCAATGTACCATGTTCCCTCCACTGAAGTCATACTGTAATACCTCATTGTGGTGTGCAAACTGAGTTGGTGGTAGGAGGCAATTGTGGTTAAGTGACTTGCCCAGGATCACACAGCTAGTAAATGTCTGAAGTCAGATTTGCACTCTGGTCCTCCTGACTCCAGGATCCTGTCTGCCGTTCCACCTAGCTGCCTTAAAGAGGATAAATGTAAAGTCCTATACTTGGATTCAGTCAACTTTATAAATGCACAATGAGGCACTGCTAGAAGTTTATCTGAAAAAAAGATTTGTGGGTTTTAGTGGATTGAAAAGGCAGTAGGAATCTTTAGTGTGAAATGGAACACAAACCTGCTTAGAAAGGGATTCCTGAGCTCCCCTTAACCAAAGCTCCCAGGAAGAAGGAAGTAAGGTTCTTCTGTCCCCTGCCCTTGTCAGACCACAGCTAGAGTATGCTGTTTAGTTCTGGATGCTGTGTATTAGGAAGGACATTAATAAACTGGAGTGTCCAGAGGAAGACATCCAAGATGGTGATGAGCCTCGACTCAACTCAAGTATAATTTGTAGGAACCAGGAGTGTTTAAACTGAACTGATGAACAGTGAACAGTGAAAACTGGTCTGAGTGTTTGCGGGGGAAGGGCAGACGGAGTGGGGTTACAAGACCTCAGAGCTGTCTTCAGCTCTCTTCATGTAGAAGAGAGGTTTTATTCTATTTGTTCCTATAGGATAGAATCAGGAGCAAGGGGTAGAAGTTGCAAAGAGAGAAATTTAGACTTCATGTCAGAAAAAGGTTCTTAATATTTTAGCCATTCCTAAGTGAAATGGCTCTGCTTCAGGATGTAGAGAGCTCTTCCTTACTCACTTTTCCCCACTGGAAATCTTCAAGAAGAGGTTGGATGATGACTTGTCTTGTGTACTGTAATAGACATTGCTTTATGGTAGCGGTTCTCAACCTGTGGGTTATGTTCAATTTGTAACAATGAAAATGCATCCTGCATATAAGATATTTACATTATGATTCATAACAGTAGCAAAATTACAGCTATGAAGTAGCAACAAAAATAATTTTATGGTTGGGGGTTACTGCAACACAAGGAACTATATTAAAGGGTCACGGCATTAGGAAGGTTGAGAACCACTGCTTTATGGTTTTGAATTATACTAGGTTCCGACTCTAAATTCTATGATTCTGTCATTTTGTGAAATTACTTTATGGAGACAAATAAAGGAGAATTTTATGCCTTTGTGGAATATTGAGCAGCTAGAACATATTTGATATGTCAGCCAATTAGACATTTCTCAAGTGCCTGTTAGATGTACAACTTAAAACTAGGTTATTAAATTATATTATAATTACAACAATTTATATATTACATATAATATATTATAATAATATATAATATATTAGTTATATTATATAATAATATTTAATATATTACATACATAATATATAATAAAATATACATTAAAATTATGAGGGTTACAACAGAATTACAATTTAGTCAAGGAGAAGAAACTGATATAAATAAGATAATTAATGAAGCATAATCTAAATCTTTGTGCTACTAAACAGAAATATAATGAGAAATCTGAAAAGAGAGAACTTGTGGTCTGTAGTGGTCAGTGTAGGCTGATTCATGATATCATTGATACTCTCTTCCCTCTCTCACTTTGTATCTCAGAACCTAATATATTCACCCATCCTGTCTGCCTTCCCAGTATCAAAAGACCTAGGGGCCTTCTTCCTTTCTAGACTCAATTTCTCTGTTTATGCCCGTGGTTCTCAACCTCCCTAATGCCGCCATTAATATTCATATGTGGCATATCTGCATGTGGGCAGACCCGCCTAGAGACAGATAGAGGAGCGGTGATTCCTAAGACCATTGGAAATGTGTTTTCTGATGGTCTTAGGCGACCCTTGTGAAAGAGGCATTCAACCCCCTAAGGGGTCACCACCCACACAGGTTGAGAACTGCTGGTTTATACCTTCGATCCAATTTCCTCCAGCCTTCTTCTAGTTTGGGACTTTCCTTCTTTTGCATCTTTATCGTCTTTCCCACTACTTCCTTTCCATAGGTGTATGTACTTGCTTTGGTTGTCCTGTTAAAACACAGCAAACCCCTTTCTCCTACCTCACAGCCCACACTCATTGACATTCTGTGTCTTCCTTTCTCTGCCAGCCTCTTTCTGCATTCACTGCCTTTTCATTCTCACCACCCACTCCTTACTCATGCCCTTGTAATCTGGCTTCCATCCTCCCCCTTCTGCTGAAGCTGCTCTCTTGAAGTTGAACAATGATCTCCTAATCAGTTGGTCCAATGGGAGTTTCTATGAAGACATAACTGCTAGATAAATATAAGACTTTGAACCACAAAGCAGAAATCCACTCTGGGACCCAGAGCTTTGGATTGGTGAGAGTTTTCCCCATCTAGTCCAGTCCAGACCTACCGTCCTGCTCTCTGCTACACGTGTATCTCTAGCTTTCCTTTAGCTCTGGAAACAAAGATCAAATCAAGACTCCCATTTCTGTAAATGAAAGAATAAATCAATACACACAACTTACTAGTCATATGACTCCAGACAAGTCACTTAACCTTTGGCTGCTTCAGTTTACTCAGCTATAAAATGGGGACAATATTAGCACCTACCCTTGGCTGGGTTGTTGTAAGAGTCAAATGATATAATACTTATAAAATGCTTAAGCATGGGATCTTGCTTATAGGAGGTACTTAATACATGTTTATTCCCTCTCCTTCCCCCTGTTCAGAGCAATTACTACTTGAAAGAAGCCATGCAACTATATCTTTATTTTCAAAAAATTTGAGTTAAGAGGAGTTAAAAATTGGTGGGGAAAAATGTTCAATTTCAATTCTTACTTTGTAGTAGCACTTTTAAAAGGGATGTATACTAAGTGAAAAGACTCCTTGTCATATATAGATAGATAGATAGATAGATAGATAGATAGATAGATAGATAGATAGATAGATATGTATATATTTAACCTAAACGCTTCTTGGTAGAATGAAATTTTGATCAAAATGTGTGACCCACCTTAAAAGGAAGAAATGTCAGTTACCCTTATATAATATTTTATTTTTTACCCAATTACATGCAAAATTTATTTTTAGCATTTAAAAAAAAGCTTTGAGATCCAAATTCTATCCCTCTCTCCCCTAGGCCCTCTCTGAGATGGTAAGCAATCTGTTATAGGTTATACTTGTATAATCATGTATAAAACATTTCCATATTAATCATTTTGTGCAAGACGACTTGAACAAAAAGAAAGTGAAAAATAGTATAGTCTGCATTCAGACAACATTAGTTCTTTCTCTGGAGTGGAGAGCATTTTTTATCATGAATCCTTTGGGAATATCTGGATCATTGTATTGATGAGACTAGCTAAGTCATTCACAGATGTTTATCATACAATATTGTTATTACTGTATATTGTTTCATGGTTCTGTTCCCTTCTCTGTTGTTGCTGTTGTTGTTTTTAACTTTTTTTGGTTTGTTTTTTGGAGGGCAGTTGGGATTAAGTGACTTGCCCAAGGTCACACAGCTAGTAAGTGTTAAATGCTGAGACCAGATTTGAACTCAGGTCCTCCTGACTCCAGGCCTGGTGCTCTATTCACTGCACCACCTAGCTGCCCCACCTCACTTCTCTTTGTATCAGTTCATGTAAATCTTTCCAGGTTTTTCTGAAATCATCCTATTTGCCATTTCTAATAGCACAATA
Source organism: Pseudocheirus occidentalis (assembly GCA_028646575.1). Classification (NCBI taxonomy): domain Eukaryota; kingdom Metazoa; phylum Chordata; class Mammalia; order Diprotodontia; family Pseudocheiridae; genus Pseudocheirus; species Pseudocheirus occidentalis. The sequence continues at coordinate 28,958,442 of CM053601.1, read as the reverse complement.
ATATTCCATCACAATCGTATCTCAACTTGTTCAGTTATTCCCCAATTGATGGGCATCCCTTCAATTTCCAATTTTTTTACCACCACAAAAAGGGCTGCTTGTAAGTATTTGTGTACTTATATGTCCTTTTCCTTTTTGGTTTTTTTTTTAAAATTTCTTTGAGATACAGACCTAGTAGTGGTATTGGAGGGTCAAAGGATATCATAATTTTATAAATAACTCTTTGGCTAACTGATTCCATTTTATGGGCGAATTCATCCCATTCACATTTATAGTCATGATCCTTCATCCTCTTTTTTTCATTGTTTATCCTTCTCTCTTATCTTTTACCTGGTCCCTCCTCATACATGTTTTATTTTGGTCACCTCTGCCTTCTATCAGCCCTCCCCCATCCATCTTCCTTTTTACTTCTCTATAAGGTAAGATAGATATCTATATCCAATTGAATGTGTATGTTATTTTCTCTTTGAGCTAATACCGATGAGAGTAAGATTCAAGCTTCCCTTGCCATTGTCCCATCTTCCCTTGTATTATTCACTCCTCTTTTATGTGAGATAATTTACCCCATTCTATCTCCTCCCTCCTTTTCCCAGTGCAGTCTTCTTTCTCACTCTTTAATTTGGGGGGCATATCACCCCATCATAATCATTTCACACCTGCTCCCTCTTTCCATGTATATTCATAAATGTTCTTATTAGTAATAAAGCTCTCAAAACTTAAAAATATTATCTTGCTTTTTAGAAATATAAAACAGTTTAACCTTATTGACTCTTTTATGTTATACCCCCAAATAAGCGAGGGGAGGAGGCTGTGTTCTTAAATATCTCAGTTACGCTTTATACTTCTGCAGAGGCATAGCAAGTGCTTTGGCGTCATTACCTCATCACTTCCTACAGTAACCCTAATGTACACATAACTCCATTTTAGAGATGAAAACATTGAGGAAAAAGCCACATTGGATAATTTTGCCAGAGATATTCACTGTTATTGAAAAAGAAATCAATATCCTACTCACTGTAACAGGAGCATATGGAAGGACTCAGCATTTTAGAATGGGAAGAGGATTTAGCCTTTATCTAGTTCAACCCTTTCTTTCTTTTAATGGGTGAAGAAATTGAAGTCTTAGTAAACTTGTCTAACATTATGCCATTAACTAGTAGAGTCAAGTGGAAGAGAACCAAATTCAGGATGAATTATTCCTGCTTTTCTGCAATTACTCATCTACCTGATGCCTCCTCCAAGACCTTGTTACATTTAAACCTCTTTTTCTCATGTCCTTTTCCTTCTTTCTTACTCCTTTTTCTTATCATTAAGAAAACCCCTTGATCCTGGTATTGTCAGTGACTAGAGGCCCATCAATGTCCTCTTCCTTTCTATATGACCTTGGAAAGTTGCTCAGTCTCTCTGAGATGTTTCCTGGTCTGCAAAGTAAGCTCCAAAGCTCCCTTCCAGCTCTCAAACCCACGACACTATGAAGTCCTGCCTCGGATGCATTCATATTAGATTTGTGAGCCCAAGCAAACTCTGAACCTCTCAGGCTACTCTGTACCATCAGAAAGTTTCCCATTTCTGTGAAATCATAGCACCTGCTACTCTAGCCCAGATAAAGGCTACTGTTTTTTTCAAAATGAAATAATATTTGGAAGGAAATACTATTTGTAAAACAGCATAATGCTTGGCACAGAGTAACTACTATATACATGTCCTCCCCCCCAACCCCCATCTCCTTCTTATTTGTAGATAGAGGTTACTAGGGGATGCTTATAGTTTAAATTAATTATCCTTTGGAAATTTGGGAAATCCTTTGTGTTTCTGTTCCTCAGTAGCTACATGGAAGGTCTTTAGGAAACTCTTTTCAAGGCTTGTTCAGCTAAATGCCTTTGGTGCTTTGTACCTTTAAACTGTTCTGAAGAAAGCTTTGAAAGCTTTATGTGTCATTGTTTTTTTTAACTAAACATGTACATATATGGTATGGGCTTAAGCATGTATTATTTGATTTGTCACCATGTGGTATCTGCCTCAACATACATTGGTTTGATTGTGTGGGTGTTTAAATGAATCATAAGCTTTACCCAGTGCCTGACACACATACCAGAAGCGAACAAATTCCCAGAAAGAATGCCGCCTGGGATCATTGTAGCCTTGTTCAACTTTTGACATCTTGTCCCAAGAAGATAATCTTGTTAAGTTTAGAGGTCATTACTCCCCTATAGGAGCATTGTGTTTCAATTCTCTATGATATTTCTCAGACAGGAAACAGAGCTAGTTTTATTTATATTGTCATTTCAATTCAGTGCTTGGGTGCTGAACGAAACAAATAGTTCCTGTCTAGTGGGTTTGAATTTATTTGTCCTTATTCCTGCTAGCTAAGTTCAGGTAAGTCATTTCATTGAGAATCACTGTGATTAAAAAACTTGATCTTCATTTATTTAAATTTTTAACATACATTTTAATATGAGATGTAAGTAGTCATTCTTAAAGTTTTGAAAACTGGGAACTATTTTCACATATTAAAAAATAAACTCTTCAGGTTTTTTTTTTCCATAGAAAAATGTTGTTCACTTAACTTGGTCTAAAGTCAATTTCTTCGTCAATCTTCACTGAAATTGTGACTGACAAAGTGCAGTTTCCTTATTGTGTTATGTTGTTAGAACATTTAGTAATTCAAAAGTGTCAGTTTCCTTTTTGTCCGTATTCTCCCCAGTAATATAATATAATACAGAATTCATCGGAATATCAGCATGTGTGCTTCTTACCAGAGCTAAGCCTGTCTCATTGAGTTAAATAAGAACAGGAACTCCTGGGAAAGCTGGGAAATACAGAAGCAGTCATAGGAAACAGAACTGACTAGGATAATGACAGATAGAGAGAAGGGAAGCAGCAGATGCCAAGAGCAGGGGAAATGAGAAATTATTTTAGGTGAAAGTGATATATCTTGTCTTGTCCTTCTTCTGTCGTGTATGATTCTTTGTGACCCCATGGACGCCAGCCCCTTCTCAACTCTACTACCTGATTACCTTTATAATGCCATCTGCCTTGTTTGGAATACATCACCTCTTAGTATTCCCTGATTCCTTCAACACTCAGGGTCTGGGGGGGAGGCTTTCCTCATATCTCCATTGTTTTCACTTTCTCCCTCTCAAAATGACTTTGTCTTGGTTTATATATACTCCATGTTCACTTAGCTGTGCTTATATTGACAGGGGTGGGGAACTTGTCGGGGTAGGTGGGAACCTTGGAAAATTGCTCAGTGTCTCTGAGTTATTTCCTGGTCCGCAAAGTACGCCTCAAAGCTCCCTTCCAGCTCTTGAAGCCATAACCCCATGAAGTCCTGCCTCAGATGCATTCATATTAGTTTTGTGAACCTTGACACTGCAGGTGGCCTTCCAGTCAAAGGTGAATCCCTTTGACTGAATCCGTTTTGTTCTGTGAATTTTGGGTTCGGCCAGAGGGGTGTACTTGAGGACCTAGAGGACCACAGGTGGCCTTCAAGGTTGCAAGTTCCCCACCCCTGTTAAACCTGAACTATCTAGCATAGTGCCAAGCTATGTGGACGCTTAGTAAGTTTCTTTAATCAATTCATTTGATTTCAGTTAAGTTCATATTTTATCTTAGAGGTAGTAGGGAGCCTTAGAAGATTTTTCAGCAAAGTCATGACAAGGTCAGACTTGTAGGAAGATTATTTTGGCACTTACATGGTAGATAGTTTGAAGAGGGTAAGGGCACTAAGTAATAACTATAGTTTTATCTGCTTCTTTTTTTAGGTTTGCAAAGTATTTTACAAAGATTATCTGATTTCCCCTCTCACAACAACCCTGCGAGCTAGATGCTAATTGTTATCCCCATTTACAGATGAAGAAGCTGAGGCAGACAGGGGTTAAGCCATTTGCCCAGAATCACTCACGTAGTCACTGTCTGAGGCTGGATTTAAACTCTAGGCTTCCTGACTCCAGCTCCAGCTCCAAGGCCCACTATACTACTTAGCTGCTGTTGCAGCAGTACAGATGAGAATGCTTGGTCTGGGCTGACAGTTCAGGGGCAGGGAAGCTGCAGCCTCGAGGCTGCACATGATGCTCTAGGTCCTCAAGTGCAGCCCTCTGACCAATCCAGACTATTCTGTCAAAAGGCTGTACTTGAGGACCTAGAGGGCCACATGTGGCCTCCAGGCCGTAGGTTCCCCACTCCTGGTTTAGTGAGTGGAGAGAAGGGGCTGGAGGGGAGAGATGCTTTAGAGGCAGAATGACCAAGATTTGGTATCTATTTGGGTATGAGGGACAAGGGATGGTGAAGAGTTTATGATGCTTCTGAGACTGAAAACCTCCAGAAGTAGAAGAAATATCAGTGCCCATAGTTTTTACATGGAGAGGACATAGTAAAATTTAATTTGTTATCTTCTTCATCCACCTCCTCTTCTTTTTTCCAGGCAGCTTTACTCTACTCTCTCTGCCTAATCAAACTTCTCTTCACATTTGTACAGCCTTCCTATATTTCTTCCTTTTAGACTAAGCCTTGTTGCTAGAAGGTTGCCTCAAACTGTCACTTTGTTTCTATATTTCACCAAGTTTCTTTTTTCCCATCTTTCCCTCTTTTGTTTTCCTTTTGTTGTTTTTTTTTGCCAGTAATCAAGTTATTTATAAATTATTATTATTTTCAACATTCACTTCCATAAGTTTTTCCCCAAGATGGCATGCAATCCAATATAGACTCTACATATAATACTTAATTATTAATTTAATTCTTAATTAATTTAATTCTTAATTCTTAAACATATTCTCACATTAGTTGTATTATATAGAAGAATACCAAGTTTCTGTTGCTGTATACTCAATGAATCAGCTGGGTTTGTAGGACTGGTCTTGGAAAGGAATTCTAAAAAGAGCAAGAAGAATCCAGACGGTGACCATTTGGGGGTAATACCGGTCCTTACAATCTAGTCACTCAAACCATTTAATCTATTAGCTTCTCTGTCGCTGTGGTTCTCTCTGTTTTTGTTATATCACTTTTCTTGACATCTTTTGTGTTCCACAGTCCTTCATTATTATATCACGTTCTGTTTTGGCCTTTACCATGTCATGAAACTGGAATTTCTCTTTTCCCTATCTTAGTCCTTCACCCTTTGGAACACCCAGAAAGCCCCATGAATGTGACAAGATCCTCTGGATTCTTCTTTTGCTTTTTGCCTGCCCAAAAAAAGAGATACCCAGATATCTTGCTCTTGAATTTCTTGGGGGTCTTCTTTCACTGTATTGACCCTTGTGTTGATTACTAATCCTGCCTTTTCATTGCTTTCTAATCTGGAAAGATTGTGGAAATCAGTAAAGATGTGGCATTGATTTATTAGCAGGCACATTACCAAGTGCCATTATCCTTGCGAATTGATTTTCAGCTCAGTCTTTTGTCCATGTAGGGAAGGACACAAGGAAACAACATGTCTTTGGCTAATGTTTATCTCCGTTTCTCAGAATAACTTGGGTGCGTTATCTACTGATGTTGACACCCTTAAAATATCCAGCAGAGATACCACAGATTTACTTAAGCTTTGGAACCTTGGATAATTTTGGAATGCCTAATTTTGGAGCCACCAAGGATATATGTATATGGAAGTAGATTTGAAATAATTCTCCATATTTACATTTTTAACAGTTATTGTTTTGCTTGTACTCAGAGGTAATGAGGTTGTCAGGATGGGAACCTTCCTTAAAAACACACTTGGAATTATGGATGATTTCAGTATGTTTGTTTGTTTTTTCAAATTATTCACCAAAGTAGTTTGAGATCAGAAATGACCTGACTGAGTCTTACTTCACAGACTTATTTGCTGTGTGACCCTATGGTAAATTGCCACAGTTGGATTCAACCCAGCAAGTATTCATTAGGTGCCTAATACATACCTCCTTCAATTTCAGTTTCTGCATCCATAAAATGAGGGTAGTAAAGTCCATGTTACCGCCCACATACGGTTGTTGTGAATATCCAATAAAATAATTTATGGAAAGCTCTTTTATAAACCTTAAAATGTTACATAAATGCAAGTTATTATTTACATAAGAATGCATAAAAGAGCATGGAAAATGGACTGCCTTCTTAATATGTATTACCTAAAATAAAAAATTAATATGTGGGCTGTGTTAGAAAAGCAGGGAGAGAAAAGAATATTAGGAAAGAACGTGTATGGGTTAAATAGGAACTCTAAAGAGAGTGAATATAACTTTCTGGCTTAAACTAATTCACAAAATTTCATTGGGAAAAGGAAGGGGGGAATTGAAGACAAAGTAATCCTGTATAGTAAACACAACTATTGACAAAGGTGTATTAAATACCTGTATGGACCTGTGACTTCACTGCTGTAGGGAACTTTGAATGAGGATTCTTTCCTTATTCAACCACCAAAGTGATATTCCTAAAGCACAGGTCCAACGATATCTTGCCCTTATCCATTCCAGTGGCTCCCTCTCACCCCAAGGATCAAATACAAAATGCTCTGTTTGACATTCAAAGCCCCTTATAACCTAACCCCCTCCTGCCTTTTCAGTCTTCATGCCCACACAGTTTTCAGTCCAGTGATACTGGCCTAGTGGCTCTTCTACAAACAAGATACTCTCTCTCTCTCTCTCTCTCTCTCTCTCTCTCTCTCTCTCTCTCTCTCTCTCTCTCATTCTTTAGGCATTTTCTCTGGCTATCCAGCATGTCTGGAATGCTTTTCCTCCTCAGTTCCACCTACTGACTTCCCTGACTTCCATTAAGCCCCAGCTAAAATCCCATTTTTGTAACAGAAAGCCCTTCCCAACTCCTCTTAACTCTGGTGTCTTCCTTCTGTTAATTGTTTCTGAATAATTTTGTATATACCTTGCTTTGTATATATCTGTTGGTATATTTTCTCCTCCATTTGATTATAAGCTCCTTAAGGGTAGGAACTGTCTTTTGCCTCTTTTTGTATCTTTAGTGCTTAGCACAGCAACATGGAAAGTGCTTAGTAAACATTTATTGATTATTGATTGATTACCATTATAGACAAGCATTTACTCTGAAGCAATCTTACAGAGTTGCCTGAGCTATGGGGATGTTAAGTGAATTGCCTATGGTTATATAACTAATATTTGTCAGAGGTGGGTCCCTGAACCCAGATCTTCCTGACTTGAGGGCAGCTCTTTATCCACCAGGCTACCTTGCTTTTCTTCTTTGTGGCTTTATGTAAATGGCTATACAATTTGTGTAAAAGTACCACTTGAGTCCTGGAAAAGTTGAGCTATATCAAAGATAGGTGTTTTCAAGAAGATGTTTTTAATAATAATTTTAAAATAAAATTTTAATAATTTTTAATAATAAAAATGACCTTTTGTGATTTTACAGAAATTTAATATTTTAGGTTAGATTAATTGAAAGTTGACTTATTTGCTAAACCATGTCATTTTTCTAAAGGTTTTTTTTTAGGGACAAGGACTTGAATCTGTTATTTCATTAATAAAGGGAATGTCCCCAAGAAGAAACTCCCCTTCGTTTTTCTTTTTTCTTTTTTTCTTTCTTTTTTTCTTTTCTTTTTTTTTTGGAGGGCAGTTGGGGCTAAGTGACTTGCCCAAGGTCACAGGGCTAGTTTTTTGTATTAAGTGTCTGAGGCCAGATTTGAACTCAGGTACTCCTGACTCCACCTCTATTCACTGCGCCACCTAGCCGCCCCCGTTTTTCTTTTTTCTGGGAACAAGATTAGCCGTTGCAGTCCAAGCATTCAGAGACCAGTTTCAGTTTCATTGTGATTTGTATAGAAATGATTCTCTCACTTTTCCTTACATCACTTCTATATCAATTCATAGAAATTTTCCCATATTTCCTTATTTTGCACGCATTTCTCATTTATCAGTATTACATTATACTCACAAAAAACATTCCCCAGGAATAAAATGTAGTTTTATTTCCACTTCTTTTGCTACCACACAAAAAATAAAGCTACGAATGTTCTGGCATTAGTATTCAGATATGGTTATATGGCATTACATAGAACGCTGTGGAGTGAGAAGCACTTGAGTTCAAATTCAGCCTTAGATACTTACTAGCCATGAGAACCTGGGCAAGTCACTTAACATCAGTTTGCTTTAGTTTTCTCATCTGTTAAAGGAGAGAATAATACCTACCTCCCAGGGTTGTTGAGAGGATCAACTGACATAATATTTCTAAGGCCTTTGCCAACACTGAAATGCTATAGAAATTCTAGAAATCAATTTTGTCATCAATAGTAGTATATTGACTAGATTATGTTGTCTTGTAGAATCCCTTTCTTCAAAATGAAAACCAGGCACCACCTTGGACATGAAGTCCTCTCTGGTCAGCTAGTGTGCTTCACTCCTACTTTATGTTTTATATTGATTCTGAATATATGCACATATATATGTTGTCTTCTCCATTAAAATGTAAGCTTCTAAAGTGTAGGAATTGTTTCTTTTTTTTATTCCTAAATGCCTAGCACATAGTAGGTATTAATATTTGTTGATTTATTAAGATATATGGAACTTTTCTTTCTTCCTTTGACATTCTTAGGATATATTTCCTATAGTGGGATTGTAGGATAAAAGGACATAAGTTTTTCTCAGATAATTTCAAATTCTTTCCCAAATGGCTGTACCAATTCATAGCAATATAGTCTGTGGCAGTCTTTACCAGATCCCTCCTAATATGGATTATCTCCGTCTTTGGAAATAAGTGCTCCCAATACTGATTTTTTTTTTTAATCTTTCAATCTTTGCTATTTTCCGGGTGTGAGGTGGAACCTTAGAGCTGTTTTTTTTTTAAAGATAAGGTTTACAACTCTTTTTTAAACTTGGTACCTTAACCATTTACCTATTGAGAAATTATTCCTAGTGTGTTAATTCCCTATATATGTTGGATGCCAGATTTGCATCAGATATTTGATGTAAAACATTTTCCCCATTCATCTCTGTCTAGCCTCATTGTTTTTGTTCATACCAAAACTTAACGTTTTCTGTAATCAAAATTTTCTGTTTTGTCTTTTTTGATCTTTTTTCTCTCTTATTTTAGGAATCCCACTATAGCCATAGTTTTGAAAGTATGAAATCTTCCATTCTCTTAATTGTTTAAATTTATGTGACCCTTCATATTTACATTTCATATCCATTTGGTGTTTTTTATAGACACTAAGTTTATAGCTTAGGTCAGCTCCTGTAGAACATAGTCCTGGTTCCAATTCCAAAACGTCCCTCTGCTTCCTTATCCCAAAAGGCAAAAAAAATTCCCCAAAGGATCCTTACGGCTGCTAGGATAAACCAAGTGGAATTGAAAAGCAGCCATCAGGACAAGAAGAAAAATGGTTCAGAGAAGTCGCAAAGGATGTGAGCTTCCTATGGGTTGAAGACACCAGCTTTCTTACTCTATGAAGGCAAGCAGTAGAGCTTTGCTTAAATGCAGAAAAACAGCATGAACATGTAGCAATCTAGTGATTCCTAATTTCTCACAGCAAACTTAGTATCACTAAGTACTGATAGACAGGACTCAGTAATACAGACATATGAGTATATCAAACCTTAGTCAGAATACAAAAAGTATCAGTTGAGCAGCCAACAAATAAAGTTTGCAAAACTAGAGTAGAACTGACTTGTAAGGGAACACTCACCAGAAAAAAGTCCATTTACTGCCCACACATCCCACCACCCCTACCTAAAACAATTCTTTAGTATCTCCCACCCTAGCAGGTCTAGGATCCACAGGTCTTGGGCAGAGAAACTTTCTCTTCCAAGGTTCTCAGGTACCCTTAAGGGGATTGTGGGAGGGCATGGTGAGGGACAGTAGTGTGTTGGGTCCTTCTACACTTCTTTTCCATTTAACCACTGAAAATTGAATTAACTTTTACACAGAAATATTTACTTCAGAATGTACGATCACACATATACCCACTTGTTCCCCTCCCCCATCACCCTCTGAGAGGTTTTCCTCTTCCTGACTCCCAACTTCCTCACTTTGTGATTATGTTCATGGATTAGCTTGGTTCCTATATGGCGCAGTTCAGTTCCCAGTTTAGCACCCAGTCCCAGGCACCCTGGCTTCTTAAGGCTTCCATGCCAGGCTGGCTGGCTCTACCAACCCGACAGTCCTGGCTCCAAGGAAGCCATAGTGCAAACTCCCAGGTTCCATGAGTATCATCTCTGGCACCAGAAACTGAGGAAGACCCAACACCACAGAATAGAAACAAACATTCCCAGGCCCATTTCTAGATGTAGAGTTAAAGACAGAAGCAAAGAAGGGGAAGTAAAGACTTTTCCCCACACTGGTTCATTTCAGGGTGTCTTCACTGGTGAGTGAACTGGCATCTTTACCCTCTAGACTCAGCCAGTAAAAACAGGAGTCTCCCGGTTCTAAAGACACAGGCATCCAGTCAAAGACAGATGCCCCCATCTATGTGGTAGGGGACACAGGCTTCCGTGTCAGGCCATCTGGGCATGCCTAGAAATGTCCTGATCACATATATTGTGTAAAAAAAATTTTTTTTCCTAAACTGCTCACTAGTTTCCAGTGCAGTTACTGTTGAGTAAGGCACTCTTCCCCTAAGTAGCTGATATTCTTGGGTTTATCAAACACTAGAGCATGGCATCAGATTGCTTCTGCTATTCCATTTTAAAAATTCATTCCCCAATACTTTTGATGATTACTGCTCTGTGATATAGTTTGGCATTTAGTAATGCTTGGATTTTTACATTCCTCATCTTTTTTTAACCTTTAGTTTCTACACCTTTTCTTCTTTCAAATTATTTTTTGTCAATTATTTTGTCTAGTTCTATATAAAAGACCCCCTTGTTACTTTGATTATTATGAGTTTTTTAAAAAAAATTGGTACAGCCCAATTCTTTTTTATTTTTACTTTTTAGCTGTGATTTACAACTTTAAAATTTGCTTAGTAATTTTTTCATCTAAAGAATCTGTTGATTATAATTTCTTTAGCAAAGTGGCCTGTAACAGTCCAGTGGTTCTCAACCTTTAATAATGCCACGACCCTTTAATACAGTTCCTCATGTTGTGGTGACCCCCCCCCCCCAACCATAAAGTTATTTTCGTTGCTACTTCATAACTGTAATTTTGCTACTGTTATGAATTGCAATGTAAATATCTGACATGCAGGATGTATTTAAATTGAACATAACCCACAGGTTGAGAACCGCTGTGTTACACACTTTCTTCTGTAGCAAGTCCAAATGCAGTGATTACAGAGTAAGAAAAAAATTCTATGTCTTTATATCTAGTTGAGATGCATCTCATTTGTAGCATTTGTGCTATTTAAATATACTTAGTATCAAGTTTGAAAGTCAGAATTATGAATTTTAAACCTACCTGTTGCTGCAGCTATGTATTCTTGGGGGCTGTTAATAATAGGGTTTATATCCTGAAATTTATATTTATGCCTTTATTTTTCAATCATTCATTTCTGGATTATCACCCTCTTAAAAACAACAACAACAAATTAACCCTCAGTTGTCAGAAAAAATACTTTAGAAATAAATGGGTTTTTTTGACATCAGTTTCAATTACTGTCCGACTTCACAAAATTAATGAAATGTATGTTTTTAAAAAATTATAACAGTTCTTACATTTTAAATTTTAGGCATACTTGGTAGGCAGCTTTAAAACTATATTTTAAACTAATATTTTAAATGTCCATTATAAATTGGTCTCCCTCCTGGGGATTCGTTACTGAGTCATCTTTTTAATGGTTTCAGACTGTTTATTAAGAGCACATCTAGTTTTATTTAACAAGCTCTTACTATACATTGTAATAACTGAAATAGCTTTCTAATTGCACACGCTTTGTGTTACCCTGGGTGGTAGCATTTGTTTAAAACACAACATAAAAGTAATAATGGCTTTTGATTCTATAAAATTATTCAAAACTTTAAATCAGTATGGAAAGTTGATAGTCCAAAAGTCTATAAAGAAAATAACATTTTTTAAAAACCTCATATTTCCTATATGTTAGAAAAAAAGATTTTGAAATTTTATTACTAATATGTGTCTGTTTCTCTTAAATAAATGACTTACTTAGTTTTATGTGTAGAGAAATGGGCCCCACATGAGTTGAGAGGCCCTTGGATGGGGAGAACTTTATTGTGTGGCTCAAAGGCAGGCAATATAGACATTTTAACTTCTCCCTCTGCCCTCCTACAAGGGATATTTTCATTCCTACAGGAGGGAAAGTAGAAAGTTGGGGTCAGGGCTACTCCTCTTTCCTCAAAGAAAGGGGATTACCTGGCTAGAATTCTTTGTAGTCTAGTCCAATTGTTAGTCTAGCCGCAGGTTCCCCACTCCTAGTCCAGAAACTTGAGAGGTTAAGTGACTTCCCAGGATCACCCATCCAATAGTGACTGGAAATGAAACTAGAACCCAGTTCTTGACTTCAGGATGTATTCTTTTTGGGGGGGGGGTTGTTGTTTTTGTCTTTTTTTTTTTTTTTTGGAGGGGATAGGGCAGGGCAATTGAGTTTAAATGACTTGCCCAAGGTCACATGGCTAGTATTGTTAAGTGTCTGTGACTGGATTTGAACTCAGGTCCTTCTGACTCCAGGGCCAATGCACTATTCACTATGCCACCTAGCCACCCCCAAGATATATTCTTTATCTGCTTTGCTAATGCTGGTTCTCTGTAACAGTATGTGTTTCTTATTAGCCTAAGACATATGCTAATGAAATTAACTGTATCTGCTAAGGGGAATTAGTCTTGCAGACCTGGATTCAAAACCTGCCTGGACACCTACTATTTCTTTTACCTTAGGCAATATATATAACCTCCCAAATCTCTGGGAAATTCTGGAAGCATATAAATGGAAGTTAATTCCCATTCTAATTAAATCACAGGGCCTTAATGTGTTGACATTCACATACACATACATGATCTTAAGTTTTCTTTCCAATTAGACTTTCTTAGGCATGCTCTCAAAGGAATAGCTGGGATTATTATGCGTAATATGGGAATGAAAGACTGGAAAGAAATTGGGCTACCTAGATTTTAGAGAATTCCTGATGACAGATGGGGAAGAGATATGAGACATCTCAGCTCTTTTAATTATCACTTAAGCAGAACGTTTTTGCCGACTGCCAAGAGAGTTCTGTATTCAAGAAATCTGGTTTTCAAAGTTTTCAGTAATTCATACTTCCTGTGACTCATTACTTGATTTCTTACTGTCTCAAATTTCTCTATTGACTTTACATGTAACCTGTAGTCCTTGTGAAACAAAGGCCTACCTTCTACTCAACCACCATGTCTTGAAGTGGGAGAAGACGGTGCTTTCTATTGCCACCTGGGTAGAGGGAAGGGGACTTTCCTGTCCTTCTGCTGTAGGGAGATGTAGTTTCCCACCACCATTCAAGTTGAAACTTTAGGTCCATTCTTAGTTAAATTGACTTGGGAGTCTAACAGCCTTACATAATACTGTTTAGATGAGAGGATCTATTACCCAGTTCTGAAAAGGCATCATGGATTCACTAACTAGATAAATGGCTGCATTTCTGGAAGAAAACTTTCAGATATAGTTTATTCCCAATTTTTACTAATGAGGAAAAAGAGACCCAGAAAATGAAGTGACTTTATCAGTCACACATTTAGTAACTGGAGTTAATCCAAGCAAACAAATATGATATTATAAGTAAACAGATTTTATGGAATGAGACTCAGGAATAAAAATGGCACTGAAAGAGAATACTTTGTCCCCTCATCTCTTCCTTCCTCCCCAACAACAACACCCTAGACAACCGTTAGCTAAGAGGTGACAGATTGGCGGTAAACACAATCACCTGTATAAATACATACATCTGAGAAGAGAGCCAGAGTAGAAAGAATTTATATGGGAATAAAAGTACAGAGGAGCAAATCATATTATTTTGTGAATATATTCTCCCCTACTTATGTGGCACAGTGGACTGGGCCTACATTCAGACCTGGGTTTAAATCCAACCTGAAACACTTTTCAGCTGTGTGACCCTGGGCAAGTCACTTAAGTACTGCCTCAGTTCCTCATCCATAAAATGGTTGTAATAATACCTTTCCAGGTTGTTGGTAGGGTTAAATGAGATCAAATTTGTCAAGCACTTTGCAGATTTTAAAGCCTTATATAAATGCTAATTGTTATCATCTTCACCATCAGCATCACCATCTGGCTAGATCAAGCCATTAGATGATTTCCCACCATAAAATTTAAAAAATTGCTGTGGGGTCAAGATAGAGTACTGATAGACACTTCCATCTTTCTGCCTAGTTCTTATAAACAAGTTGGATGGGGTTAGTGAAGAAGGGGCCGGAATCTTAGAGGGAAAGTGACTGTGTCAGCTTAAATTTTGTGATAGCCAAGGAAGAGAATGGATACCCTAGACTTTAGGAGAAGCCGTTTCCAAGGTCACTAGGCTACAGTGAAGCAGCGGTATAGGACCTTATTGGAGAAGGCAGATTGTATGAGCAAAATTTTACTCCCACAAGAACAGCTGGCTGTGAGAGGAAATAATAGAGAGGTGGGTTTTAGCTTGAAATTAGGAAGAATTTTCTTGCAATTAGAGCTGTCTGAAAAATGAAATTTCTTCTGCCTTCTGAAGTATGGAGGAAAAATGGTATATGAAAAAAGGCTTTAAAAAGTAGAACCTGGAAGACTGGTCATTAGAGGGAAATTATAAAGGGCAATTCTTCATGTACAGATAGACTTGATACCGTCAGGCCCTTTCCAGCTCTGTTTCTCTGATTCTCTGTCTTACAAATATCTTTTTGAATCACAGCCCCTGTGTAAGGTAGGGATTGCCGTGTCTGTGTGCTGATATAGACATATTTCCATATTGTATTTTTAGACACAATCTCTCTCACCCATTCAGGGTAAACCGTAACTATTCAGAGCCTCAGGGGAAATGAGTCCCTCTGATTAGCCAAATTTTTCTAATAATAGATGGTGTTTATGTAGCACTTCAAGGTTTTATAAAGCACTTTATACTAATTATTTCATTTAATCTCGGGCCAGGCCTGTGAATTACAATTTAAATTGTAATGGCTTCAAAAACCTGGCCCTGTTGCTTATTATGTGTGTCACTTGACACAAGTTCCTTTTAATGAGAGCTGTACTTTTAGATTGTGGTTTTATGCTCAAATATTTCAACTATTCCTTCTGTGAAGAATTTCAAAGACTATTCATTTGGAATTCTGTTTTGACTTTAACTTGATAAAAATTGCAATCTACATAATAAAGTTTCTAGGGAACACTTCATTTTATGATATTGTTTTTGGATAAACTCTAAGCATTACTTTAAGTTACATTATAAATGAGGCCATGCTCTCCTCCCCCCTCCCGGCCCAGGGGCCCCCCTGCCCCATCTGCACCAAGATTCCTGTTCTAGTTGGGATGCCTTCACCCTAACAAAGTGATGGAGTGATGGTGGTGTACCACATTGAGCACCTAGAATGTCAGGTTAAAGATCTTGAATTCTGCTTGGTCAGCAATATGGAGGTGGTAAAGCTTTCTAAGAGGAGTAATATGACCAGATCTCAGAATAATACATTGTCTGACAGTGATATCAAGGAGAGATGGAAGGTGGCATGAAGAGGAAGGAATTAATGGTATAGAGACTGACTATACAGGTAGAATTGAGGGGATCTGAAAGCCAGTTCAAGTTCAAGGAGAGGGAAAGGTCAAAAGCAGCGCCACAGTTCAGAACACGGAAACCTGTGTGAATATTGTTCCCACTGACAGAAATAATGAAGCCAAAAGGAAAAGCAAGTTTTTAGGGAAAGATAATGAGTTCCATTAAGAATAAGCTGAGTTTCATACGTCAGTGGGATATTTAGGTGAAGATGCCTTGTAGGCAGCTAATTAAGATGTAGATGTGGAATTCTGGAAGACGGTGAGGATTGGTGTTAAATATTTCAAAGCTGTCTGCATAGAGTTGATAGTTGGGGCCATGGCAATTAAGGAAATTGTCTAGAAAGAAGAGGGCCAACAACAGAATCTTGGGAAATCTCTAAAGGTCAGGAAGAGGAGGCAGTGAAGAAGAAAGAGAGGAGTTCCTAGTTGGCCTCACAAAATGAAGAATCAAGAATGTGTTATACCTGAAACCGAGGGAAAGAGAATATATTGAAGGGGAGGGCTTAGTCAACATATCAAGTGCTTTAAAAAGACCTGTGGTGACTAATTCCAAAGAGAATTTGGTAATGAGTAAGTCTTTTGGGATTGTTGAAAGAACAATTTTAAATGGTCACTCGAATGGAAGTCAAGATTGTGAGGAGTCGAGATGAAAGTGACAGAAATTAGCTATAATCAGTCAATAAACAAATATTTTGCCATTGTTTAGTCAGTTTAGTCATATCTGACCTTTCATGACCCCATTCCGTATTTTCTTAGCAAAGATAGTGGAATGGTCTGCCATTTCCTTCTCCAGATCATTTTACATATGAGAAAACTGAGGCAGACAAGGTTAAGTGACTTGTCCAAGGTCACAAAGTTAGTAAGTATCTGAGGGCAGATTTGAACTCTGGAAGATAAGCCTTCCTTTCTTCAGACCTAGCACTGTATCCACTGTACCACTATGTAGTGGTGAACAAATATTTATTGAGTCCCTAATATGTGCCAGGTGCTGAGGATACAATGAAACAAACCCTATTCACAAGGAGCTTATATTCAAATGAAGGAGATAAAAATACTCTATATACATACATTATAAATAAAAAGTGATTAATAAAAATATATGTAAATCTTTTAAATACTAGGTAGTTTGGGAAGAAGGGCAGATGCCAGTAGCTGGGGAAATCCAGGTAGGTACCATGCAGAAGATGTTACTTGAGCTGTGTCCTAAAGGAAGAGAGAAGTGGAGCAAGGGAAAGAGTACTTCATTAGCCTAGAAATGCAATATTAATTGGACTTATTTATTGAAAAACCTAAAAGAAATTTTCTACCCACTTCTTTCCGAATATGTGGAATGGCTAGACTGTAGTATACAGGGAACAAGCAGGGGTTAGCCTAGCTGGATCCCAGTACGCAGAAGGGGGAAGTCACATCCAATGAGCCTAGAAAGATAGTATAGAACTGTATTTTGAAAGGCTCCAAACTAGAATCCACAGTTCATCCCAGAGGCAGTGAAGTTGACTGTATGATCCGTCCCTTTTCTGAGTGTTCTGTTGATAATTGTTATTAGTTATACATCTTATGCTTTTCTCTCCTAAGCTGCTGGTGCTCTTACTTACCAAATTACCTTATTCCTCCACGTCATGGACAGTTGGGACCCGGTGCCCCCACTATCTGGAAATCCACGTAAATTATTTTGGCCCTCCCTTCATACAAGATAAGAAGTCCAAATTGTTTCTTCTTCTTTAATGGAGTGTTTACAGTACCTATATAACCCTATATATAACCCTATAATTAGGGTTAAGTATTTGGTCATAGGTTCTATGCTGTCTGCAGTTTCTGCAAAACTCCCCCCAAATTCTCATTTAATTTCTTATGCCAACTGGCAATACATCGAAATCTTGATTAGGAAAGTCATGATGTTGAAGGGATAACTGTATTTATATTGCATATAGTTTGTTTATGCTTACATCTTCATGTCTTCCCTACTTAGACCGTATGTTCCTCAAGAGAGGATTTGTCTCCCTTTTGTTTTGGCATCCTCAGGGCCTAGCATTTCCTGGATCATAGTAGGCTAAGTTTATTAAATGTATGATGATTGACAATGAGGACAGACACCACGTGTTATATATCTCACTTTGTATGGAAGAAGTCATATTCAGAGAGACAGATTTAATCTTGATGTTAGGAAAAACTTCCTAATCATCAGAGCTGCTCAAAAGTGGAATGAGTCTATAGACAACTTTTTAAAGATGTTTAAACTTTCATGAAAGGGGGGAAAGGTCGATAATAATTTCCAATACACCAAGGAGGTCATTCATGACTTACAGAGGCATCCTTTGGTGAATTCTTCTGTGATAAAGAGTATGTTTATGTTGCCAGTGGTCCTACTATAACACATTCATTTTCTAAGCTTGGATTTTCATTCATTGCCCTTTTGCAAATGGGACATAACTGTAATTAGGCATAATTAGCACAAAAATGTCTTTCTCTGAAATTAAAGATAATTTTTATTTTACTTTAAATTCATTAGCCTAGAAATACAATATTAATTGGACTTATTTATTGAAAAACCTAAAAAAAACTTATTCACATCTCACCAGTCAGACTGGCTAAGATGAGAAACCAGGAAAATAACAAGTGCTGGAGAGGACGTGGAAAAAATTGGAACTCTAATGCATTGCTGATGGAGCTGTGAACTGATACAACCATTCTGGA